>OZ005655.1:256610688-257130688 GCA_963930645.1 Salticus scenicus
TGACAAACAACATATGAGATATAATTAATACAAAGACCAAAATAATAGCGCCTCTTCAGTTTCTATTTCCCATATATGTAAGGGTGTTTGTGATCGTATATATGTGCAACGGCAATTTTCTTACAGCAATGCTACTTTGTAATAGTTTTCTAGCTTGAATATAATGAAATTTCAACATTTAAGTACAGGGTTTCCTATAAGTCTGTAGACATCTTAAAAATTAATAACTATTGAATAAATTGATAGAATTGAACGCGGTTTGCGAAAAAATTATTCTCGTAAAGAGATTTTGTTTTTTCTTTTTAGGTAAAGAAAAAATAATAATTAAGCTATTTGCCAATAGAGAGCGCTGTGCGTGACCAGGTCACACATTTTCATGAAAAACTGTATTTATCCGCAAGCAAATGTTTACAGGCATATAAATTCTATCCTGTGTTGTGATAGTGAAAATCATATCCAAATCCATTTTTTGATTAGTCGTGACAAACTGCTTAAAAATGTTGAAGGAAACTTACTCTGCATGCAAAGCAAAATAAAAATAACTTGAACAGAGTCCTTTATTAGCATGAAGAGCAAATGGCATTTTAATATATCAGCTACATCTTATTAATTATTCAGAAAAAGGAATAAAAAGTTCCTTACAGTAAATGGCACGGAGGGAGAGGACGGCATCGAAAAATCAACTTCTTTTTACAAGCGAAGCAAGCAGAGAAGTGACGAGAAATATGCCCGTCTCAAAGCAAAAGCGCCAACCAAAAAAGTTGGCATAGTTAAAATGAAGCCTAAAAGAATGTCAAACTGCTTCTTTGTTTCCCGTACATTTTAATACAAATAATTTTGAAAATAATTTGTCGTTACAAAAGTCAAACTAATTTGGCATAAAAAATACATGTCAGCTGTCAATCACACTAACGGACGCAGACGATAAAAGGACGGGCTTGTAATCAGCGCCAGTCAGTCGTCATTAATGCAAAAAATCTATTTTTAGAGCTATAATCGTTTGCTCGAAAATTATAATAGCTTTTTTATGTAAACAGATGCATTATAATTACTAACGGTTTTCCTTTATTATTATTATTATTATTATTATTATCACTATTATTTAGACAGACATATGTTAAAAATATGTTGGTAATGATTTTAAAAGAACATTCTTAAATTAATAAATTATAGCGAAAATGGTTTAATTCTTCAGGGGAAGGAGTATGAATTAAAATTACTTTTCAAAAATCCCGATATAAAAATTGCTTTATTTTAAAATGAGGACAATATGCTTCTATTAAAAGACAATGAAATGCTATTTAAGCAGGAGTTATAATTTGAAAAGAAAATGGGAAATTCTATTTTATTAATTAAGTGAATTACTTAAATTCAAAAGATATTTTTCGTTATTTAATTATATTAATATCTTTTTCTTTGTTTTTATAAATTTGTAAAATTAAATTAACATTTATAAAACATATGAGTGAACACTCACACATGTGTCCGACGTTACCTCAAATTACAGTTTGCAAACGAGTTATAACACTACTAACTTCAGCTTCAGTCCGCGGTTCTTACTTAAAGGAAAACATCTTCATCAATAACACTTTGTTCACCAACTCAGCATCGCAATTAAAACTTCATTTATGCATAAGTAGGAAGTAAAATAAGAAATAAACTGTTCTAATCGCAAAATTGTGCAATTTATAGGACTTTCATTTGCATATATTTCTTTCATGTCCGTGCGAAAAATTTAACTGTTTGTCTAATTTCACGAGAATGATTTTTTCGCAAACCGCGTTCAATTCTGCCAATTCATTCAATAGCATAGCTGCCAATATTTTAATTTATTCCGGAGTACTTTTAGCCCCGCCTTTATTTCGCAACACTTTATTTATAGAAAGATTCTCTTCAACAGATAACTTCAATAAAATAAGAAAAATTAATTTTAAAAAATAAGTGGTACGAATTAAAGGCGGGGCTAAAAGTACTCCGGAATAAATTAAAATATTGGCAGCTATGCAATAGTTGTGAATTTTTAAAATGTCTACAGATTTATGGGACACCCGCAGGGATGGAACACGGGCGCAGAATTCATACCGGAATCCGTTTAAGAAATTTCTCTACTTATAATATCGTTGATTTAAGAAGTAGAAAATTTTCTTACATTGATAGTGGTATGAATTCTGCGCCCGTGTTCCATCCCTGCACCCGGTATAATGAAATTTACTATTTGCAAATACTGGTTTAAAAAATACCGGAAAACCAATACCCCGAAAATGCGTTTAAATATAGTATTTGGCGATGTTTTTCTCCAGAAAATTTGTATTAACGGTTGCAAGCAGTTTGTCGATTTTTTTTTTTTTTTTTTTTTTTAATTAGATAAAAAAAATAAATAATAATTATCAAGTAAATCATAGTAATTTCATTAACAAAATTTTTTTAAATGCTGATAATGAAAGATAATAAATAAAATTTTTATAATAAATACTACAAATTGTAAAAACGCGCATGAAGTGTTTCTTATCGAAATAACTGAGCACGATACTTCATAGTGTTAAAAAAGGCTCATTTTCTATTTGATTACATCACGGGCTTAACTATTTGACCCTTAACAGTTGTTGTGAGTTTTCCAATTTATGGTGTTATCTTACGATTTGTTTTTACTTCTTTTTTTCGCTAGTTACAATTCGTGTTAAATTATTACTTACACTACTACCTAAATATTATAATAATAATTTGTTCCATAAGAAAAATGTGATACGTACGTTTAAAATTCAATTTCATTTATTTAATTAAATACGAATTATTTTAGTTAAAATTTTAATATTTAATGAAATAAATTAGTTTCCCCTGTGTTTTCGGAAGTATGATTTTATTTTAAGTATTGTTCCATAAGAAAAATGTGATACGTACGTTTAAAATTCAATTTCATTTATTTAATTAAATACGAATTATTTTAGTTAAAATTTTAATATTTAATGAAATAAATAAATTAGTTTCCCCTGTGTTTTCGGAAGTATGATTTTATTTTAAGTATAAGCATCTCGCATTGTTTTGTTTAATTAATAACTATTTCATTCCTTCCTTTTTGATTAAATTTTTCAATATGCGGGCACCAAAGTTTAATTAAGTGCTTTACTCATAAACGTCTATGTCATTTAAGAAGTCTTTTCATACTAAAATTAGGTATGGCGCCAATTATTCTAAGTGAAAGTACGTTGTTACGGTTTAATGATTTACTGCCTAGTATAATATAAACCTTCCATGATTTTAATCATGCCTAAAAGAAATTTATAACGGTTCTTTAGAATTTAAAGTACTTATGCTTTATTCTTCATACTTTAAAAGTGTGTATTAAGGTAAGAATGGTTTTATTTTTTATTGTAGGTATTGAATTACTAATTTTAAAAAAATTTCTCCTCCTTCAACTATATGATTTATAATTTATATCTATACTGTATTGTACATATAGTTGCAAGTATAACTTTAAAAGTAATTTTTGTAATTTTTTTCATATATTTAAATAAACATTAATATATATAATGATCCTCATCTGTCATGAACGAATCCGGTTAGTACCGCTTCAAAACAGAAACTTTTGGCAGCCATTTTTTTTTCCGTTTGTTTAATTCAACTTAGGAAACATACATATCATTTTCATACATGTTTTGTATCGCACATATTCTTATTTCCTATAAAACCTTGAAAAACTATTTAATTGTAATGTTTAAATGTCTAAATTAAGTATAACGGATCACTGGCTGTTATAAACATGAACCTATAAATAGAATTATGTAACTTCATGATTATAAACAAAGCAAGACCAAATAAAAACAAACCAAAACTGTTGCCATTCAGAAAATATAAATTCCAAATGGACAACTTTTTAATTCCGAATGAACGACTCTTTGACTGTTTCATTAAAAAAACGCTTAAAATATTTCTAAAACATATTAAAGCCTTAAAAATCTTAAAATATTTGTAAAAACGCATTAAAGCCTTTAAATATTTTTATCAAACTTCATTGTTTGTTTACATTGTAAGGTATGATTGGCGCCGAGTTTAGTACGTAAATGCCGCCAGTTGATTTTAGTTTTGAAATTAGTGTAAAATGATAGTTGGGATAGAATGTTTGGTTGGGCAAGTAAAAGTCACCAGTTGAAATGAGTATTGAAATTAGAGTAGTCTAAGGTGATACATGCTTGCCAACCATCTCATTATGAAGCGTAGTACTTTTAGTCACCGCCTTTTTTTTGTACACCAGTCATTTTTTAGAGTAATTTCATTCTTATTTAATCGTAACACTATTTGGAGAGAATTGCTCTAAATATAAAGTGGTGTGGGAAAAGGGGCGTATTTTCAAGGGGCGTTAACAAGTCTACGCTTATTAATGAGATGGTTGGCAGTCCTGTGATAATGTCGAGTCAAGGTAAAATGTTCGGTTGAGAATGAGAAAGTCCCTAGCTGGATCCTGGATATTTTGGCGATGTTGAGGGTGAGATAGCTGGTTGGAGGTATCGAGTAGAGGTGAATTTGGGTTAGCATGGATTGTTTGTAGTTATTGGATAGTTAGTTAGAAAATTTGAAAACAGGATCTACGATAGTCTTAAAAAAAGTATTTTGGTAAAATGAAGTGAATCGTTTTTTCTTATTATGAGGACTTTAAATACGCAAGCGAAGTGATGACGTCACTGGCCGTTCGTGGATACAAGAAAAATATTTCCTATGTTAAACGCCCAATGGATTTTTCGTAAAAAATTATTAAAAATCGAGGGAAATTATTTCCTGATTTTAATCCCCATATTTAGGTTTAGATATGTAATAGTTATCATGTGCATGCGTTAGATTAAGTTGTTTTTGTTCTAAAATTGATAAAATTTGAATTTTAAATTTCAAAACTCTAGATAAAAAAAAAAAAAAAAAAAAAAAAAAAAAAAAAAAAAACTTCCATATTCCATTGAAAACATAAACATTTCATTTCAAAGGATGATATTACACAATAAATATCCAACTAATATACTAATTAAAAGGAAAATGATAAATATTCTATCATAATTTGAAGTGAAATTTGTTTTCAAATGTCTAAATAAAGTATCTGATATAAGATACTAATATGTTGCAGCGGAATAGATTTGATATCGGTCATCCTTGGCAGAAAAAAAATATATATATATATATCGCCAAATTATCTGGCGAATATAATTTAATTCCTTTCAAAAATCATGGTTATTTTAAAAATTTATATTAAGAGAGTAAGGAATAATATGAAACAATATTTCGCACAACACATATTACGAAAGTATACATCTGGCATGTATATTTTCGTAGTACGTTTTTGATCGCCAAATACAAAAACGCCAAGGAAAACAGAGTTTTGAAATTTAAAATTAAAATTTTGTCAATTTGACAGCAAAATAACTCAATCTAACATATGCACATGATAACTAATACATATATATACCCAAGTATGGGGATTAAAATCGGGAAATAATTTTGCTCGATTTTTAATAATTTTTTACAAAAAATCCAATGGGCGATTAACATAGGAAATCATTTTCTTACATACACGGACGGTCAGTGACGTCACACTTCGCTTGCGTATAGAGCACTTAATGGAACACTGGGATGTGTTGTTGCTGTTGTGTTGTCGGGCCTATATTTTTTGTCAACCAGCAGTTTTTTTATTGTCATTCATATTTATTGATCGGGTAAAATTTTTGAAGTGAAAACTTCTTTAGGCGCGTTGAGCACTTTTGGGTGAACAAAAATCATTGAACTCCCGTCATCGTCAGTTAACGCTTTCCATTTGAAGTGAAAACTTTTGGGTGAAGAAAAATCATTGAATTCGCGTCATCGTCAGCAAACGCTTTCCATCCTTGTATGATACAAATAATGTATCACACAATTAACTTGCTAATGTGATGTGTTAATAATTATATACTGTATATTTTTTTAAAATCTGGTGCGGCGTTACACGACTTCTCTCATCTCAGGCACTGTCTCTATTGCAGTTAGACCTCACAAAACCGTGAGAAAGCCCAAAGCTGCCATTTTTCTCACGTTTTTACAATCTGGTGCGGCTCTACACGACTTCTCTCATCTCCGGACACTGTCTCTTAAAGATTGCAGCCGGAAACGTTGCAGTTAGGCCTCACAGAACCGTGAGAAAGACCAAAGCCTCCATTTTTCTCACGTTTTTACAATCTGGTGCGGCTCTACACGACTTCTCTCATCTCCGGACACTGTCTCTTAACGATTGCATCCGGAATCGTTGCAGTTAGACTTCACAGAACCATGAGAAAGACCAAAGCCGCCATTTTTCTCACGTTTTTAAAATCTGGTGCGGTTCTACACGACTTCTCCAGAGCTTCCAACCTAATCCGGCAAATTGTAAGTACCGCCCCTTTTTCTACACCACTTAATTTTTAGAGTATTTTTCTTCTTAATTCATCGTAGATACATTTGAAGAGAATTTCTCTAAAAATTAAGTGGTGTAGAAAAAGAGGCGGTACTAACAATTTGCCGGATTAGGTTGGCAGCTCTGCTTCTCTCATCTCCGGACACTGTCTCTTAAAGATTGCAGCCGGAAACGTTGCAATTAGAACTCACAGAACCGTGATAAAGGCCAAAGCCTCCATTTTTCTCACGTTTTTACAATCTGGTGCGGCTCTACACGACTTCTCTCATCTCCGGACACTGTCTCTTAAAGATTGCAGCCGGAAACGTTCCAGTTAGACCTCACAAAACCATGATAAAGGCCAAAGTTGCAATTTTTCTCACGTTTTTACAATCTGGTGTGGCTCTACACGACTTCTCTCATCTCCGGACACTGTCTCTATTACAGTTAGACCTCACAAAGAACGCAAATTATAAAATATCGAAACACATTTGATTTATAAACAAAACTTGAAAATACATTTAAATGATCACGTGGTAACCATCATGATCTAAACATTGTTTTCAAGATTTATCGTTCACATTCCGTCATTTTTGACGGGGTTATATACTAGTTCTGAAATAATGATGATTAAAAACTGTATTTCCTTAACTTAAAATCATCTATCTATCTATCTATCCATTTCTCTCTCTCTCTCTCTCTCTCTCTCTCTCTCTCTCTCTCTCTCTCTCTCTCCCTCTCTCTCTGTATATATGCGGTATTTCTTTTATACATCTCAACAGATGGCGCTGCATCTGATGACAGTTATAGAGACCTATACTTGCCAACCAAACCTGAAGATTGTTAGTCCCGCCTCTTTCCGCCTATTTTTTCACCCCAGTCTTTATTTAGAGTACTTTCCTTCTTATTTAATCGTAAATATATTTGAAGAGAATTATTCTAAAAATTAAGTGGTATACAAAAAGGGGCGGGAACTGACAATCTTCCGGGTTAGGTTGGAAATTATGGAGGCCTTATACAGTAAAGTCTCGTACAACGCGGTGGCAGAGATGACAATTAAATAAAACTGTTTTATTTTTTTAACACCACTAAATTTTTAGAGTACCAATCTATTGGTTAATACAGTCGATTTAGTTTTTATATAAAGCAGTTGCTTTGATATAAAATTAGTGCTGTTAAAAAATAAAATTGTAATATTCATGAGGCAAACTTGCACCCGCGTTGTACGAAACTTTACTGTATTTGGAAGGGACCGGGCATTGATGAAAAGCTTTTTTTATCACATGAAAAAAATTAATGCAATTCTGAGCATTCATTAATTATTGTGATTCATTTAAAAATAGTGACCAGCGAAGCAGGCGTAGCCT
Organism: Salticus scenicus; assembly: GCA_963930645.1. Taxonomy (NCBI): domain Eukaryota; kingdom Metazoa; phylum Arthropoda; class Arachnida; order Araneae; family Salticidae; genus Salticus; species Salticus scenicus. The sequence continues at coordinate 256,618,438 of OZ005655.1, forward strand.
GCTAGTAATAATAAGACCAAACGAGTATTAAACTCATCAAAACTTGAGAATAATTCAAACATTTTGTGATCGAACTTTCGTACTTTTCTACTCAGCCAATTTTATGTGTCTATGTAACTGTAACTATAACTATATAATTTTATGTGTCTGTAAAGGGTAAAATATCCATTAAATTTACTTTTACGACGTCAGCATAAGAGTAAAATATTATCCGTCATTGCCTGGTAATTTTTTTGGTAAAAATACGATAAATGATATACAGTCGAAACTCGTTAACGTGAATCTCAAGGGGGATAAAAAAAAATGTTCATGTTATCAGTAGTTCATGCTATCAGTAGCTAATTTTCATATAACTAAATTAGTCTTCATTTTGACGGGGATTGTGGAAATAGCTCATGTTAAAAGTAATTCCCGTCAACAGTGTTCACGTTAACGACGTTCGACTGCATATATAAGGACAATAGAAATATTAACAGTCGTATGTAACCATTAAATCATTTATTATTATTGTTGGCTAGCGTATTAAACTAGCAAAATGTATAAACAGTATGAATAACAAAGTATTATTTAAATACATTATTCAATGAAGCATCGATAAATTTTTATTTGTTAAATCTAAAGAAAAAATTGAGAAAAAATCTTTAAAAATATTCTTTCATTAATTCTAAATGATAACATGTACTTTTTAGTTTTTAGTTTCTGTATTTGTTTCAGTTTTAGAAAAATTTGTATAAATTTTAAGTAAATTCTGGTTGCTATCTGAAACAAAACATATAGCTGACAAATCTGAAAAAATTTCCCATTCTCGTTTTACAAAAATAAATAAATAAAATAAAATAAAAGATAAAAATAGGAAATCTGACACGCATAGTCACATATACGAGTAGTTGACACATATACCGTATTTTCCGGCGTACGACGCGCAGGTCAGATAAATGAGTTATACACCAGAAAATTTAATTTACAAATAAATGTATATATGCAAGAAACAAAAGCTTATTAAAAAAAGCATTTACTGCATTCAGTGTATAACTGATTTTATCCTTTGGGTACATTTGACGAGTGAGACTCGTCATCTGCTTACCTGGGCGAAGTTACGGTGGACGAGTCTGACTCGTCATCTGAACTTAAGAAGTAGGCGTTGATGTGTGCGGCACCCCCGCCAGTGGGCGTTGATCGCGAACACTTTCCTGGCGTTTTCTATGATATCTTACAACAATACTTATATCATCAATATAAGTATATTCCAAATAAAACGTATTACTTTTACATATTAACACTTTCGCGACCGCTGACGTAGATTCACATCATTTGAAAATCTGTAACTCCACCAGTGGGCGTTTCTTTTGCAATTTGTATGCTATTTTTTTTCTTAAATATATAATCAATATTCACAATTTTACAATGAAATATACTATGGATACAAATAATTTGATTAGAAAGAATAAAATTATAATATATATCCATTTGTAATATAAATGTGAATTCAGAAAATTTTGTTCTGAAATATTGTAACATGGGAGAATAACGCCCACAGGCGGACTTCACTGTCAAAAATTCAAAATTAAATCCGTCCCATTTGCATAAAAATCTTCAAATAATTCAGTACTCAAAGGGTTAACAAACCTGCGCGTTATACATCGGAAAATACGGTAGTTGCCAGCTTTTCCAGCTTTTCCCGAAAAAGATACCACTGACTTTTAAAATAAAATTTTAGTAACAATTTCCGGGGGTTTTATCTGCGTTTAATTGTATTGATAAATACTATCATAATCTAGTGGTGATAATTCTTTAAAAAAGAACTTAAAAACTGGCGACTGTAAACTTGGTAAAACAAAAATACAATCAAGCAAAAATTTCCTACTGTTTGAATAAAAAATAAATAAAACAACCTGTGACTGTGATATTAAGAAATAAAAGAAGACAAATTTTGTAACAATAATAATAATAATAACATTGGTTTAAAAATACGCCAATTGCAAAAATTGTATGAAAAAAAAAAATTATACATTGCACTTTCTAAAATGTCTTTTTATTGTAGGAACTTGACAAATGCATCATGACTAATAAATATAACGGATGATGCATTTTCTCTCTTAAAATAAAACACTAAACAGGAAAAATCGAATCCCAGATTAAGGAAAATACACCATAAAATTACATTTTTCATAGTTACATTAAATTTTTACAATTTCACAAGTTAGGTTTTTTCTTTAAATATTTTATAAAATTTTGAGTTTTTGAAATTACACTGAACATCTTTTTCTTCTCAGCCAGTGGTAATCATGCTCTCATGAGATTTTTTTTTTTTTTTTTTTTTTTTTTTTTTTTTAAGTAAATTTTTAATTTAACGATTTTTCTAATGCATGGCTAAGTAGCTCTCGCATGGCTAAGTAGCTCTAAGTAGCAATTGTAGAAACTCGTCAAAGTTTCAACAAGTCTTAATTTTAAATAGCAATTTTGGTCATAAAATATTAACTTCGTTAATCTCTTGTATTATATATATATAGTTATTATTTTGTTATATTAACCTACATTCATTTTATCAAATAAATTTCTGTAATTAATAATCAATATTTTTCTGCATGAATCTATAAATGTTCATGCTTTTATCACACCTAGTTAATGCAAATCTTTAACTACTATTATTATCGATATCATTATTTTTTTTAATCGAAACACATATATTGGGGGTACAGGAAAGTTCCCTATTTTCCGGCGTATAACGCTCAGAAAATTTAATTTACAAATAAAGTTATACTCGTAAGAAACAAATCTTGTTAAAAAATAACTTTTACTATAAATTTAAATTTCCAGTGTAAAACTGATTTATCAAACCTGCGCGTTTTACGTCGGAAAATACGGTTATCAGAATTTCTGTCCGTTTGAATTAAAATAATAACATCGAAAACTTATCCAGGATTATATTTAAGATATTCTTGCTTCATTTATTAGTTTAGTTTTAAATGTCATTTTCACTTTCTGTTGTCCTATTTCTTTATGAGCTCAGAATTATGTTTCTTCAGTCCCGGCATGTTCCCCATTATACTTATATATTTTTTGTAAGCCATCACGATCCATCTCTGCTTCCTACATCTGGTTCGCTGAGGTCACCATTGGACCCTGGGAACTCAGCACTCATAGCTGCAAATATTTTAATTTATTCCGGAGTACTTTTAGCCCCGCCTTTATTTCGGACCACTTTATTCATAGAAAAATTTTCTTCAATACATAACTTCGATAAAATAAGAAAAAATTACTTTAAAAAAATAAGTGGTACGAAATAGATGCGGGGATAAAATTACTCCGGAATAAATTAAAATATTGGCAGCTGTGAGCACCGAGCCATCTCTCGACGGTAATAATTGATAATGTTTCATATAAATATAGCTTTACCCGTTAGTAGTCGCTCGATTTGCCGCCCATCCTTCATTTTAGCCAGATTTTTTTATTCAATAGCCACTAAAAATTTTTAGAAGTGGCATTTTATATACATAAAACTCGAATTAAATCGAAGAGAAGTCGATCACATTACTTCTTAACATTATTGGTGGCAGTTAAATAAAAAGTGCACAATCTGTAATAGGTGGCGCTGTCTATACCGACTACTAACGGGTTAAAAAAAAAACAATGGTGTATTTCATTAATTCAAACAAACAGATATTTTGATTGCTTTTCGGTGCTCCCTAATACAACTCTTACTGTTGTTAAAAAATGTTGATATTCCGTTCATTGCCAACTTCGGAAATGAAATTTCTTTTTGATAATTCCGTTTTATTAGTAACATAAAAAAAAAAAAAAAAAAAAAGCAATAGATGCAATAAATGAAATTTATTCAGAAAGAAACGTAAATATATTACATATCTAATTTTTTTCTCTACGTGAAATACAGCTTCCAGTCCTTAAATCTCAAGAGATATATATTTCGTTTATTCTATAGCAACTTTAGCAATTTCAGTGCAAGAAATGTAGTGCAATATCTAAATCCAGGATATCCCGCTTTCCGATAGTGAGTGTTTTATAAAGTTTTTTCTTTGGAAAAAAACTTATATAACAAATCCATAAGTCCAAATACGTAGCAGAAGATTTTTCTTTCTGAAACTACGTATTCAATTACATTAGAGTATCGACTGAGCTGTATGTTTTAGAATATGGAGAGCATATTGAATGAATGCACTTCAAATAGATTTCTCTCAATTAAAGGAGATGTTTTAAATAGATATTTCCTGAAAAAATATTTTTTGAACGTAAAAAATTAATTTGATTGGCGGATTGCCGCGATTTCTTAAAGATTAATGAAACCTTTTTTTTTTTTTTTTTTTTTTTTTTTTAAATTATAAAAAAATTTATTAATAAAAATGAAACAAAACTTGATCATTATATAAATTTTAACTCAAAATGTTACTCCAGAAGAAAAAAAATGAATATATATATGAGACCCACTTCTATTTGTCTTAACAAAATATATTATTTTTTCAACTTAAATATTTTCACTTATATATACCTGTTAACATTTATAATTTATTCTCGAGTACTGTAAGCCCCGCCCTTTTCCGTAAAAGTATGATTTTAGAGAAATTTTCTCCAATATGTGAGTACAGCGAAATAAGAAGAAAAATCATTTTAAAATATACTGCTCTGATAAAAGGGCGGGACTAATAGTACTCCAGAATAAATTATAAATGTTACCAGGTATGCTTATATACGATTTTTATGAAGTTTAATTATATTGTAATAGTTGAACAAACAAGAAAATACCTATAGTAACATTGGAAAAGTCATGTATGTAGTTTCAGAGCATTTAATGCACAAAAAAATTTGCCCGCCAAAAAGGGGGGAAAAAACGTAAAAGTAAAGAAAGAAATATAACCGAACCATAGCTGCAAACTTTTCACATTTTTTAATCAGATTCATCACCACTATTTTTTTATAGGCATTTGTTACGTATATTTTCGACGATTAAATAAGTTGAAAGCAATTTAAAAAAATTCCAGTATGAAGTCTCCCTTGAAAAACAGGAGAGTTGGCACCTATGCCAAACTAACTTCTTATTGGAATAACCATTTCATCACTTATTTTATACTAGCAGGCTACGCCTGCTTCGCTGGTCACTATTTTTAAATTAATCACAATAATTAATAAATTCTCAAAATTGCATTAATTTTTATCATGTGATAAAAAAAGAGAAAAAAAATTCTGATCTGGAAAAATGTCGCACCGAGTCCTCACTGCCTTCGGCAGCTTAGACCCGTGCGCGATGCGCTCGAACGAATGTATATATATTAGCGCTGCGCGCGTGTATTCCTTCACAACCCTTACGATTTCTCAAAATTCCATGTTATTACTCATAAACTTTTATTCTTAAGAAAAGGAATTTAAAAAAATATATCTTTTCTAATCAGGTAAAATCTCACAGCCCTTCGCCCGCTAGCGGGTCAGTATTTTTAAATGAATCACTATAATGAATGAATTTTCAAAATTGCTAATTATCACTCATTAACACTACTCTTCAAAAAAAGAAATTAAAAGAAAAAAAAAATTGTGATCGGGTAAAAACTCGCACCGGGTCCCACTGCCTTCGACAGCGTAAAGCCGTGCGCTGCGTGAGCGTATTCCTCCACCATCCTTATGATTTCTCAAAATTCCATGTTATTACTCATAAACTTTCATTCTTAAGAAAAGAAATTAAAAAAATATATCATTTAGAATCGGGTAAAAAATTACACCAGGTCCCCACTGCCTTCGGCAGCGAAGACCCATGCGCGCTGCGCGCGCATGAGTGAACGTATACGTACGCTGTGCACGCATATTCCTTCTCAACTCAAACTTTTGTTATTAAGAAAATAAAATTAAAAAAAAAAAAAAAAATGATTTATCATCGGGTAAAAACTCGCACCGGGTCCCTAACCCATGCGCGCGCACGTGTGAAGATATACGTGCGGTGCCCACACATAATCCTTCTGAAATCAAACTTTTATTCTTAAAAAATCATTTCTCATCGGGTAAAAAGACGGACCGCGTCCACACTGCCTTCGGCAGCGTAGTCCCGTGCGCGCTGCGCGCGCCTATTCCAATGATCGCAGCAGTCCTATATTTTTACTTGCATTTTATTATTATCCCACCACATTAATGAATCAATATACTTTTACCAATTGCTTTAGCTTTAAAATCTTGACAGAAAATGTATGAAAAAAAAAACCGGTGTGAAACAACCACACGACTTCCATTACCCGCTATTACATGTATTATATGCATTTTTGAGAGATAATGTGACCAGAAAACATAACAGTGACCAAAAAAGAAAACCGTTAGAGCCGTTTTTGAGATACCAACTTTCACAAAAAATCAATTATTGACCGGAAAACAATAATTACATACAAAAGCATATTTAAAAGTGAGTTAAAAGGGCGAGTTTGAAAAAAATCCGTGCAACCGTTTTTAAAGGAACGCCTTTGCGAGGCCTGAAATTGAGCTATTTATACAGGACGCCTATCAATTTTCATGAACTAACCAACTATATCATTCGAAAGGATATCTGATAGAGTGTTTATATAGCAAATTTGAAGAAAATCGTTAGAGCCGTTTTTGAGATACGGACTTACGGTCCCACTTCCGGTTTCCGATGTCCCATTTCCGGTTAAACTCAATTATTGACAGGAAAACAATAATTACATACAAAAGCATATTTAAAATTGAGTTAAAATGGCGAGTTTGAAAAAAATCCGTACAACCGTTTTTAAAGGAACGCCCTTGGGAGGCCTGAAATTGAGCTATTTATACAGGACGCCTATCAATTTTCTTGAACTAACCAACTATATCATTCGAAAGGACATCTAATAGAGTGTTTATATAGCAAGTTTGAAGAAAATCGTTAGAGCCGTTTTTGAGATACGGACTTACGGTTCAACTTCCGGTTTCCGATGTCCCACTTCCGGTTTTTCAATTTTCACCAAAATTTGGAAATTTCATCTGTAGGCCAGACGTATTTGAATTCTAAAGTTTCGTAGCTCTATCTTTATTAGTTTCTGAGCTATAATAGCCAGAAGATTCTCCACATACATACATACACACACACACACACACACATACATACACACTGACCAATTGCTAAAAACCACTTTTTTGGACTCAGGGGACCTTAAAACGTGTAAATCAGGTGAAAACCCGATATCGAATTTTTAGACCGAATACAATACTTCCATTACCTACGGTAGTAGGGTAATGGAAGTAATAGTGGTATTAAAATAATAAAACACACGTGAAAATATAGGACCGCTGCGGGCACTGCTATTCCTTCCCCACCCTTCCAGCCCCTCCAAATTAACCTACCTATACCAATTTTGAACGGTCTGAATTAGCTGAGATGCAAAAGAAAACCTTATCAGGACACCTTAAAACGTGTAAATCAGGTGAAACCTCGAATTCCACTTTCGATAATATAAAAGAGCTTTAAAATATCTTTCGAATGATGTATTAAAAACAATTTAATCATAATTAGAATTTGAAATATTGAAATTTTAAAATATTACAGCGCCATCTGGCGGTAGAAATTTCTATAATCTACTGTTCCATTCCAGATCAACAAAGCTTTCAAATGATGTATTACTTATGAAATTATTTTAATTAGTAGTTGAGATTTACATTTTTTGTGTCGCATTTTTGTAAGAAATATACGTAATTTTACGTCATGTGAATGAGTACGCTATGAAAAAGTGAAGAACTAATCTGTAACCCGGTACAACGATGACCAAACAATCATTTCACAAAAGAGGTAATTATGTGTCGTACACAGGTATTAAATGCATACCTGGTAATATTTATAATTTATTTCGGAGTACTGTTAGCCCTGTTAGTACCTTTTTTCACACCAGTATGATTTTAGAAAAATTTTCCTCTAATATGTAAGTACAGCTGAATAAGAAGAAAAATCATACGCTGGAAAATGCAGTATACTATACTTGTATAAACTTATATATATATATATATATATATACATTAAAAGCTTTTAAAAATATCTATCACAAATGCATACTTGCCAACATCCTAATTAATATTCCGTAGTATTGTTAACCCCGCTTTCTTTTTCACACCAGTATATTTTTGTGGTATTTTCTTTCTTATTTAATCGAAATTACATTTGCAGTATATTACTCTAAACATTTACTGGTATGAAAAAAATAGCGCGACTAGAGACACTACGGAATATGAAACAGCATGTTGGCAAGTATGCATATGATGTGCGATTGTATAATGACATTAGATTTAAAGATATAACCCCTACTTCAGGATGTTGTAACTAATGTAATTCGAATATATATACTATATATATATATATATATATATATATATATATATATATGAGTAAATACGAAAAATGTGTATTTGAGATTACATACATATGTACATGCAGGGATGTACTAATATGGGTACATTCCGTATTTTTTCCTTAACTTTTAGACCTCCCCACATGTATATAATAACGTTATACAATATGTTTCTACAAACAATTAAGTAAAAATCTTTATATAAATTTAGTGGTGGAAGAGTTCGGATGGAAAAAGCGGGAACGTAGCAGCCCTGTTATGAAACGTTACCAGAAATGGACCTATAAACATATATCAGAAATTAAACTACGCAAATTTGCGCACAGTCACAAAATTAAAAATAAATAAATAAATAAATTATATGTTATAATTAACAAATTATATAATTATCAGATAAAATTAATGTTTAATTCCATTAGATATTTTTACTTTAAAATTGCAAGAGTAATTATTTGCGAGTCCTAGAATTCGGATGTATTTATTATAAACATTTTAAATTAGCTTTCATGAGAGAAATACTGCATCAAATCTCATTTCTTTTTGGTTGAATAAGTTTGAGAGTTTTTATTTTCTTTTCAATGACAGAAAATGTTTGATTGCTTTAGTACTACTATTAGATCTGCAGGCAAAAAAAAAAAAAAATCTTTTCTAAATTTAATGATAAATATTTGCGTTAAAAATTACTAAATTTCAAGTATTTTAAATCAGTTTCAAAACGGCCGTGAGAGCTCTTTAAAACTGATTAATTATTAAAACTTTGCTAGAAGTATTGTCTATTTAGCTGATATTAACTATGTCAAGCAGTGAAATGATAGTAGATTGAATAACGATCCATATTCTTTACAGATGAGTAATTTAAATTACTAATAAACTCATGTGAAATATTCAGCATTCAGTGTATTACATTTAAAATTTATTTTAATTGATTTTTTCAAAGTGTAATCAGATGCCCTGAATATCATTCACAGGGGCGCAATAACGTTTCTATTTTATTATGAGCGTTTTCTTATAGTGATATCACTATTTCCCAACAATAGTTCTTACAATAATATTCTAGCATTAAAATGTTCAAGAAAAAAAAAAAAAAAACTTTTTAAAAATAATGGTAGTAAAATAGTAAAACAAGTACAAAAAACAGTAAAAATAATTCATTAAAATTATTATTTAAAAAAAATATCTTACATGATAATGCAGATGATTTCCATATTAGAGAAGTAGTATAACACTAAATATCCAAAAAAATAAATCATCACAGATCTATAGTTCAACAAATCGTTTTAAAGGTATTAACGAGACCTTTCGAAATATACCCATTTGAAAATTTACCCCCTCCGGTTAGAGGGGAAGAAGCGATGCCCCCATATGCACAAACAATTTTTCCTAGTTAACTACTACTATTGTCAATAATTCATATTAATTTTACAATCACAAGTTAAAAATAACTCTCATTATGTACATTTATACGAAATTTTGTCCTATACTGCCATGTTAAAAATTTAGAAAAAATGCGATTACAGCGCCACCTGTTGAGCGAATGATCCCCAAATCTAATCAGCACCAGTTTATCTAAGGGTCCTACCAAGTTTGGTTAAATTTCGTTCATTGGTTCGTGAGATACAGCGTCCACAAAATTCGTGATACACACACAGAGACAGACACAAAGACAGACATTTTCTAAGAACTATCAAATCGTGTTCAGCACATCCCCAAAACGTGTAAATCCATCAAAAACCGGAGTTCGAAAATGTTCACGAATCCAATACTTTCTCTATATTACATGTAGAAGAAAGTAAAAATCGGAACGGTGTGACCTCTGCATTCAATTATTATTATGGATATGTACGTTATTAGTTTAAATTTTGAAATGTCTATTAAATAAATAAATAAATAAAGATAAAAATAAATTAAAATAATAAATAAAAGTGAAAAAATATTATAAATTTTAGAGCGTAGTTAAAAACAAGTTAATCTATTCAAAATATGTTTTAGATACATTCAAATTCGACACATTTAAATTTATGGCATTTTTATAAATAAAGAAACGTAAAATTCGTTTTCAGAGTCTGTAATATTTTTTTCGGAAAATATGTAAAAAAATGTAATTTTGTTTTCACAGTAAAACTAGTATGATGTGGCCACCGCATGACTTTCTTCTATATATTGTTACACAAAATTCATTCAGTACAAATTATTTTTCAAATTATCAAAATATCTTCCATTAAAAATGCAGACGAATTTTTTCTGACAGAATTATATTAATAAATTCCGAAAGAAAATCAATTTTCAAAAGAAATACGGTCTTTTTCTTTTTAAGAGTTTTTCGTTAAAAGTAAAAAAAAAAAAAAAAAAAAAAAAAAAAAAAAAAAAAAATCGATAACTTTGTTTTAAATAATCACAGATCTGTAGTTCAACCATTCGTTTTAAAGGTATTGACGAGATCTTTCGAATGATACCCATATTGAAAATTTACTCCCCCCCCCCCGGGGGGCGTGGGGAACAGTGCTCTCACATGCACAATTTTTTCCCCCTCGTTAACTAATAATATTATCAATAAATTATATTAGTTTTACAATCATAGGATTACAATAACTCTCATTATGAACATTTATACGAAATTTTGTCCTATACTGCCATGTTAAAAATTGAGAAAAAATGCGATCACAGCGCCACCTGTTGCGCAATTGTTCCACAAATCTAATCAGCACCAGTTTATGTCAGGAGAAAAAACTTTTTCGGCATCAAAAATCTTTGCTCGTTAATATGGGGATGATAGATCCATATAAATTACTATATCTATGATTTTACGGACAAGATGTTTAAAATTGGCCTCCTGGTGAAGCCAAATTCGTGCCATTTTGAGCTGCAAAGCCTCGTATTTTGACATTTCTCTATATCAAATCTAATCAGCAGCAGTTTATGTCAGGTTCCAACTAAATACAAATTTTGGTTAAATTTTGTTCATTGGTTCTTGAGATATAGCGTCACAAAATTTGTGATACACGCACACAGACACACAAACAGAGTGACAGACAGGCAGACAGTTTCTAAAAACATGTCAAATCGTGTTCAGGACATCCCAAAACATGTAAATCCATCGAAAACTGGAGTTCGAAAATTTTCACGAAACCAATATTTCCTCTGCATATACATATAGAAGAAATTAAAATGAACAATTGGCTTAAATTCTTATTTTCAAACTCAGGTTATATATACAGTACCTGGCGAAATTATTAGACCACTGGCAAATTATACATTTTTTTATGTTTACAACCTTATTAATGAAGAATTTTATTAAAAAAGATGTTTTCTTCATTCATATTTCTAAAACATATACATTAAGGAATACAATGACAAAAAAATTGTTACCATACAATACTTATTGAAGAAAGAAAAAATTGATACATTAAATTTTACAGAAAAATCAATATTTCGTATGGCCACCTTTGGCAACTAAAAGGGCTTTAACACGACGAGGCATACTTTCTATGCATGCTTGGATGGTTTCTTGAAGATGTTTATTATGATTTCACTGGTATGTTAAAGATTCCAGCAACTCTACCTCATTGGCTATATTTTTCTTATACATTTCTTTTTTCAGCAACTCCCAACCATTTTCAATAGGGTTCATATCAGGCGAGTTGCCAGGCCAATCAAGAACTTTGATTTTTTTTCGCTCTGAATACTTCGATACACTTTTAGCTTTGTGGGATGGAACACCATCATGCATGAAGACTGGTTCCTTGTCTCCAGGAAACCATTCTTGCATTTGTGGCACGAGCCTGGTTTATAAGACTTTCAGGTATTGAATCTTGTTTCATTGTATTTTTGACCACATAGACAGAACCAGAACCTTTTCCTGATATGACAGACTACACCATGGCTGATGGAGGATGTTTCGTGGGGGGTACAGTACAATCTGATTTGTATTTCTCGTTTGGATGCCGCCGAACAAATTTGGTTTTTTCGGTTAAAACATGAAAAACCGGTTCGTCAGAGAATCAAACCTGAAACTTAAACAAAATTGCTTTTTATTTAATTTCTTTACATTCATTATAAATGCCAATATATCGTTGATCAAAATAAATAGCTATGTACCTTTTTCCAATCTTCTATTGTCCAATTTTTGTACTTTATTGCCCACTGGAAGCGTTTTTTCATCATTTCTGATGTAAGCCTTGGCTTGCGAGCCGGTTTCATGGCAATGAGTTTATTTTCTGCCAAACGACGTCTCAAAGTTCTTTCTGATATATTAATGCCTTCATTTTGAACTTCTTTCATTAACATGCGCAGCGGTTTCTTTCTGTTATTTATACAAATGTCTCGTATTTTTCGATCCGTCCTCTTCGCCGTAATGCGAGCTCGTATACCTATTATTCTTCCGTGATGGATCCAAACTAATGTTTAAGACCATTTTCTTTTTATTATTTTTTACTGAGCTTCTGGATACTCCTACCTTTGCTGCAATTTGATTTTGGGTCAGTTTAGTGGCCTTCAGGGGACCATAAACCTGCCCTACTCTCTTTGGTGAAAGGTCAGCCTTTCTCCCCATCTAAAATAAAGGAGTAAAAACTTTTTATGATAATAAATGAATAAAAATGTTAAATATCCCACGCGATATAAATAACAATGCAAAACTTACTTTTTGAAGCAAAATATTCGCTTCAATCCAAAATAAACAAGCAGAACAAATTTTACATTATAATGCAAGTTATACCTATGCCACTGTATCACAGAATAATAACTAACTGTCTTGTGTTGCCAGCTTGAAAATGTTTCTGTAATAAAGGTACTGAAATAAGCTTAAGGTAGCACTAATTAAATAATAATAGTTTTGAGCAGGTCAGGTGTAATAAACTCCCAATTTCAAAAAACTTTAAATATTTTCTCTAGTCTAATAATTTGGCCAGGTACTGTATATAAATGAAAAGAAATTTAGCCAAACATGGTATTTAGTTGCACCCTTACATAAACTGGTGCTGATTAGATTTGGGGATCAATCACTCAACAGGTGGCGCTGTGATCGCATTTTTTTGCAAACTTTTAACGTGGCAGTATAGGACAAAATTTCGTATAAATTTGCATAATGAGAGTTATTTTAAACTTGTGATTTTAAAATAAATATGAATTATTGATAATAGTAGTAGTTAACTAGGGGAAAAAAATTGTGCATGTGGAGGGCATCGCTTCCCTCCCCTAGGGGGAAGTACCCCCGGGGGGTGGGGATTTTCAAGATGGGTATCTTTCGAAAGTTCTCGTCAATACATTTAAAATGAATGGTTGAACAAAATATCTGTGATAATTTAAAACAAAGTTATCTATCTTTTTACTTTTAACAAAAAAACTGAAAAAAAAAATCTTTTTTTTTTTTAACGAAATTTAACCAAACTTGGTATTTAGTTGGTCCCTGACGTAACCTGGTGCTGATTACATTTGGGGATCAATCGCTCAACGGGTGGCGGTGTGATAACTTTTTTTTTCTAAATTTTTAACATGGCAGTATAGGACAAAATTTCGTATAAATGTACATAATGAGAGTTATTTTTAAGTTGTGATTGTAAAAATAATAATTATTGATAATAGTAGTAGTTAACCAGGGAAAAAATTCTGTGCATGTGGGGGCATCGCTTACCCCCTTGAGGGGGGGAGGTCTCGTTAATACCTTTAAAACGAATGGTGGAACTATAAATCTGTGATAATTTAAAACAAAGTTATCGATTTTTTTTTCTTTTAACAAAAAAAAAAAAAAAATCGAAATTATTATTTCTTCTTCTTATTATTATTATTGTTACTGAGTGAATTTGTATAGGAAAATATAGAAGAAAGTCTTGTGGTAGCCACAACATACTAGTTTTTATTTTTGCTTTGAAAATACAGTAAATAAATATTTTCTTTAAATATGGAAGTCATTTGAAATTATAAGAAGTTATGGAGACTAAATTATAAAAGAGTAACGCCTCTTTAAAAGTTTGAAGATTGTGAAAAATAGAAACATATACTATGTTTTATCAAATAGATAAAGAAGTAAAAGAAATAGTAATAATAATAATCATCAAGAGATTTTTTTTTTTTTTTTTTTTTTTTTTTTTGTAATATAATATTAATATTCTACTAGTATGTACTTGCTTGATAGAAATATTTCCAATTCATAATCGACTTTTTATACATAATTTTTTTGCAGCATTTCACTGAAATTCATCAAATAAGACAATATTGATATTCAGTTAGATCATTCCTTTAGTTTACTAACATCTTTTACAATATTGAGTTTTATGTCTGAAAATGGCAGTAAGATTTTCTTTCGTTGTATAATTGTCTGTACTTGCAATTATGAATTAAAAAAGCATTTGAAAGGGGAGTGGCTGTTATAAATATTTAACCGAAAAGTTAAGAATGTATATTATGTAGAAATTCAAATAAAAAGTGATAAAGATATTTATTATTCAAGAGCTGGGAAATTAAATATAAATTTTAGAATAATGATAATTAAACATGAGAATAAGATAATGAGGTAAGCAACTAAACAATTGAATATTGTTACTTGTTTCAGATATAAATTTTAGATTTCTATTCTCCCAATTTTATTGAATTTGTTTAATATCTCTAGTTGCTTGCATCTTCAATTTATTATTTTTTGTTTTGAAACAATAATATTTGATTACTTCAGTATTAGTTGTAATGTGGGAGGAGAAAGTTCTTCTTAAGCGCACTATAAATGGGATGGGTCATGGGCGGGAATCTGAGTGATCGGCTGGATTTTTCTGCATGTTTGAAATCATATAGGGTTTGAAAAAAAAAAAGCTTTCTTCAGGGATGGAACACGGGCGCAGAATTCATACCGGAATCCGTTTAAGAAATATCTCTACATATAATATCGTTGATTTAAGAAGTAGAAAATTTTCTTACATCGAGAGTGGTATGAATTCTGCGCCCGTGTTCCATCCCTGTTTCTTGCTAACCTAGAAGCTTCTTTGTTGTATTCTTTACCGATTGTGCAGCAAACAAAATTACGAATTCTGTTATTTTGAACCTGAATTATTTTCTTCAAAATGGTGTAGGATGGATGGATAATGGTTTTTTGTGGCGCAAGGTCGACATTCGGCGCCAATCAAAATGGTGTAGGAGTTCAGCAACCATTGTAAATCAATTTCCTTCCGTGATACACGCAGGGCCTGATTAAGGGGGAAGCTCGCTCATCAAACATTATTTATACTTAAACCGTTAATTTTTAACAAATATTTTCCTCCTATAATAAACAGAAAATTTTCATTAAAAATTATTTTAAAAGAATTCTGGTGTCTAATAACGGTGAGTAAATTGGATTGTTTTACACCGTTCATTTTTTATAAAAAATATTTCCTCGTCAAAGCGTGGAATTTCTATGACATGAAGTAAAAAATAATTGTAAAAATATTCCGGTATGAGCGAGCTTCCCCGTTAATCAGGCCCTGGATACAGGCGCTAAAGCTACAAGTTACTGACTTACTGGGCTTTAGAGTAGATTATGATGTGTATGCTTCTATAGAGCTAACATTTCCTATTGACAGTGAAAAAAATTGACTTAGATTTTGTTTTTATTTTAGGCTTGTAGCCTGTACATAATTTAAATTACTGTTTTGATTTTTTATAATGTGCAGTAAACTAGACTATAAAATCTTATTAAATGTACCGGAATTTTTTTTTTTTTCTTTCTCCCCACCCCCCTCCTGAATATTTTTGCAGTATGTAGCTTCAACTGCTCATCATAGGCCTCAAAATGCACCATTTTGCATCTAATTTTCAAAAAAAATTCCGTGAAAGAAACCTTTGGACCACTTTTACTGGGGGTCCCTGCATCACATTCCCGATGATTCCAATCCAAAAGAAAGCAGGAGCATTAACGAAAAATTCATGAGCTTATATAACAGTGAGCCCCAGCGAAAAATCCTTAAAAAGTGGCCTGTGCTCCAGTGGATTTTGCTATGCGTTGATGAGTCAGTAAGTGAGGTGAAGTACTCTTATATGTATTTATATTAAATTTAAAGAAGAGAGAAGAAAAAAATGGTTTTATTTTTTATATTTATATTATATTATATTATATCATATTATATTAATTTTTAACAAATGATTTATGAAAACTTAATTACAGTGAAACAATACTTAAAACTCTTTCGCCAGTTTGAATCGGATAAATCAAGTATTTCAGCTTCAGATAAAAGTTCTCTTTTAAAAATAATTTAGAAAAATTAATATTTCAACGAAATTTATACGTAAAAATAAAAACGCATTTCAAACATTACTTTTTTCGAAATGATTCCAAATATTTTGTTTTTATTCAATCTTTTACCATTCTCCTTTTTGCTGTCAGAACAAAACTTTTTACTAAAATTTTAATGCATAGTTTTTAAATAAATATATATTCGCACCATAAAAATTGAAAAGATGTGTCATTTATGTAAATACTTATAGTACCATTGATCAGTTATAGATTAATACACAGTTCAGGTTTCGCACATGCGGCGCCACAATAGCAGAGTGTGTGGTGGGTGAAGGAATTGAATGTTAGTGTTGCTGTAGGCTGTAATGGAAATATCACACGAGAGCAGGGCCTGACTATCGCACGGGCACCTGGGGCTCGTGCCCTGGGCAGTGTTGCCAGATTTGGCTAATTTTTTAATTCAATAGTCACCAATAATTTTCAATTGCAGCGTTTGCCTAATTGCTTCGAAGATTAATCGTCTATTATATATGTCAAATATCACTTTTTAAAATTATTGGTGATTGTTGAATTAAAAAATTAGCCAGACCTGGCAACACTGGCCCTGGGCACGAAATTTCTGAGGGGCACAAAGTTTTACTAATAGTTAAAATATATGGTGCTAAATCTTCCTTTTTCTTTCTTTCTTTCTTTTTTTTTTTTTTTTTGGTTTTGTTTTCTCGCTCAATTGTGTTTCACTTACATGAATAAAATTTTAAAAGAAAGTCTGTCGTTAGGTTGACTGGAGGTAATTTTATTTGTCTTTAGATCCCAAAACAGAGGCAGATAATTTATTTGACCAAATAACTCTTTTCGGTCTGTTTTTTTCGCCATCTATAAATTGCGGTACGTTACTAACCTTTTTTTATTTTTATTTTTTGGGTGGAGGGGGGGGGGGGGGAGGGGCACGAAAAATTTAAAAGTGCCCTGGGCACAAAAAGTTGTTAGTCGGGCCCTGCACGAGAGGCTTTCGTTCAGCTTTTTACTAAACACAGCATCATATCCAACATACTCAGCCTGAATTTGTTCAAGGAAAGCAAGTTTTCGAATGATCAACTTTTACGAAAACGCTGAGTATGTTGAGCGTGCTGATCAAAATTGACCAATAGGAGGAATAAACAGGATTTTTTCCTGGAATACCTTCAGAGAAGGGAATGCATCATGCTATCAATTTGGGGGAACCCTACGGACAACTGACGGGTTTCTCGTTCGTTCAGCATAGTGAACATGTTGCGTATAATGTTGTGTTGAGTATATATGCTCCCGTGTGATATGGCCCTAAGACTCTCTGGCTAGAAACTTAGCAAGTAATGCATCAACAAGCGAATAACAATTTTTCATGGCAAAATTCGATAGTCATTGATATAGCGAACATTCCTTTGAGATATTTTTCATACTGAATGCACTGCTCTTTTATTACTTTCTTCTATATACAATAGAAGAAAGTATTGTATTAGTAAAAATTTTCGACCTCCGGTTTTTGATGGATTTACACGATTTGACCATTGTTAGAAAATGTCTGTCTGTCTGTTTGTGTGATACAAAATTTCGTGGCAACTGTATCTCAGGTACTACTGCACATAATTTCATACAAATTGATATATAGTTACACATTGACATAAAATAGTGCCTATCAACTTTTGGTAAAAATTGTCCAACAGCTTGCGTTGCAATCCAACTTTTTCTAAATCTTTAACTTGGTGGTATAGGACAAAATTTTGTATAAATGTGCATAAAGAGAATTATTTTTTAATAATCATTATGAAATTTAAAAGGATAATTTGTAATAGAGATAGTCAAGTGGGGAAAAAAAATTGTGTATGTGTATCTCACGAACCAACGAACGAAATTTAACCAAAGTTGGTATTTAGTTGGACCCTGACATAAACTGGTGCTCATTAGATTTGGGGATCAATTGCTCAACAAGTGGCGCTATGATCGCATTTTTTTCTAAATTTTTAACATGGCAGTATAGGAGAAAATTTCATATAAATGTACATAATGAGTTATTTTTAACTTCTGATTGTACAATTAATATGAATTATTGATAATAATAGTATTTAACTGGGGGAAAAAATTGTGCATGTGGGGGCATCGCTTCCCCCTCCCCCCGGGGGGAGTAAATTTTCAAGATGTGTATCTTTCGAAATGTCTCGTCAGTACCTTTAAAATGAATGGTTGTACTGTAGATCTGTGATAATTTAAAATAAAGTTATCGATTTTTTTTACTTTTAACAAACAAAAGAAAAAAACTTAGAAAAAAAAATTATCTTTTATTTTTTTTATATATTGAGAATAAAATGGAATTTTTTTTGGATATTTAGTGTTATAGTACTTCTCTAATCTCTTCTCTTTATCATGTAAGATAATTTTTTTTTAATAATAATTTTAATAAATTATTTTTACTGAGTAAATTTGTATTGGAAAATATAGAAGAAAGTCATTTGGTTGCCACAACATACTAGGTTTCATTATTATTATTATTATTATTATCATTCTATTTCTATGTATTTAAATTTTTATTTTAGATTTAATCTCTTCACTACAGTGGTCCGTATATGTGGACGTCTATTCTTTGATTTATAAAATCTAAACCATTTACTGTTTTTACTTTCTTCTATATGTAATACTAGCAGGCAACGCCCGCTTCGCTGGTCCCTATTTTTAAATGAATCACTATAATTACTGAATTCTCAAAATTGCATTAATTTTTATCACGTGAAAAAAAGAAAAAAAAAAGAGAGAGAAACAAAATCTGATTAGGAAAAATGACGCACCGGGTTCTCACTGCCTTCGGAAAAAATTCCCAAAATGCTCTAACTCTTATTTCTATTATTTTCCCCCTTCGCCCCCCCCCCTGCTGTCTATCCTAATAATTTTACAAATTCAAAAATATCCGCAATCTATTTGTAAGTATCAAAAACCCCTACGCACCAGTTTTTAACGATCTATCTCTATTTTTATTTTTTTTGCCCCTCTGCTCCCCCCTTCCCGCCCCTCCCAACAATTTTAAAAATTCGAAAATATCCGCAATCGATTTGTAGGTATCGAAAACCTCTATGTACCAATTTTGAATGATCTAACTCTATTTTTTTTTGCCCCTCCGCCCTACCCTTCCTGGCCCTCTTAATAACTTTACACTTTCGAAAATATCCCCATTCGACTTGCAGGCCTCTAAAACCTATCTGTACCATTTTTGAACGGCCTAACTGTATTTCTATTTGTTTTTGCCCATAACCCCCCCCTTACTGCCCCCTTCCCACCCCTTCTAATAATTTTACAAATTCGAAAATATTCGCAATCGATTTGTAAGTAACGAAAACCTCTATATACCAATTTTGAACGATCTAACTCTATTTTTATTTTTTTGCCCCCCCCCTCCTGGCCCTCCTAATAACTTTACACTTTCGAAAATATCCCCATTCGACTTGCAGGCCTCTAAAACCTATCTGTACCATTTTTGGACGGAATAACTGTATTTCTATTTGTTTTTACCCCACAGTCCCCCCTTACCGCCCCATCCCCTTCCGCCCCTCCTAATAATTTTACAAATTCAAAAATATCCGCAATCGATTTGTAAGTATCGAAAACCACTATGTACCAATTTTGAATGATCTGACACTATTTTTATTTTTTGTCCCCCCCCTCCGGCCCCCTTTCTCGCCCCTCCTAATAACTTTACACGTTCGATAATATCTCCATTCGACTTGCAGGCCTTTAAAACCTATCTGTACCAATTTTGAACGTCCTAACTGTATTATTATTTGTTTTTGTTCTATAGCCCCCCTCCCTTGCTGCCCCAACTGGGGGCTGAATTTCTAAAATTCCAGAAATTTATTTTTAGATAGTTGCATTAGCTATATTTTAGAGCAAAAATTTCACGTATATCTATTTTTTTTTGTTTGAGATATATAGGATTATGCGAAATCACGTTTTACGCATGTGAAATCACGTCCCTCCCCCCCCCCCCCGCCCCCCTTGGGGACCGAATTTTGAAAATTCTAGAAATTCATTTTAAGACATTTGTGTTAGCTATATTTTAAAGCAAAAATTTTACGAATATCTGTTTTTTTGTTTGAGATATGAAAGATTTTGTGAAATCACGTTTTTTCCCCCTCCCCCCCTTGGGGGGCGAATTTTGTAAAATCGCTTCTTAGTGGATGCCTACGTCATAGAAGGAACATTGTCACAAAATTTCATGCTTCTAGGTCCAGGGGTTTGGTCTGGGCGATGATGAATCACCCCCTCAGTCAGTCAGGAAGATCGATTTTATATATATTGATGGAGAAAGTGTTGGACTCGTGAAAATTTTCGAACTCCGATTTTCGATGGATTTACACGTTTTGGGATGTCCAGAACACGATTTGATAGGTTTTAGAAAATATCTGTCTGTCTGTGTGTCTGTGTGTATCACGAATTTTGTGGACGCTGTATCTCTCGAACAAATGAACGATCTTTAACCAAACTTGGTATTTAGTTGGACCCTGACATAAACTGGTGCTGATTAGATTTGATATGAAGAAATATGAAAATACTTGGCTTTACAGCTCAAAATGGCACGAATTTGGCTTCACCAGGAGGCCAATTTTAAACATCTTGTCCGTAAAATCATAGATATAGTAATTTATATAGATCTATCATTCCCATGTTAACGAGCAAAGATTTTTGATGCCGAAAAAGTTTTTTGGCATCAGTCATTAGAGAGTTAAAACTCGAAAATAGTAATAGAACAGAATGTTTATGAATTTTGAAAATGCCGAAATTTTGCGCGGTTTTTAAGTGTTTATATAAATAAATGAAAAGAAAAGGGATAAGCTTTCATAAACAAGTTATATTCAAGTAATTTATGAAAAATATAAATTTTATAATCAGTTGCTTTGTTATTATTATGATATAATTACTGTCTTCATATTTAATGGAATACTTTTTTTAAATTTTAATATTTTTTTTAATATTTTATATTTATTAAGTAATATGGAATTTTCAAAATTCTTTTAAATGTAGTTAGCAGTCGCCGAAGTTTTAATATATGTTGTGGCCACCACAAGACTCTCTTCTGTATATAATCCTATACAAATTTACGCAATACAAATTATTTATTAAATTATAACTTATTAAAATTATTTTCCATGATGAAAGCAGACGATTTTTATCTCAGAAAAATATCCGCGATTGTAATGAAATACTTGCCCTCTGGTGGGCTATGGTGAAATTACAATTTACAGGAATAGCTTTCGGCTTCCGTCGAGACGCCATTGCTTGCTGTATATTCGATGTTTAGTTTAACATATATTTATTGGATAAAAATGAATAAATCCGGTAAAAAGATAACACATACTGTTATGTGCTACAGTGTAACTCCAAAGGATCAAGAAATCCAGAATTAAACTTCCATTTATTTCCAAATGACAAATTTAAAATTTCAGTTGCTTCGGCTAATGGAAGTAAAGAATTAATCAGATGATTTGAAACTAATATTTGTTCAGCTTCAGTTAAACATTTACTTCCTATCGAACTTTGAATAAACTAAAATATTTTTTTCCAAAAGCAATCAATTTTCCATGATGTAATGGCGGAGAAATTATAACACGAATATTAAGTAGTAACACAAATAGAACAATAATAAATACACGCGGCTATTATATTTACTAACAACAATAGTTGAAAAAGCGCCATCTATCGACCATTACGAACGCGGATAATGATAAATGTAAATAAAATTAGCTTTGTGCAGATATGAGGATACTAGAAATATACTAGTATAGTAAAAACAGAAAAAAAAAGAAAGAAAGAAAAATGGGTATCTGGAGTTTTTCATTCTCTTTTAGTACATAAATTATTCATAAATTTTATTTTCTTAGTTACCTATGTGTATTCCCATGCATATTCACTCGAGAAAAAAAACATCCATAAGAGAGTAAAATGGCCGTCTTTTCCCAATTGAAAAGGCATCACATTTTCCCCGTGTATGATTAATCTATGTCTTATTACTATATCTTTGCGTAAAATAGAAGAAAGAAAGGAATAATAATAATAATAATAATAAATCAATGAAATTTATTTAACAACACAGTTGTCAACTTTTATAATTATTCAACTGACCAGTTTAAGGGTAAACTAAAATGCTATATTTTAAAAAGTTTACCTTTTCTATATTTATTTCTTTATTTTTAAAATTATTTTTAGATTGCCAATTGGTACTGACATCTATCCTGAAGTATCTTTACGAAGATTACCACGCCCCGTTACTCTGCTATCATATTTCATGACTCTTGTGCTTTGTATCCTTTTACATGTGTTAATGGGCACGACGTGATTCCGCCGAAGCACAGGACAACTCCGCCGAAAATTTTATCAGCTGTTTCCCCCAATGGGACAACTCCGCCGCATTCCTTTCCACCGTTTTCTCTCGATAGGACAATTCCGCCGAACGAGGGGGGAAGACATTACTTTTGGCGAAGTAAAAGTTGGCGACATTTTCCATGCTAAAACATCAGGCATTCAAATTTTGTTAAAAATAAATACACAAAAGAATGTAATAATCTATATATTAATATGAAAACATGAAATTTGACGTACATTTTTATCATATTAATTATAGGGGTAGAGGATTGAAAGTAGTATTTTTAGAAAGTTATGGTTAATGAGAATTTAAGGTAAAAGAAAATCTCTTATTAGAATGTCAAAAAGGCATTCAAAAATATCTTTATTTTTTATGCATTTTTTCATCTTATATATGTAATCTTTTGTACTAAAAATTTTTATAGAAGAAAGTTTGTTTAATTTGTCAATTTCTTAAAATTCAGTAAAACCCATAGACACAGTAATTTGTTTGGATGTAGCTTCCCTATATTTCTCAACTACAGATTTTTCATTTTAAAAGGCAACAACTTTTAGAGTTAGAAATGCTTATTGACTGAACGAATGAAAAGTCGTAATTTAATACTATTGAACATAGAAACAAAAAAAAAAAATAATAATAATAATAATAATAATAAATAAAGATTTGATTTATGAAAATTCTAATTATTTTTTCTAATTTGTTTATGATGTAATTATTATTATTGTGATTTGCGTCAATTATAATTTGAAAATATGTTAAAAAATAATATATATACATATATATATAAAACATAATGCATTCCAATTAACTGAAACTTGATGACTGATTTCTAAAAAGTGTATTTATTACTTATATGCTATTCATTTTGAGTGCATATTGGACAAAAAATAACACTGCTATGCTGCAATTTAACTACATTTACGGAAAGATCATCTCAGTTTTTAGGTTATATACTGGCAACATACTTGTTATATAAAATACGCATCCTGAAAGATTATGCTGATGTAAAATATGTATCCTGAAAGATTATGCTGATTTTATTCGGGTGTATATCGACCGATAAGTGGTACTACTATTACTTTCTACGCTTTTCCAAATGGGTATACCTCAGCATCTCTTGGTAAATACTGCATCAAATTTCATGTATAAATTATTCGTACTAAACAAAAAAAAAAAAAAAAATAGCAGCGCCACTTTTTTTGTACAGTGTGTCTGTAAATCTCAATCAGAATTTTTTTTTTAGAATTTGCACATTTTAAACCAAGTTTGGAGTGCCTTTATAACAACATAGAATCTGGGATATAGTGTTCATGTAAATAGGATAAAATTTCAGTATAGCAGCGGCACTTGTCGACTGATATGCAATTAAATTAAATCAACAGAATTTTACATGATATGCATCTCACATGCACAGTATTGGTGCACTTTTACACTGTAGAAGCTGAGATATAACTTTCATTAGAATAGAAAAAACTGCTACATGACCGAGACACCTGTTGAGCAATATATCTCTAAGGTTAATGAACATCAATTTTAGTTACAGGTATTGCCAAATATTAAATTTGAGTAACATTTTATAATAATCAATTTATCATTTATATTATGAAGAGTCGTCCATTTAAAAGAGTTATTTTCGGACATTTCTGTTCCATAATTTTTATTTTCAATCGATCCAGAATACCATTATAAAAATCTTTATACATTAATACGTGGGCTTGTTTTCTGGGAAAATATTTTTCATGGTAATTTTTTTTTCCCAGAGTGATTTTTTTTTTTTTTTTGTCTCCCAACAAAATCAGCTATGTTACTAAAAACTATCTTCTGAATGTTCCTCCAATATCAACTAGTATGTTGTAACCACCATGAAACTTTCTTCTATACATTTTCTATACAAATTCACGTATTACACATTATTTAATAAAATTATTATTTATTAAAACTATTTGCCACGATATATGCAGATGGAGATGGTTTTCATCGCAAAGAATTATTACTGTTGTTATTACTGCTATTTATCACTGCTGAATAAAAAATTAAAGAAAATAAGTAAAGAAAATTTAATGTAAGTTAATATAATTTAAGTAATATATATTTGAATATTACGTTACGTTAAGTAAAGAAAACTTAAATTCTTATTTATCCTTTAATAATTTTGTAAATGTAATTGGAACAATTTAACTAAGATGAAAAATTTTTCTTAAGCTAATTGAGTTACACGATAATTAAATATAAATTTATTATTACAATTAAATAATTATTAAATAAAAGAACATATAATAATGATGAAAAATAAAATTAAATGCATGTTTATGAGTACAATTTTTAATTCAAATTTTGGTTAAAATCTACTTTACTTTTACTTAACTTTCCAAAGCGATGGGGAAGGGCTCTTATCTTATAATGCTCGATGTGCCGCCAAAGTTTAATGCGTCGCCAAAAATGGAAATGCTGCAGCGGACCCCTCTTCTCGTCTAAAAAAAATGGCGCGGCGGAGTTGTCCTATGCGGGAAAAGGGGGGTTAAAGTTCTCGGCGGAATTGTCCTATGTGGGGAATAGGGGATTAAAATCTCGGCGGAATTGTCCTGTTCCGGTGTTAATCTGCTTTGATCTTATCTCACTCCATTTTTTTCCCCTTACAATTATTCCTTACTAGCAGGCTACGCCCGCTTCGCTGGTCACTATATTTAAATGAATTTTAAAAAGAATTGGATCAGTATTTATTTTTTACATCACATTACAAATAAACACTTAAAAAAAAAAAAAAAAAAAAAAAAAACTGAAATTGCTTTAGATCTCGCTTCTTCGGGTACCCGTTGCCTAATGCAGCTCTCTTTTCTGCCCGTACTGCATCGGGTCCAGTTTCCCAGTGTCTACAGAAAGGTGTTTCCCGGGCGCATATATACAATCATTACCCGAATTTTATCATAAGCGAATTTCAGTATTCCTGATTCGCTGTTTCCTTTACAGTCGGCTCTGACGTCAGACCATTAAAACAAAATGTCCGTCTTTTCGGAAACAAATATGCCATCTTCGCTTTCTAATGAAGTGCAATCAATTTCGGCGAATATCATTACGATACGCATCGATATTAAAAATTTAGAAGACTGCAACGTATGGGTTAAAGAATCCGACAGATTGACTAATACTAAATGGAACTCAAGATCATCAAATCCTTTTGGAGAAAAAATTATTTGCTCGTAAGTATTATTATTTGTAATTTTATTCTAACGTATTGTAAATTTTTATATTCTAAATTTTAAAAAGAATATTAAATATTAGTCAAAGTGAATTATATAAAAATAAAATTATTTTAGATTTAATTTTTATCCAACTTTTATTCGAATTTTGATATTAAAAAAATACATTAATACATGCTGACGTAATGATTAGTTCTGAATGTTTTTTTATTTTATTTCAATTATTATTTCCCATTGATTACAAAATTGGGATTTCTTTTATTTTGTTATATATATATATTCAGAAACTTATTATAAAATTTTTCTTATTTTTAATCTTTGAACAAACTAAAGGTAGCGCCATCTGTTAATCCATTAACTCACTAAAAGATTTAACTTTTCGTTATTTTTTCTTTAATTTTAGTTTACTTATTGATGGAAGCAGTTTCTTTTTCCTTTCGCCCCCCCCCCCCCAATCTACACAGACATTCCACACACATACGTGTACATATTATATGCTAATTTAAAAGAAATAACATAAAATTAAAAATTTATAACTATTAATCATGATATTTTGAATTAAAGAAATTAAAGTAAAATAATTAAATTTATTTAATTGATGTGTGATATGCGCTGCAAATTTAATAATATTTTGTCACTATTGCGTAAATTTACTATTAAAAAAATAAATTACATATTAATACTTTTTTTGTGTTAAATAAATGATTTGCATTTTCCAAGACAACATTTGATATCCTAATGAACAGAATGTGTACATACGCTTCAATGAACACACTTTAAATTATTACTTAAAGAAAAGATTAATTTGCTCATTTTTAATTCCTGAAAATACATTATTTAAGAAAATTATTGTAATTATTAAAAAAAAAAAAAAAAAAAGGAAGTAAGAAAAGAAAAGAAAAAGAAAAAAAAAAATCTATCATGAAAATTTGGTATATTTATACATTTTAAGGTCTGATGTCTTTGTTGCTATTTTTACAGTGATTTGTGTGCGTGTGTAAATGAACACAATAACCCCTAACGATTTGATGAATTGATCTAAAAACTGATAAGTATGTGTTATAGGTCCCTGTCGCATGAACTACATAGATTTTAACGAGTCTAGCTCTTGTAAATTTTTTGCAGGGACACAAAGAAAAATTCTTTATCATTAAATTTTATAGATTAACATTATTTAAAATGCGATGGTGCCTATACGCCTTATTCGATTCGTGTAAAAGTTGGTAGGTTTGTTACAAATCACCGTCGCACGATTTCTGTAGAATTAGATGTTCAGGACTTATAAGTTTATTTTACAGGAACATAAAAAGAAATTCTATGTCATTACAGACTATAGTTTCGAATTATTTGAACTTATTTAAATATCCGATTCGTAAATTACTAAATGTTTGGAAAGTTGAGTGGAATCACTCCATATTTTTAACATACATTTTTTAAATATAGAAATTACCTTTTTTAGATAGTTTTTGTTTTATATGAGTATATTAAAAAAGTAAAAATTAGAAATTATTATTTTAAAAGTGGTTATAAGATGTTATATTAGGCTACATACTACAATAAGATTATCCGCAAAATATATTGTGTATTTTTCTTTCTGTTAACTTCACTTAAAATGTTTCATTTTTCCATTTTCAGAAAGAAATTTGTTTGTCAGCAAAGCACATTTATGAAAGTACTACCTTCAGCAAATAAAAGAAGTATTTCGAAAAATTCAAACTGTTTGGCAACAATAAAGATTAAAGTAAAATTGAATACTGCCGTAACGAGGTGAAAGGATTCTTTTGTAAAAGTTAGTATAAATTAATTGTATAAATATTCTTAGAATTTTAATTAGATTTAGTATTTTCTTTCTATGGGTAATAAAAATATTTGTAAAAATATCACTTTTTATTACATGAAACGCGCTTTTAATTACACATTGTTTTTGCTGTTGTTAAAAAAAATATTGACAGCATTTTTTTTTTTTTATAGAAGTAAGTTTTACAAAAGAACAAAAATGCATTTTTTGGCATAAGCGATTTCTTGAAGCTGTACAGTATCACAGTATTTTGTAATGTCATTATTAAGATTCGAGCTGGTATTAAAATTTTAGAAATACAAAAATGAACTCCTTGGTTATACAGTAAAACCTCTCTAAGTTGGACACCTACGGTTCCAAGAAAAAGTGTCCAACTTAGAGAGGTGTCCAACTTATAGGGGTGCTTACTTTTCTCGATTTAATTAAACTGTATCTATGCATGCTTTTTAACTTTTAATCACATCTACATGTAATATAATTAGGTATCCACGACTTATATACAAAAAATAATTAATTTGCCGATTTAAAATTTAAATTGTTATGTTGTGGCCATTATAATACTTTCTTCTACAATTTTTTATATAATAGCGCTACCTACCAGTTAACATGCAAGAAAATTTAATCAATATAGCTTCTCACAATAAAGATTTTGCACATGCATTTTGGTGCAATTTTATCCAATAGATGCTGAGATAGTCATGTGGAAAATCAGAGAATGTGAGTAAAAGTAGCACCATCTGTGTGCTCATCTACACCCAAATTAAGCTGATATTCATTTTCATAACGGCCATCTCATATATGAAGTTTGGTGAGTTTATTCACTCTAGAAACTGATATATAGTTTTCCGGTGAATGGGAAAACTGAAGCATAGCAGCAACACCTGTCAGCTGATATGCATTCAAATTGAATCAGCATCGTTTTTCAAAATAGATCTCTCTCATATTAAGTTGAGTGCAATTATACACTCACGGTATATACTTGGTAAGAAAAATAAAAGGGGTAAATGAAAAGGAACTCTACTAACCAAAATGTATTTTCTAATGCCAATTTTTAAACAGTCTAAGTCAAAACATGCCTGTAAGCTCTCTGTGGAATATTTAAAAAAAATCTGATGCGGGCACCACATGACTTCCTTATACACCTTTAGAAATATATACATAATATTAAAAAGCATTGCCATTGGACCCGAGACAGTTGGCTAAAAATATTTCAAAAATGTATTACCGCCGTGTTCTGAGCTTTTCTGATAGTTTCAAATAACTAGTTAGTCGGGAAGTCAGTTAAAATCGATTGCAAGCTATGTACTGGTAACGATACCGAAGGCAGCAGGGACCCGAAACAGTTGGCTAAAAGTATTTAAAAAATGCATTTTCACCGTGTTCTGAACTATTCTGAAAGTTTCAAATCTCTAGCTAGTCGAGAAGTTAGTTAAATAAATTTTCGGTTGAACCATATAAACGCTGCCGAAGGCAGCAGTGACCCGAAACAATTTGCTGAAAATATTTTAAAAATGCATTGTCACCGTGTTCTGAGCTTTTCTGAAAGTTTCAAATGTCTAGCTAGTCGGGAAGTTAGTTAAAAATCGATTGCAAGATTTGTACAGGTAACGCTGCCGAAGGCATCAGGGATCCAAAACAGTTGGATAAAAGTGTTAAAAAATGCATTTCCACCGTGTTTCTGAACTATTCCGGAAGTTCCAAATCTCTAGCTAGTCGGGAAGTTAGTTAAATAATTTTTCTGTTGAATCATATAAACGCTGCTGAAGGCAGCAGGTATCCCAAACAGTTGGCTAAAAATATTTAAAAAATGCATTGTCAAAGTGTTTTGAGCTTTTCTCAAAGTTTCAAATGTCTAGCTAGTCGGGAAGTCAGTTAAATTGCAAGATTTGTCCAAACCGTTTTTGAGTTATTACCGTTTTTTGATACATTTTGGCCATTGTGAACCTAATTTTTCTAAATATCTCCAAAACGGAGAATCATACAAAGTCCAAAAAGGGAGGTGCACAACTAGATGTTATAACAAATCTATGTACCAATTCGCAACTTTCTACGTCCAACCGTTTTTGAGTTATGCGACATACTCACACACACACACACAGACACACATACATACAGACGTCACGGAAAATCGTGTAAAGTCGCTTATATCTCTAAAACGAGAGCTCGTGTTAAGACGCACTTGCAGGTGTACAACTAGACATCATGACAGTTACACGTATAAATTGGCAACATTCAGCGATCATTCGCTTTCGAGCAATGTGAAATACAAAATTCATTTCGCAAATCGGGATTACTATACTTTGTATAAGGAAGTAAAAATGCAAGGATAATTCCTGCAATTCAATAAAAAGAAAGATTCTTGCATTATGCACTAAATTACAGAAATTTGTGAATGTTTCAACTGAAGAAAAGAAGTATATTTTATATGATAAGACAGAGGTAAATATATTGTGACAAGAAACATTTTTTTTTAAAGATATTTACAGTTTTTTCTACAAGGGATAAGTAAAATTTCTAAAATAAGAGTGAGAAAATGGAAGATTTATTTCTTTTTTTTTCTGTCACATCGGGTAAAAGTGTCCAACTTAGGACAATACTGTCCAACTTCCAAGTTAAAGGGGTGTCCAACTTATAGAGGTTGGACATAAAGTTAATCCTATGGATACATTCCGTTCCGAGGAAAAGTGTCCAACTTAGAGGGGTGTCCAACTTATAGGGGTGTCCAAATTAAGAGGTTTCACTGTAATATGGTGGAGCAACAGTATAAAATGGTACAGAAACATGTATAATCATTTTTTACATTCATTGAAGGCTAATTTATTTGGAGACATTCAATTATTATTTTAATAATGTTTAATAACAACATATGGATCTTAAATAATTTTTCTTTCTTTTCTTCTTTTTAAAAATAATTTAAAATAAAATAAAATAAATAAATGCTGCAAGAGGCAAAAAGTTGATTTCTTTCAAACAGCAAACAACCTTTCTCAGCATTTTACCATACACCGTCATGAGAAACATAGTAATAAATGAAATATGTCGTAATTAAATACATCTCAAGAGAAAACTTATAATTAAGCAAATAATTACTTGAACAATGATATAGCGCATTTCTTACATCCATATCCATTACAACATATATATTTTTAAATAAATCTTTTGAGACAACTTAATTGTCTTACAGGTAAAATATTTTTTTTTATTCAACTGTTATTTATAATATTTTTAAGCTTTTAAAGAATCTTATTTTAAAAATAAAAAATATACACAAATGTATTCATAATTAAATTAACAGAAGGAAATACAATTTAAAATACAAATATAAAATAGGTATTCTATAGAAAAACAGATGGCGCCACTACATATTTTTAAATGCTTTTAAATAATTAAGTAATTACGTCTACCGCAAAATTGTTCATTATTTAAAACACATTAAAAATAAAAATTACTGGGATATTTAAATTCGAGTAATGTGGTGTATATTTATTTAACAAGTAAAAAAAAATATGTATAGAAAAATATCGTATAATCATAGAATCGCTTTGCAAAATCTTCTAAATTTTTAATTGTTACTTATAGTAATTAGTAGATTTAACTTAATTAGAAAATAGAGATAGAAGATTTGTTTTTGAAAAGTAAGATATTTTACCGAAAGGTAAAGGGGAAAATATCTCTACTACAGAATGCTTCCTTCTCAGTATGTAAAGCATGACGTATGTTATGTAAAGCATGACGTATGTAAAGCCGACTGTAAAGGAAACAGCGAACAGGAGTACTGAAATTCGCCTATGATCAAATTCGGGTAATGATTGTATATATGCTTCCCGGGCACTTCAATCTGGGTATTTATCGACGACTTGTGGATTTTCTGTTATTAAAGAACTACCATTTTAAAGATGACTGTATCTCAGCATCTATTATATATTTTAGTTTTTGAACCATTTGTTTTATAGCCCCCGTTATTTACACCATATACGATTTGATTCCGACCAATTCAATAAAATAAAATAAAAAAGTAGATTTTCTTTTAAAAGAAATTAAATACATGCAAAACAAACGAATTTTAATCAGTTTAATCCTTTCTACTATAAACTACCTTTTTTTTCACCCGATAAATATTATAAATAATAATAATAATAATAATAATAATAAAAGTTTTTTCTTTTAAAGGAATTAATTAAAAAAATGAAAAATAAAAAGTTTCTATACTTTTAAATTTATACATAAACATAACAATTTATTTATATTGCAATACCATTTGATATTTTCAATAAATATAATAATAATAATAATAATAAAATCGCCTTCAAATGAATGTGTTAAATAAAAAATGAATTGCGTAATAGCCGTTGCTAAAATGAGCAGACGATTACAATCGAAGAATTAAATTTATGAAAAATGAAGCATTAAAACAAATGTTTAAAATCGAAAAAACATTAATTTAAAAAATTCAAATTCGAAATTTAAAAAAATCTCGATGAGGTTCACACCTGCAGAATTCCAGGTACCTATATGCCAAATTTGGAAGCTCTGTGATCAATAGTGTGAGCACCAGAGCGCAGACAGACACACAC
This sequence comes from Salticus scenicus, assembly GCA_963930645.1. Taxonomy (NCBI): domain Eukaryota; kingdom Metazoa; phylum Arthropoda; class Arachnida; order Araneae; family Salticidae; genus Salticus; species Salticus scenicus. Next base: position 256,650,907 of record OZ005655.1, read on the forward strand.
ACACAGACACTTCCCTTTATTTATATAGATTTTTTAAAATTTAATTTTAAATGTGTCATTACTATATTAACATGTTACATTTTACCATATTACATTATTTATTTATTTATTTATGAAAATTCTATTTTTCTCATATTCTGCTTTCGAAATTATGTGCAACAATTCAATAGTATTTGACAATTGCAGTACATATTGCTAAATTTGTGAGAAGAAAAGCTTCACTTCTATAATGATCTTCATTAAGATATTAATTCATTTAACATTTAATAACTAAAATGTTTGATATCGTAAAAAAGTGATATATACAAATGTACTGAAAAACTGAATGAATCTTTTATTCTATAATTGTCATTTGGGCTGTATCTCACTTACTACACATTTTTTTATTTTTAATAATTTAGCTAAAGCATGTTTTTCTTTTTTTAACTGTAAGACCCCTGCCCTTGGTTTTTCTCTAAAATTACGCATTATTAAAAGAAAATATTTAATATATTCATGTTTAAATTTTGACTATGACTCACTATGTATTTTTTATTTTTGATACTTTAGCCATAGCGGCCAATATTTTAATTTATTCCGGAGTACTTTTAGCCCCGCCTTTATTTTTGCACCACTTTATTTATAGAAATATCCTCTTCAACACATAACCTCAATAAAATAAGAAAAAAATAATTAAAAAAAATAAATGGTACGAATTAAAGTCGGGGCTAAAATTACTCCGGAATAAATTAAAATATTGGCAGCTATGCTTTAGCTAAGGCAGAGATGCCAACATTTTAATTTATTCCAGAGTACTTCCCTCCTCTATTTCATACGACTTTGTTTTAAGAGTAATTTTTTCTTATTTAATCGCAGCTATATGTTGGGAAAAATTACACTAAGCGTAAAGTGGTGCATTTTAAAAGCGGAGATAAAAATGCTCTGGCGTAATTTAAAATGTTGGTAACTGTGCTAAAGATGTTTTTCCTATTTCTTGTTCCTCTAAAATGTCACATTATTGCACGAAAGTATTTAATGTATTCATTTTTAATTATTTAAATTTTTATATAAACAACGAATACGTTAAATGAAGTGCCGACATATATACAGACGACATTTAATCAGGACTATGCAAAATCTTTTTACCAAATAATGCAACGATTTGATTTAGGGAAAAGTCAAAAGGCGGGTCTTAAAAGCTTAAAATGACACACAACAACAGGGGTTGTAGTCTCCGACTTTTTTTTTTTTTTTTTTTTTTTTCAGAACACTTTCTGGGATGACAAAATTCTTCCTGTTTAACCGCCACTTTTTTCTGAAAGAAATATTTATTGTGTTTTAAAAGTATCATGTCGTCGTTGAACAAGATAGAAACTATTGGGTAAAAAAAGTCGTAGCGAAAAGGCATACATTTCTCATATTTGAATGCGTCCTTGAGAAAAGGCGGAGATTACGCCTCTTCTTACCAATTATACTTCAATAGGTAAAAATTAAGAGTTATAAGCCGGAAATAAAAAAGAGAGACATTATATTTGTTATTTCGCTTCTGGCAGACAATTCAATTTCTGATTTCCTCACCCCGTTATTTCTTCAGCAGCATGCGTGGCATTGGCCACAGGTGCTTCCAATCGCCAAATTGTTTGAAGTGAAGTGAAAAGTACAAAGAGAGAAAAAAGAATGTTAAATTAATTACTAATTCATAGCTGCCAATATGTTAATTTATTCTGGAGTACTTTTAGCCCCGCCTTTATTTTTGTACCACTTTATATATAAAAAAATTCTCTTCAACACATAACTTCAATAAAATAAGAAAAGATTAATTTTAAAAAATAAGTGGTACGAATTAAAGGCGGGGCTAAAATTACTCCAGAATAAATTAAAATATTGGCAGCTATGCTAATTTAAAAAAAAAAAAAAAAAAAATGATTTGTGAAAATAAAATAAAATTTTGTTTCTTAGTATTCACAACTCGCTCTTTACCATTAAAAATTATTTTCTTAAATTAATAAATAAAAACAAAATAAATAAAAATAAAATAAATAAATAATTTTTTTTAATCACGTTTTTAAATATTGCAAAATAATGGGTAAAAAAGAGGAAAATTCTGAAATCGAATTGGTCGAAGAAATAACTGAAAAAAATTGTTCGTGAGAACGAAATCTTAATATCCTGAACATATAGAATATGTAAATTCAGTAACAAATATGCATTTATGCAATTCCACGTGATTGAAGTATTTATATTTCGTACGTTTAATCTAATTACGTAAGTAAGCAATGTCTTCTTCTTTGCAACGTCTCTAAAGTTAATTTTACCAATGAAAAAAAAAAAAAAAAAAGGCCGGGATAAAAATACTCCGAAATAAATTAAAATATTGACATCTATGAGAATAGTAGTAGTAAAAAAGGCGGAAATTTCCCCCAACTCCGAATGTGTCATAAAAAAGGGGCGTGGAGTATGAGCCATATTATTAGCTGCAAGTATAGCTGACAACATTTCTATTTTAATTCGTAACATTGTTAGGCAGTTACTAACAATGATATAGAACAAATTAGAAACGTTTACACCTACGCATACGTCACCAATGACGCCGCTATTTACGTGTTGCTCCGAAAAGGGAATTTCATTTTCACAAAAATAAAAATTAGTAATATGTTTCCTGTGAGGGTTTTTTTCTTCTACTTCATCTTTTTTGCTCTTAATTCAATACATAAGTTATAACAACTTTCCTAGAGAATTAATCCCTTGAATTAACCGAGTTTCACAGAATTCTATGCGTCTGAAAGTAAGTACTATTTAATTTGACGTAACTATATTTATGGGCGTTCCGTTCTTTTAAACAATAATATTTTGATAAAGGTGTGCAAATTCCTTTATTCTACATGTACAATGTTTTATTTATTTACTTATTACGAGTGTGATTTTTATAAATCATCTACTCCTATTGAATGGAATCAGGTACAATTGATTCCATTACATACTTTACATTGATTACATACTTTATAAATCTTTCACATACTTCCGCCCATGAAAATTAGAATATATATATATATATATATATATATATGTGTGTGTATATAACTAATTATTTCTTTTTATTAACAAATATCAATAGGGCATTTTTATATTTGCTTGCATAGTTAATTTATTAATATTAAGTACTTTTAAAAAATAAATATTATATCATTAGTATTATTAATCATAAGTGATTATTATTGACGTTCCCGCAATTAGAGACCTCTGTAATTTTTATTTGTAATACCTAACTAACAAACAAATAAACTGTATTTTTTTGGTAGGTGTCACTTCAGTGAATAGTATAAAAAATCGCCCATTAAAAATATACTTATCATTTTCCACCGTTTAAAATCGAGTGAAAATTCTGAAAAATATATATATTATGCACTTCATAAACATTTAGAAATAGTTTCAACCTCGATAAGATATCTTGAATAGTTTTTTAAAAATTAAATTTAACGTTGTAGGTTTAGGGTTAGAAGTCTAAAATTATGCGTAAAGATGTTCCAGATAAAGAACAATAAATAGATGGCAAGAACTCTTCATTCGACGCTAGTTCAGTTTTCATATGCTTAACCCGCTTATACCCTTTGTTTTATTGACATATTTCGAGTTCAGAATCGTAATATTATTATTATTATTTTATTAAAAAAATACAAAAGGTTCATTTATTGAAGTCTTAAAGAAATAAAAATTTTTGTTCCGAAATATACGTAAATTATATTTTATCTAAACCTCTTAATTATTATTATTATTTAAGTTTAGAAAGAATACGTATTTTCTGTTTTAGGACATACTCCCTATATTAAAAATGTATTGAAACCAGTAAATTCTAAAATAATATTATTTTTGTGTTAAATGTATTCATAGATATTATTCAATTTAACTACGTTGTTTGTTTACCTATATGAACGCGGGTACGCTCTTTGCGGAGCAGAATCCGCTGAGATATCAAGAGAATAACCGCCCTACTCCCTAACCTAGATGAAGATTAGATTGGAAAAATTTTGGCGCGAGGCAGCCATCAGCATCGTTTAGATCTTGGTTAAGATTTGTATTTGCATCGTTATGAGACGAAATGCGCACGTGCATTGCTGAGCCGTTACCATCGGAAAGATAGCCTTCTGGCTAATGACGTCCTTCTCAAGAGACGATCAGTTAACATGCCCAAACGCGTAAAAGAATGTTCATTACAGTTCCCACCTTTGCTTACCATGATTTTATGTAGAGTCATTAACAAAATTTATAAAAAATTGAAGGTAAGTTTATTATTACTTCGACTATTAGTATTAGAATAATCTACATATAACATAAGTAATTTAGCTATTATTTATTATAATTGATTTATTTAACACAATGGAATCGAATGTGCTCCCTAAGGCCTAATTCTATTTTAGTAATTTCATATTTGTTTATTTATGTATAAAACCGATTACAATCTTAAATGTTTTCGATTATAATACTATTCTATTAGAAATACTAAAAACAACTTTGAAAGGTCCTCCGTGGCCGAGTGGTTATGTCACCACACTGCTAATCGCCTTCGAGTGTAGGCGGGCTCGATTCTCACGCGTGGGCCTGGGTGTTTTTAACTTTTTTTCGTATTGAAACTCAATCATGTTCTATCTGTAATTATCTGATGAAGATTTAGCGGACTACGAGTCAAGCATACAAATCTGATGTATATGTTATCACTAAACAAACAACTTTGAAGTAAAACAGCTTGTAATATAAACAAACTACCGTATTTTCTGGTAGATAACCCGCAGGTAACACGTGTCATTTCTTCACAAGAAATTTTATGTAATAGAGAAATCTATACTTTTTGGAAGGAAGAGCTCGTACAAATATCAATTTATTTATCAATTGAAATTTCTGGTGCAAAACTGGATTATATAACCTGCGGGGTATCTACCAGAAATTACGATAATTAATTTATAGTATGGTACGTGTAATGTTTACATATGTCAAATCGTAGTTATTATCATGCTAAAAGGAAAATATGATTTCAAAAGATTAATTTCATTTCATGGCCTTCAACAGAAAATTCTATAAGCTGGTTTTTAAAAGTGATTTTCACCTTAAATTTCAGTTTATTAGTTCAATTCATTCTGATGTGTATGTTATCAATAAACAAACAACATTGAAGTAAAACTAAATAAAATAGCTTGTAATATAAACAAAAAAACTAATTTATTTATAGAATCGTACGTGTAATGTTTAGAGGAGACCCCTGTACCTAGGGCCATCATGTACCTAGGTCCCCCCCACTTTATTTGAATAATATTTAGTTTTAAGTTTTAATATTCAATTGGGCGAGTAACAACACCAGTTGCTACATTTACAATCACTTTGAAACCATTCATGAGAAAGTTTTTACAAGTTACAAGTACAAAAAGAATTTACATGGTTTGAAGTAAAATTTTGCAGCTCATCTGTTTTGCTATTTTACAAAAGTCAGTCAAATAATTTTCTTTTATATCTGGTGTATAATTTTTCTTGTTACTTTGATTAAAAAATGAGATACTTAATTAGCCTTCTCTGTGTGTGGGTTTTTTAGTGGAAGGTATTTTGAATGAAGTTACCAAAACTTGTACCTAGGGCCACATAGCTGTATTGTACCTAGGGCCTGGGAGGGCCCTAGGTACAATTGCAATCTTATTCTTCATGTTGTTACAATTTAATTGAAAAACTTTTATAATTAAATGAAGGATAATGTTGTATGAGGAACAATGCTTCAACCCGCCACCAGTCATAAGCCTCAACCGTTGACAGAGGTGTGTTTGGACCTAATAAGATATACTACAGTACAGCCTGTAGTAATTGGATGCTGCCAAACCCTGGCAAACCAATCACTATATATGACGTTGCTGAAAATGTTGGCAAGTCCTATCCGTCGTCAGGGGTGTTTGCGTTCCGGGTTTTTTATTTCATTTTCCACTAGTAATTATGAATAGTATTTTTGGTTATATTTAATTGCTTAGAAAACTACCAATAATATCACTATAAAAAAATTCTGGTAGCAATTTCCGGGGGACCCAAACACCCCTGCGTTCGGTCTTTACTCCTGTGAACTTTCTATCAGGTTTTCGCGTAACTGGCACATAGCCAGCGAATCAAAACATATTCACTGTCTAGGAAATCATCCCATACTGTAATCATAAAAAAAAAAAAAAAAAAAAGAAATCCGAAAAATCATATATAAATATATTTCTTGACGCATAAAACACTAGCGCTCATCAGCTCATTTTCATGTTATAAAATCTGAAAGTTCGCTAATAATGGGTGAAACCACGCCTAAATCGATAACACCACGCCTTACTGAAATAAAGAATGAAATCGAAAACAAGCAGAAATCGAAATAGCATAGATAAACTTGTTCTTTGATGCATTCATCAGTTGCCTATTTAAGCTTTCAGATATATTCAATTGAAATATAATGCCTAAAAATTCGCAAAAGTAGAATCTAAATTTTAATAAAAGCCGTGGTTCTAGCAGATTTTGATGAGACTGCTCCCACTCCTTTCTTGTTACTACATTTTTATTTAAATATAGATTTCTCGAGAACAGACTTATGAGGGGTAACAGTTTGCGTATCAAAAATCATGTCATATTGTGCCCTCTCGAATGAACACAATTTAATTCATTTCTATTATTACACTATTGGGATGGTTTCCTGGTGAGAGCGAATATTTAAATTCAAATGTGGCTGAGAGACAAGCTCCCTCCATAAATTTCCAGAAAAAGTTTTTCTTCAGGAAGAAACTGAACCAAAAATGATGGAACAGTATGTGTTTGTTTCATGTCCTGTTGAAATTTCGAAACCTTCATCAGCTAACATATTTTCGTGTGTCATGCTTGAACAGGTACAAATTTTTCTGAAACAAAACCTCGTACAAAAACTGCTCAAAGAAAAGATGTGGCCGTATACCAGGAAGATCTAGAAATTTAAGAAAAATTCCAGAAAAAAAAAAAAAAAAAAAAAAAAAAGCTATTAAGTCCCCTCCCGCCCCAAAAAAATTAAATTAACAGAAGGAAATATAATTTAAAATACAAATATAAAATAGGTATTCTATAGAAAAACAGATGGCGCCACTACATATTTTTAAATGCTTTTAAATAATTAAGTAATTACGTCTACCGCAAAATTGTTCATTATTTAAAACACATTAAAAATAAAAATTACTAGGATATTCAAACTCGAGTAATGTGGTGTATATTTATTTAACAAGTAAAAAAAAAATATGTACAGAAAAATATCGTATAAACATAGAATCGCTTTGCAAAATCTTCTAAATTTTTAATTGTTACTTATAGTAAATAGTAGATTTAACGTAATTAGAAAATAGAGATAGAAGATTTGTTTTTGAAAAGAAAGATATTTTACCGAAAGGTAAGGGGGAAAATATCTCTACTACAGAATGCTTCTTTCTCAGTATGTAAAGCATTACGTCACAGCCGACTGTAAAGGAAACAGCGACAGGAGTACTGAAATTCGCATATGATCAAATTCGGGTAATGATTGTATATATGCTTCCCGGGCACTTCAATCTGGGTATTTATGGACTTGTAGATTTTTTGTTATTAAAGAACTACCATTTTAAAGATGACTGTATCTCAGCATCTATTATATATTTTAGTTTTTGAAACATTTGTTTTTTAGCCCCCGTTATTTACACTATATTACGATTTGATTCCGACCAGTGCAATAAAATAAAATAAAAAAGTAGATTTTCTTTTAAAAGGAATAAAATACATGCAAAACAAACGATTTTTAATCAGTTTAATCCTTTCTACTATAAACTACCATTTTTTTCACCCTATAAATATTATAAATAATAATAATAATAAAAGTTTTTTCTTTTAAAGGAATTAATTAAAAAAAAATGAAAAATAAAAAGTTTCTATACTTTTAAATTTATACATAAACATAACAATTTATTTATATTGCAATACCATTTGATAGTTTCAATAAATATAATAATAATAAAAAAAAAAAAAAAATCGCCTTTAAATGAATGTGTTAAATAAAAAATGAATTGCGTGATAGCCGTTGCTAAAATGCGCAGACGATTACAATCGAAGAATTAAATTTATGAAAAATGAAGCATTAAAACCAATGTTTAAAATCGAAAAAACATTATTTTAAAAAATTCAAATTCGAAATTTAAAAAAATCTCGATGAGGTGCACACCTGCAGGATTCCAGGTACCTATATGCCAAATTTGGAAGCTCTGCGATCAATAGTGTGAGCACCAGAGCGCAGGCAGACACACACACACAGACACTTCTCTTTATTTATATAGATTTTTTAAAATTTAATTTTAAGTGTGTCATTACCATATTAGCATGTTACATTTTACCATATTACATTATTTATTTATTTATTTATGAGAATTCTATTTTTCTCATATTCTGCTTTCGCAATTATGTGTAACAATTCAATAGTATTTGACAATTGCAGTACATATTGCTAAATTTGTGAGAAGAAAAGCTTCACTTCCATATTAATCTTCACTTCATTAAGATATTAATTCATGTAACATTTAATAACTAAAATGTTTGACGTCGTAAAAAAGTGATATATACAAATGTACTGAAAAACTGAATGAATATTTTATTCTATAATTGTCATTTGGTATCTCACTTACTACATATTTTTTTATTTTTATTAATTTAGCTAAAGCATGCTTTTCTTTTTTTAAGTGTAAGCCCCCTGCCCTTGGTTTTTCTCTAAAATTACGCATTATTAAAAGAAAATATTTAATGTATTCATGTTTAAATTTTGACTATGACTCACTATGTATTTTTTATTTTTTATACTTCAGCCATAGCAGCCAATATTTTAATTTATTCCGGAGTACTTTTAGCTCCGCCTTTATTTTTGCACCACTTTATTTATAGAAAAATTCTCTTTAACACATAACTTCAATAAAATAAGAAAATAATAATTAAAAAAAAAAAATAAGTGGTACGAATTAAAGTCGGGGCTAAAATTACTCCGGAATAAATTAAAATATTGGCAGCTATGCTTTAGCTAAGGCAGAGATGCCATCATTTTAATTTATTCCAGAGCAATTCCCGCCTCTATTTCATACGACTTTGTTTTAAGAGTAATTTTTTCTTATTTAATTGCAGCTATATGTTGGGAAAAATTGTTCTGTGCGTAAAGTGGTGCATTTTAAAAGCGGAGATAAAAATGCTCTGGCGTAATTTAAAATGTTGGTAACTGTGCTAAAGCATGTTTTTCCTATTTCTTGTTCCTCTAAAATGTCACATTATTGCACGAAAGTATTTAATGTATTCATTTTTAATTATTAAAATTTTTATATAAACAACGGATACATTAAATTAAGTGCCGACATATATACAGACGACATTTAATCAGGACTATGCAAAATCTTTTTACCAAATAATGCAACAATTTGATTTAGGGCAAGTCAAAAGGCGGGTCTGAAAAGCTTAAAATGACACACAACACCAGGGGTTGTAGTCTCCGACTTTTTTTTTTTTTTTTTTTTTTTTTCTCAGAACACTTTCTGGGATGACAAAATTCTTCCTGTTTAACCGCCACTTTTTTCTGAAAGAAATATTTATTGTGTTTTAAAAGTATCATGTCGTGGTTGAACAAGATAGAAACTATTGGGTAAAAAAAGTCGTAGCAAAAAGGCATACATTTCTCATATTTGAATGTGTCCTTGAGAAAAGGCGGAGATTACGCCTCTTCACACCACTTTTACTTCAATAGGTAAAAATTAAGAGTTATAAGCCGGAAATAAAAAAGAGAGACATTATATTTGTTATTTCGCTTCTGGCAGACAATTCAATTTCTGATTTCCTCACCCCGTTATTTCTTCAGCAGCATGCGTGGCATTGGCCACAGGTGCTTCCAATCGCCAAATTGTTTGAAGTGAAGTGAAAAGTACATAGAGAGAAAAAAGAATGTTAATTTAATTACTAATTCATAGCTGCCAATATTTTAATTTATTCTGGAGTACTTTTAGCCCCGCCTTTATTTCGCACCACTTTATTTATAGAAAAATTCTCTTCAACACATAACTTCAATAAAATAAGAAAACATTAATTTAAAAAAATAAGTGGTACGAATTAAAGGCGAGGCTAAAATTACTCCAGAATAAATTAAAATATTGGCAGCTATGCTAATTTAAAAAAAAAAAAATGATTTGTGAAAATAAAATAAAATTTTATTTTTTAGTATTCACAACTCGCTCTTTACCATTAAAAATTATTTTCTTAAATTAATAAATAAAAACAAAATAAATAAAAATAAAATAAATAAATAATTTTTTTTTAAATCACGTTTTAAAATATTGCAAAATAATATGTAAAAAAGAGGAAAATTCTGAAATCGAATTGGTCGAAGAAATAACTGAAAAAAATTTTCGTGAGAACGAAATCTTAATATTCTGAACATATAGAATATGTAAATTAAGTAACAAATATGCATTTATGCAATTCCATGTGAATGAAGTATTTATTTTTCGTGCATTTAATCTAATTACGTAAGTAAGCAATGTCTTCTTCTTTGCAACGTCTCTAAAGTTAATATTACCAATGTCTTTATTGGTAATCAGGGTTTAATCTAGCAAAAAAATTACTTTAGCATTTTAGCGAAAATAGGCAAGCACTATTTTAGCTTTTTCGAAAGTTAATTCTTTGGATACCACTGATTTCTTTTACTTAGCTTTGTTATCCTCAGTTTTGTTTTCTATTCCTTTTATTCATTGATGATTTTAACCAAGCATCCATATTTGTGACTTTAAAAATATGAATCAGGGAAACTATGTTTTGATTTTATTAATAGAAAAAGAGGTATTCATATCATGTGTGTGAAATGAAAAAGCAATTTAAAAATCAAGTAAAGTGTAGTGGTAGATAATCGTGAAATACTACTGCTAAAAATGCTTCTATGAAGCAAATTCTGAATTCTAACATACTTTTAAATATTTTTGCATTTAAATTCAATCATTGAAAATTAAAAATAAATCCAAATTACTATATAAATAAGGATTCCCAAAAATTTCAGTCCTTTCGTAGTTTTTGCCTGCAAATATTACAAAAAAAAAAAAAAAAAAAAAAAAAAAAAATCTGAATTATTATATAGAGATATTTTATACAGTTATCCAGTTTTAGCTTTTTAGCGAAATTCTGACCGACTTGTTTTAGCAAAATGCTAAAAAAACTAATGGCAATTTAAACCCTTTTGGTAATATATCTTTTTTAACGACAAAGGGTATAGCGGTTTAAACATATGAAAAAAACACTAGTGTCGAATGAAGAGTTCTTGCCTGCTATTTATTGTTCTTTACTTGAAAAATCTTTGCACATAATTTTAGACTTCTGCCCTCAACGATTAGGGAGTAATAGGGGTGGAAACCTAAAACGTTAAATTTAATTTATTGAAAAATTATATCTTATCGAGGTTGAAACTATTCATAAATGTTAATGAAGAACATAATATGTATATTTTTCAGACTTTTCACTCGATTTTAAACGGTAGAAAATAATAATTACATTTTTGATGGGCGATTTTTTATACTATCCACCAAAGAGTCACAAAAAAAAAAAAAAAAAATGCTGTTTATTTGCTTATTAGTTAGCTATTACATATAAAAATTACAGAAGTGTCAAATTGCGGGAACGTAGTGTGAAAAAAAAAAAAAAAAAAAAAAAAAAAAAAAAGAAATAAAGGCTTATAAACAATAATACCAATGATATAACATTTAATTTTAAATAGTACTTAAAATTAATAAATAAACATTGCAAGCAAATATAAAAATGCACTATTAACATTTGTTATTAAAGCATAAAAATTAGCAATTAAAAAAAAAAAAAAAAAAAAATCTATTTAATTGTTATCAGGGATCTTACGTATCGCACTTTTTTCAAGATACTTTTAGGAAGGAGAAATTTCAGTAATTTTTGCCACCTTTATTTTTATATAATAGTCTCAATCCTGTTTAATCACGACATATTACTGTAAATATGCTGATATAAAGATTTCTGCATGAAAATAGCATAGAAACCAACATTTAATTTATTCTGGAGTGTTTTTAGCCCCGCCTTTTCTCCCATATTACTTATTTTTTAAAGATAAAATTGTCTAATTCTATCAAAGTTATATATTGGAGAAATTTTTTCTATAAATAAAGTGGTGCAAAAAAAAAAAAAAAAAAAAAAAGGCCGGTATAAAAATACTCCGAAATAAATTAAAATATTGCAATCTATGAGAATAGTAGTAGTAAACAAGGCGGAAATTTCCCCCAACTCCGAATGTGTCATAAAAAAGGGGCGTGGAGTATGAGCCATATTATTAGCTGCAAGTATAGCTGACAACATTTCTATTTTAATTCGTAACATTGTTAGGCAGTTACTAACAATGATATAGAACAAATTAGAAACGTTTACACCTACGCATACGTCACCAATGAAGCCGCTATTTACGTGTTGCTGCGAAAAGGGAATTTCATTTTCACAACAATAAAAATTAGTAATATGTTTCCTGTGAGGGTTTTTTTCTTCTACTTCATCTTTTTTGCGCTTAATTCAATACATAAGTTATAACAACTTTACTAGAGAATTAACCCCTTGAATTATCCCAGTTACAAAGATTTTTATGTGTCTGAAAGTAAGTACTATTTAATTTGACTTAACTATATTTATGGGCATTCCGTTCTTTTAAAAAATAATATTTTGATAAATATCTGCAAATTCCTTTATTCTACATGTATAATGTTTTATTTATTTATTTATTACGAGTGTGATTTTTATAAACCATCAACTCTTGTTAAATGGAATCAGGTACAATTGACAAAACATACTTTATAAATCTTTCACATACTTCCGCCCATCAACATTAGAATATATATATATATATATATATATATATGTATATATATAATTATTCCTTTCTATTAACAAATATTAATAGAGCATTTTTATATTTGCTTGCAAAGTTCATTTATTAATAGTAAGTACTTTTAAATAATAAATATTGTATCATTAGTATTATTAATCATAAGTGTTATTATTTACGTTCCCGCAATTAGAGACCTCTGTAATTTTTATATGTAATACCTAACTAACAAACAAATAAACTGTATTTTTTTGGTTGGTGTCACCTCAATGAATAGTATAAAAAATCGCACATAAATAATATACTTATCATTTTCCACCGTTTAAAATCGAGTGAAAATTCTGAAAAATATATATAATATATTATGCACTTCATAAATATTTGGAAATAGTTTCAACCTGCATAAGATATCTTGAATAGTTTTTTAAAAATTAAATTTAACGTTGTAGGTTTAGGGTTAGAAGTCTAAAATTATGCGTAAAGATGTTCCAGATAAAGAACAATAAATAGCAAGAACTCTTCATTCGATGCTAGTTCAATTTTCATATGCTTAACCCGCTATACCCTTTGTTTTATCGATATATTTCGAGTTTAGAATCGTAATATTATTATTATTCTTTTATTAAAAAAATACAAAAGGTTCATTTATTGAAGTCTTAAAGAAATAAAATATTTTTATTCCGAAATATACGTAAATTATATTTTATCTAAGCATCTTAATTATTACTATTATTTAAGTTTAGAAAGAATACGTATTTTCTGTTTTAGGACATATTCACTATATCAAAAATGTCTTGAAACCAGTAAATTCTAGTTGAATATTATTTTTGTGTTAAATGTATTCATTGACGTTATCCGAAACTTCCCTAAGTTGGTTTATTACTTATATGATCGCGGTTACGCTCTTTGCTGAGCAGAATCCGCTGAGATGTCAAGAATAACCGCCCTATTTCCTTACCTAGATGAAGATTAGACTGGAAAAGTTTTACGTGTGGCGTTATGCGCGAGGCAGCCACTAGCATCGTTTAGATTTTGGTTAAGATTTGTATTTGCATCGTTATGAAACGAAATGCGCACGTGCATTGCTGAGCCGTTGCCATCGGAAAGATAGCCTTCTGACTAATGACGTCCTTCTCAGGAGGCGATCAGTTAACATGCCCAAACGCGTAAAAGAATGTTCATTACAGTTCCCACCTTTGCTTACCATGATTTTATGTAGAGTCATTAACAAAATTTTAAAAAAATTGAAGGTAAGTTTATTATTACTTCGGCTATTAGTATTAGAATAATCTACATATAACATAAGTAATTTAGCTATTATTTATTATAATTGATTTAGTAAACACACCAATGTATGGAATCGAATGTGCTCCCTAAGGCCAATTTTATTTTGGTAATTTCATATTTGTTTATTTATATATAAAACCGATGACAATCTTAAATGTTTTCGATTGTAATACTATTCTATCAGAAATACTAAAAACAACTTTGAAAGGTCCTCCGTGGCCGAATGGTTATGTCACCACACTGCTAATCGCCTTCGAGTGTAGGAGAGCGGGCTCGATTCCCGCACGTGGGCCTGTGTGTTTTTAACTTTTTTCGTATTGAAACTCTATCATGTTCTATCTGTAATTATCTGACGAAGATTTAGCGGACTACGAGTCAAGCATACAAATCTGATGTATATGTTATCACTAAACAAACAACTTTGAAGTAAAACAGCTTGTAATATAAACAAACTACCATATTTTCTGGTAGATAACCCACAAGAAATTTTATTTAATAGAAAAATCTATACTTTTTGGAAGGAAGAGCTCGTACAAATATAAATTTATTTATCAATTGAAATTTCTGGTGCAAAACTGGATTATATAACCTGCGGGGTATCTACCAGAAATTACGATAATTTATTTATAGAATGGTACGTGTAATGTTTACATATGTCAAATCGTAGTTATTATCATGCTATAAGGAAAATATGATTTCAAAAGATTAATTTCATTTCATGGCCTTCAACAGAAAATTCTATAAGCTGGTTTTTAAAAGTGATTTTCTCCTTAAATTTCAGTTTATTAGTTTAATTCATTCTGATGTGTATGTTATCAATAAACAAACAACATTGAAGTAAAACTAAATAAAATAGCTTGTAATATAAACAAAAAAAACTAATTTATTTATAGAATGGTACGTGTAATGTTTAGAGGAGACCCGTGTACCTAGGGCCATCATGTACCTAGGTCCACCCCACTTTATTTGAATAATATTTAGTTTTAAGTTTTAATATTCAATTGGGCGAGTAACAACACCAGTTGCTACATTTACAATCACTTTGAAACCATTCATGAGAAAGTTTTTACAAGTTACAAGTACAAAAAGAATTTACATGGTTTGAAGTAAAATTTTGCAGTTTATCTGTTTTGCTATTTTACAAAAGTCAGTCAAATAATTTTCTTTTATATCTAGTGTATAATTTTTCTTGCTACTTTGATTAAAAAATGAGATACTTAATTAGCCTTCTCTGTGTGTGGGTTTTTTAGTGGAAGGTATTTTGAATGAAGTTACCAAAACTTGTACCTAGGGCCACATAGCTGTATTGTACCTAGGGCCAGGGAGGGCCCTAGGTACAATTGCAATCTTATTCTTCATGTTGTTACAATTTAATTGAAAAACTTTTATAATTAAATGAAGGATAATGTTGTATGAGGAACATTGCTTCAACCCGCCACCAGTCATAAGCCTCAACCGTTGACAGAGGTGTGTTTGGACCTAATAAGATATACTACAGTACAGCCTGTAGTAATTGGATGCTGGGAAACCCTGGCAAACCAATCACTATATATGACGTTGCTGAAAATGTTGGCAAGTCCTATCCGTCGGCGTCGGTCTTTACTCCTGTGAACTTCCTATCAGGTTTTCGTGTAACTGGCATATAGCCAGCGAATCAAAACATATTCACTGACTAGGAAATCATCCCATACTGTAATCATATATAAAAAAAAAAAGAGAGAAATCCGAAAAAGCATATATAAATATGTTTCTTGACGCATAAAACATTAGCGCTCATCAGCTCGTTTTCAAGTTATAAATTCTGAAAGTTCGCTAATAATCGGTGAAACCACGCCTAAATCGATAATACCACGCCTTACTGAAATAAAGAATGAAATCGAAAACAAGCAGAAATCGAAAGAGTATAGATAAACTTGTTCTTTGATGCATTCATCAGTGGCCTATTTAAGCTTTGAGATATATTCAATTGAAATATAATGTCTAAAAATTCGCTAAAATAGAATCTAAATATTAATAAAGGCCATGGTTCTAGTAGATTTTCATGAGACTCCTCCCACTCCTTTCTGGTTACTACATTTTTATTTAAACTTAAATATAGATTTCTGGAGAACAGACTTATGAGGGGTAACAATTTGCGTATCAAAAATCATGTTATATTGTGCCCTCTCGAATGAACACAATTTAATTGTTTTCTATTATTATACTTTTGGGATGGTTTCCTGGTGAGAGCGAATATTTAAATTCAAATGTGGCTGAGAGACAAGCTCCCTCCATAAATTTCCAGAAAAAGATTTTCTTCAGGAAGAAACTGAACCAAAAATGATGGAACTGTATGTGTTTGTTTCATCTCCTGTTGAAATTTCGAAACCTGCATCAGCTAACATATTTTCGTGTGTCATGCTTGAACAGGTACAACTTTTTCTGAAGCAAAACCTCGTACAAAAACTGCTCAAAGAAAAGATGTGGCAGTATACCAGGAAGATCTAGAAATTTAAGAAAGATTCCAGAAAAAAAAAAAAAAAGCTATTAAGTCCACTCCCCCCCCACCACCCGAAAAAAAAAAGAGGGTGAAAAATTAGGTTTTTCAAATTAAGGAAACGATATGATAATTATCATATGATAAATAAATGTGTTACTTGATATTGTTTCTTTTATAAAATATATGTTTATATATTTATTTTCTTTTTATTACAAA
Source organism: Salticus scenicus (assembly GCA_963930645.1). NCBI lineage: Eukaryota > Metazoa > Arthropoda > Arachnida > Araneae > Salticidae > Salticus > Salticus scenicus. Next base: position 256,667,763 of record OZ005655.1, read on the forward strand.
GTGAAATCTAATTTTAAGGGAATGGCCCTTGCTATACTGAGGCGCTAGGTGCAGTGTGGTCTGACCCTAGGGTGTTGTACCTAGGGCCATGTGTGAAATACATTTAAAAACCTTCCGTTTGTCGGAATTTATTATTTTAAATGTTTATATTAATCTCAATTAAAAGAAATTAGTTCTAAAGATATGTACATATCAGTTTCATGATTTTTAGCAGGTCAGGGGCTCTATTTTTGGAAGCTGAAAAAAAGCGACCCTAGGTAAAATGAGGGATTTGTACCTAGGGCCATGAGTGAAGTTTATTTTAAAACCTTCTATTTGTCAGTATTTATTATTTTACGTATTGATATTAAATCTAATTGGAAGTAAATAATCCTAAAGATATATAAATATCAGTTTCATAATTTTAAACAGGTCAAGAGCTCTGTTTTTGGCCATTGAAAAAAAGGGCGCCCTAGGTACACGGGTCTCCCCTACGTATGTCAAATCGTAGTTATTATCATGCTAAAATGAAAAAATGATTTCAAAAGATTAATTTCATATCATGGCCTTCAACAGAAAATTATATAAGCTGGTTTTTAAATGGGATTTTCACCTTAAATTTCAGGTTATTAGTTCTATTAACGTTTTTCAAATGTTTATATCTAGTTTATTTAGTTATGTCTGTGAATGTCAAGTTATATTTTAACAAGTTACTTTTAATTCTTTTTTAAATATTAATATAGAACAACAGTTTCTCTGTATATTAAAAAAAAAAGTTAATGTCACTGACGTCAAAATTTTTTGTCTGCGACAGCATCTTCTAACGCAGGGCAGGGTCCTTCGCGTTATGAGAGGTATCAACGTGTTCCGTATACTTCAAGGAAGACATTTCAGTTGCTTAGAAATTTCTATCATTTTATTTAAAGAGAAGTTATTAACTAAAAACGACAAGTTTATGAAGGTACTCTATTTGCCATTTTGAAAAAAGTTTCTCCCAGTGGCGTTGTTCTTCTGTCATGAAGTCATTTTACACGAGAAAATTAAAATATGATCCATGTTGTACATATATTGGTAGGTAGGTAGGTGGGTAGGTTGGATTTAACTTCGCACCAGTACTGCGCTATAGGTAATTGGCGACGGTCTGGGACGCACCCCCAGAGATATTCCAGAGACATGCCATCACAATTTGATCTTTCACGGAGGGGACCCCCCGCCCACCGCTTTGGTGATCCCCAGACGTATAGTGTGGATGGAAAAATGGAGGACTTTGCGGCCACGACAGATTTTATGTGCACTAGCCACCATTAGTGTACATGACGGTCTTTGGCCGGCTCAAGTATGGAATCGGCCGTCTTTCAATTACGTGCGCGGCACTTTACCGCCTAGGGTGCCGCGGCCCGAAACCATGTTTGTAAAAATGAAAGAAAATAAATATCAACTTTTTCTCTACTTTTAGAAAATTAATTTTCTTACATGGGAAAATTAAAATATGATCCATGGTTGTAGGTAGGCAGATAATTAGATACAGTCGGCTGCAAAATTATTCTAGCTCTAGCCAATAATTCCTATATTTAAAAAGTACACTTAAGACTGTTTTGCTAAGTAAATCCTTGTCGAATCATGTTCTTAGACTGATTAAGAACATGACTCGACAAGGATTTATTTAAAAAAGCTGTATTAAGTGTACTTTTTTTTGGCAAGGATTATTGCTAGTGCTCGAATAATTTTGCAGCCGACTGTAGGTTATGTTTGACGTAGCACCATTACTATATTACTATGGATAATTGGTGACGGTCTGAGACGCACCCCTACGGATGTTCCGGAGACATGCCACCACAGTTTTGGTCCTACACGACGTGGATGGCTCCCCAGCTTCGGTGGCTCCCAGAGATGCAATTTTGATGGGAACACGGAGTATATTGCGGTCACGATATATTTTACGTGCACCAGTTACCATTAGTGTACACGACGGTCTTTGGCCGGTTCGAGAACCAAATCCGCAATCCTCCAATTACGAGCTCTGCGCTCTACCGACTGGGGTACAGCGGTCCGGATCTAAGGTTGTAAAAAAGAAATAAAAAGGGTCATATACTAAAGATGTAATGCAAAATGGTCAAGATATTATGAATTTCTTTTTATTAATATGTATATATATATATATATATATATATATATGTATATATATATATATTTCAATTTGAAATTGAATATGAGGATTTCCGTAATAATTTTATGGTTTTGTCTTGTAATATGCACTATTAATATTCCTTTTTAGTGAAAGAAAGCAGCGAATAGACTGGCAGAGCTCTGCATGTGTTAATGAGTAAAGTGAGTCGGGGGGAGGCGAAGCCTCCTTCGGTGTTTGGTGAGCGGAACGAGCAGGGGGCGGAGCCCCCTAGTCTTAGTAAATAAATTAAACATAAATAAATATGATTTGAAATTAACAAAACATTTTTTTTTCATTTACTTTCAATAATATATATATATTTACTTTCCGAACATAGATATGTAAGGAAAGAATTACAATCATGCCAAAAATCCGACATTGAGATTTTGGTGTTTCTATACGTTTTTGAGGTCCTCGGAGTTCATTTTTACTATTTTTATGATGATGATGATGATGTGTGTGTGTTTATGTAATGTATGTATGCGTGTGTATGTGTGTGAGTGAACACGATAGCGCGTAAACACTTTGCTGGAATAAGCTGAAAGTTTGTACATAGGATATAGGACACCATAGCACGAACCCTAATGAATCATTTTTGGAAATCTAGGACTTATAGTTTTTTTTTTTTTTTTTTTTTTTTTTTTTACAGGGACATAAATAAAAATTCTTTATCTTCATTATGGCCTATGGGCCCAAATTTTTTAAAGCGCCATAGCGTCTAAACGCCTTATTCGTCTGAGCTAAAAATTTCTATACATGTTATAAATTATTGTCGCAGGAAGTGTATAGATTTTGGTGAATTTATCCCTTATAGATTTTTACAGGGACGCAACGAAAGATTTATATCATTATGATCTACGGGCAAAAATTATATGAAGTGCAATAGCGCAAAATTAAACAATGTGGAAAATTACTCAAACCCATCTTATTATATTTTTCACTTTTGTTTATTTAACAATTTGCATACTTACCAACATCCTAATTAATATTTCGTACTATCGTTAACCACGCCTTTTATTTCACACCAATATTTTTTTTAAGTATTATTCTTCCTAATTAATCGTAATTGAATTTAGAGAATATTACTCTTAAAATTTACTGGTGTGAAAAAGAAGGCGGGGCTAACCATACTACGGAATACTAATTAGCATGTTGGCAAGTATGTATTTGTCTTACTTTAATTTATTTACACAACCGTTAATTACTTAATGTTCGGAAAGTCGAGTGAAGTCACCCCAGATTTTTTATTTATTTATTTATTTTTTTTTTTTTTATGTTAATTACGATTTATGATTTTAAAAAAAAAAAATCTTTAGTGTGGTTTAAAAACAAGATTTAATTAAACTTTCAATGTTACTTTTCCAACATTAATTAAAAATGATAAAATCGTATTGAGGATATCTTAAAATGTGTTAGTCCATCGAAAACCGGTAGTCGGAAATTTTCACAAGTATAATACTTTCTTCTTGTGCATATAGAGGAAAATAAAAATTATTTAAAATTAATTTTTAAAGTTTTCTTTTCAAGAATTTGGTTCTCGTTATTTAGATATTTTCGACGTAATTGTTTAGCGATGTAAGATAAGTCTTTTAATAATGTATAGTTATATATTATATTTTCATTGTAAAATAAAGTAAAATTTGGGAAGAATTCGATCTAAAAATATCAAAAACTTTGAAAAATTCTGTTTTTTTTTTTTTTTACTTAAAAGTTATCGATTTTAATAATTCAAACTTTTTCTTTTTTAACTCTTAGAAGAAAAACAATAGTTTGAATGCATCTTCACTTGTCACTTTTATAAAAAAAAAATAAAAAAAAATAAAAAAAAATTCCTTTGTAAATGGAATTATTTGCCACTGTAGTATTCTTGCTGTCTGTTTTTAATTGGTGTTGAATTAATTCATCAAATATTTTGATTTATACAGTCATACCTGAATTGTTCAAAAGATATTAAATAAAACAAATTCGAAATCGTAGCTATGAAAATTTGCATCTATATTCGATTTATGGAGAAGAAAAAAATATCAGGTGACACTGAACGAAACACTCTCAACCGATGATAATTATTTCGATCGCCTGTGTCTGATGATGTGGTCAACTTTTGGTGTCAATCGCTCAAAAGATGGCGCTGCTATACAGCGATTTCCTCAGTTTAAGGAAAAGCTATATCTCAGGTTCTATTGCGTACAATCAAACAAAACCACATATGTAAGAAGGCCATTATGCTAATTCAATTCGAATGCTTATCGGCCAACAAGTGGTGCTGCTATAAAGCAATTTCGGTAATTTAAGGGAAGGTTATATCTCAGGAACTACTGCACAGAATTGCATATAAATTTACATGTAGATGTACCTTAATCTAAATTAGCACCTATAAACTTTTTTTGTCAACCGATCAATAGGTGGCGCGCTACACAGCGATTTCCGCAATTTAAGGGAAGGCTATATCTCAGGTTCTATTGCGTATCATAAAAAAAACTTGATATTCGAGAAGGTCATTATGAGACATTATGCTAAATCAATTTGAATGATTATTGGTTAATAGGTGGCGCTGCTATATAGAAGATTTCCTCGCAAACGGGATGATTATGTCTCAGTTTCTATGGCATATAACAATACGAAACTTGATATATGAGATAACCATTAGAAAAATGCACTTTTTAAGATGGTACTTATAGACAAAAAAAGTGTCTTTCTTTGGGTATTTAGTGTCAATTTTCTCTAAGATGAAAATCATTTGCATTCATTATGTTAAATAATTTTAATAAATAATAATTTAATAAATTATTTGCACATTTGCACTTAGTGAATTTGTACAAAAAGGTATATGGAAGAAAGTCTTTTGATGGCCAAAACAAACTAGTTTAAAAACCGTTTTCGATGAATTTATACCTTTTGAGAAGTTTAGAACATGATATGACAATTTTTCAAAATGTCTGTTGTGCGGGGAGGATAAAAATTTTAGGTACTTTCGAATTGATCGCATGACATGAGTTTAGGTTAACGAAGATCGCCGTAAGGGCAAAGTTAACACAGTTTGCGGATAAACATTGAACAGTGGTTTTAAAAAATTGCTCAAACTATTTGTGAGTCATTGCACTTCAGTGCATAATGGATATTAATCATGGGCATATGGTTAAAGCAAAAGTATCAAAAATTGTGGCAGCTCCAGTTCGAAATCCAATGCAGAGAATTTCACAAAAATTTATATTAAGATGCACCGTCACATAAATTTGTGACTATCAACATTTGACTCAAACCGTTCGACAGAAGATGTGTCTATGCTGTCATTTCTTCCATTTACGGGAAAGCTATATCTGAGCTTCTATTTTGGATAATTGCACAAAACTTATTATGTAAGACAGCCATCATAAAACACTATGTTGATTCTATTCGGGTGTATTAAATACTTCTGATGCAATAATAGGATTTATTTATTTATTTATTTATTTATTGTACTTTCTCTTACCCTTACGTTAAAGAAAGTATTGTTTTAGGGTCAAATTTTCAAAAGTGAGTTTTTGTTATATTTACATGTTCTGAGGTCCCCTGAATACGAAAATCATGTTTTTAGCGAATGGTCTGTGTGTCTGTTATCAGCATATCTCAAAAACAAATAGTAGCAGAAATTCCAAACTCGGTATTCTAAATGTGTATCATATAGGGAAGCTACAATAGGCTTTTCGTTGAGATGAAGCAAATGGTTCGTGTACAGGGACACTCAAAAGTATTCATATACATTACGTCTATGGGGAAAATCGCAGGTAAGTAGAGTTTAACGTCTATAGACAGCACTAAACCAAATGAAACAAATATATATTTTTTGTAATAGAGATAGTCAACTTAGAAATTTTTTTGTGTATGTTGGAGCCTCGCCTCCCCCCCCCCCCTCCCTGGGGGGAAGTCCCCCTTCAAGGGGAGTAAATTTTCATTATGGGAATTTTTCAAAAGAGCTCGCAAATACCTTTAAAACGAATGGTTGAACCATCGATCTGCGATAATTTAAAATAAAGTTATCGATTTTTTTCTTTTTTAACAATATATATATATATATATATATATATAAATGTAATATTGAGAATAAATTCAACTTTTTCTTGGACATTTAGTGTTATACAACTTCTCCAATATGGAAACCGTGTGCATTATCATGGAAGATAATTTTTTCAAATAATAATTTTAATAAATTATTTTTACTGAGTGAATTTGTATAGGAAAATATGGAAGAAAGTCATGTGGTGGCCACAACACACTAGTTTAGATTTTAACTTGACTACTGAAGTGCTGAAAGATGTGGCTCGAAAAAGACACAAGTTTTTGTGAGGCAATATATTGAATCAATATACAGCATTAAAAAAAAAAAAAAAAAATAAGTTTTTATTAAAGCTTAAAATGTTTAAACGAATTACAGAATGAAAAGTTGTAGTATTTTGGATTATTAACCTATTTAAGGCCATAAAATTTTAAATAGTGCTATATTTAGGCCGATTTGGCCCCACAAGTGGCCGAGAGGTTTTGCTTTCAAAGCTGGTTGTCGTGGGGTGCCAGATTCGATCCCAAGTCACATACGTCGGCCTAGATATTCGGAGTTTTCCGTGTTTTTCTCTAAAACTTGCATAAATACGGGCTAGTACCCCTTGAAAAGATCCCTTATGGAGGGCACACTCTTTCAGGCCTAGGAATCTAGTGCAGCCAATTGGTCTTAACTACAAAACTTGAGCAGAACTTAGAAATTTAGTAATTTAAAGTTTGGTATAATAAGGTCCATGCATGTAAACCTCATATTACTAGCTCCTTAAAAAATCAATTTCAGAAAAATGCTTATTTTATTTTATTTAATTATTTATTTTTGTAATCTGTAATGTAACCACATACGTCTAACACCCTGAAAAGTTATCTATATTGTTATTATAGCTTCAGGTGAGAAGTAGTTTTAAAGTAAATTTAATCAAAAAAATATATTAAAATTTAATATTTTATCTATCATTTCTTTTAAGAAATAAATTGTGATATTTTTATTTATAATAAAATATCTGGAAAAATATGTATCCCGGAAATATTTTGTGATATTGGAAATAGATGTGACCGCAGAGAGCCATTAAGTAAAATGCATCTTGAATATAGCTCGAGATTTTTCAAAAATTGTATTTTGTTATCAAAGGTAAAACTTTCTTGGAAACTTTCATGAAGAGATTACAACGTAGCATAAGATATTACATAAATAATAACCTAATATACAAAACAATATCATATTAATACTAGAAATTGAATACATGTAATACAAACTACTTAATGACATTGGAAATATATTTACTAAATGTGTCAAAAATAAAAAATAAATGATAAGGATTGGCTTTATAAAATGTGTTTTGTGGTAAACTTATAAAAATAAAAGTGGATAATTTTTAAGTTGATAAAAATTTAAATGAAATATTTACTTACGAAGTGCCCTATATTGACTACAGTCTAGTACTTATTTTATGATTTGAAGGAAATTAATTAATTATAACTAGATTATTTACATCTATAACTCTAACTCGAAACTAACTAATCACTTTGTGAATTGGAAGAAAACAAGTCTTTAATGTATCGAATTAAAGACTCGATTTGTTATTAAATTTCCTGTTTCCATTTAGTTAAAAGATGTAGTTTTTGTTATGAGAATGAGATCATTAACCCCTTAACTGCGCCCGGCTTGTATATACGTTTTTCTGAAGTAATCCTTTGTATTGTACTGCTACCAGTAAAACTACTGACACTGTTTTACAATACAATAAAATAACATTGAAAGAGACCTCAGTATTTTTCTGTGAAAGATTTACTCATTTCAGAGCTGAAAGAGAACCATGAAGAGAACAGTGGCACTTTGAAGAGAATCTCGTAAATTTTCGTCGGAAGTTAAGAGGTTATATCAAACGTTTGCAGTTAATATGAGCAAGTAAAGTGCATAGATGCCGTCTCCCGTTTTTCAAGGGAGACTTCAAACCGGAAATTTTTTAAAGCTGTTTCCTGTACTATTAATCGTCGAAAATATATATAACATTTTTCATTTTAAAATATTGGTGTCAATTTTGATTTAAAAGTTGAAAAGGTTGGCAGCTCTGAAGTGTTACATGAGCCCAAAGAAATGTTGATCAAAGCTATATCTGATTTTAATTCCTAACGTGCTTCCAATCAAAGAATTTTATTTCACTTTATCTACTACTTTTTATTTATTTAATCCCCATTATACACACATTGGCCAATGATTTAGGAAAACTTAGATTAATATTTTATTGGATCTTCTTTTGAACATCCTTCTGCACAAAGAACAGCCCATATTTGTGAAGGTATCGATTTTACAGGCTTCTGGGGTAAATTTATGTCAAGAGAATACCATACATGAGCATGAGCTATACAAAGGTCCTGTACATTTCATGGAGAAGAGGAGATTGTTGTCGTATACGCCTTTCCAACATGTCCCAAACATTCTCTTTCGGATTAAGATTCGGTCTTTTGCGCAGTGATGCCAGATTGGGGATTTTTTAGGCTTCTGGGGACAATTTTGGGGACCAAATGTTTGTGGGGACTTTTTTGGGGAATTCTAAAATTTTTGGGGCTGTCAATGTTGGCAACATAAAGGTTTATTCCTATGACTAGAGACTTCCAATAACTTTATTGTTATTTGGGGATTTTTTTCAAAAATTGCCTTCATTTGGGGAAAAATCTGAGCTTAAATCAGAAAAATCTGTTTGATATATATATTTTTTAATTTTAATTTTCCCTTTTTGGTAGAAATCAAGTTGGGGATTTTTTCGAAAAAAAAAAAAAAAAAAAAAAAACTTCTGATTTGGGGAAATTTGAAGACCTGTTTGGGGAAATAATTTTCGACAATCTGGCATCACTGCTTTTGGGGAGCAAGGAAATCTGTTGGAAGTAAGACTAATGTTCAACTGGAACGATATAGTTGCATCATCGTCCATGAAGTATCCGTCACATTTGGAGTAGAAATGTAAAATTTCAGAATGCACTTGATGTGCTAATATGTCCATGTATTGCAGAACTTTTTGTTTACACTAAAGTAACATTAAGCCGCTATCAGACGAAGAGCCATATGAAATTCATTGGCATGTACTACCTCATAAACAGGTTTTTCATGAGGGAAGCAGTCGAAATATCCCCGATTGACAGAATTTGCCTCACGTATGTTCGTCAATCAGGCATTTTTGATTGTTTGGATCATATATTGTAGTTTTCAGCATAAGCTTCTCCGATCAGAGGTTCGTGATTCCAAAATATCCTATGTATTTTCCCCTTTTAAGCATCCTTGAGGTGAATTATCGCCAAATGTTGGGTCTGTTGTGGATTTCGTTTATGCTTAAAAACAACCCGCCCTTAACCCCGAGAAAGTCATTTGGTAGCTTTTGAGCGACTGCACGTTGGTTCATGGTCAAATCAGTTTAAGATTCGAAATCGAAAGTCACAATCTGAATCTAATAGTTATTTAATCTGTAAAATTCATTTTTGCCTAAATCTAAGAAATCTAAAATTATCTAAATAATCGACACTTGTAAGTAACAACTCGTAGCTGGACATAACATTAACATTTAATGTAAAACAAGAAGTAAACAGAATAAAATATAACATATCTGGCTCACAAGAGCCCATTTCTAAATCAACACTGATTTCGTTTTTTTTTTTTTTGGAGACAAGAAAAGTAATTTTTTGCGAATGCGCCTGCTTCTGGTAAGCAGGTGTGGCGTAAGTCAAATTGCGAAGAAAGTCTCAATTCTTTCCAGCGGCAATATACTTACATTCGGATTATATGGTATGTGGAACTAAAGTATTTAAGAAAGATTTCGATTTCGGCTTTTTAACGTTTTTACGCCCTTTGAAGTACAAAGAATCCAAAAATTACAAAACTGATGTGGTATTGATCTGTCAGTTTTCCAATTTGCTGATTAGTTTATTTGTTAGTTGTTTTATGTTAGTTATTTTATTAGTTATTTAGTTTATATAGATGTTTGGTGTTTTAGGAGTAAGATCGATTGACTACTCTAGGGTCCTAGGCCTGAGGGGGAGTGCCCTCCGTGGGTGTATTTCTAAGGGGTCCTAACCCATATTTACGCAAGTTTCGGAGAGAACCACGATAAACTCCGAACGGCTAGGCTGAAGAGCGCGACCCGGGATTGAACTCGGCACATCATGTCTACCAGCTCTGAGCGCAGAACCGCTCGGCCTCTGGTGGGCCTAGTATATATCATCTCAAGAACAAATAATCTTAAAGTTGCCAAAGTGGTTTTAAAGTACAACTTATAATACTGACAAGAAATCTGTTGATATTCAACCTTCTAATTTGAAAACTTCGTATGTTATTCGAAATTTGCGATTTTCTAAACATGAGAGATTAGGACAAAAATTCGCAGAATCGTGTATTACGAGAGTTATTTTCACCGTAAAAATATTTGAAGATTTTCTAAAATATTATTTATGATACTGGCTTGAACACAAATGACTATGAACATTCTGCTCTGAAAATTCATAAGCTATTCGAAATTTCTGATTTTTTTAATATAGAAGAAAAGGGTTGAATTTCTCATCAACCTGCATTTTTTTTTTTTTTTTTTGTTTTTTTTGTAAGGATGTACGATTAATTATAAGATATCATTTATCTTACTGGCATAAAACATCATTGAATATGAATATTCTACTTCGTAAACTTCAAATTAAAAAGTTAATTAATTTTTAATTGCTTTAAAACTATCCTTTAAAAATTATTACTGGATTAATTAAAACAAAAATTCATTTTATCTCACTTACTCTGGGCACACATAAAAATATGAAATTACTGAAATTTGAAAAATTAAAAAATATATTTAAAAATTTAGTTTTTTCTTGAAGTTAAATTGTGAAATTAATGATAATTTTTTAATTAGATAATTATAATTTTTTTTTATTAAATACATTTCAGACACTACCATTGTACGTAAAAAGCAGATATGCCAACGTTTAATTTATTCCAAGTATCGTTTGTACCCGCACTTTTATCACACCACTTTTCTTAAAGGGTATTTTTCTTCTTATTGAATCGTAATCACATATTGGGAAAATTTTTACTGTAAATAAAGTGGTGATAAATAAAGGAGGATATCGAAAGCGCTCCGAAGTAAATTAAAATAGATGCATGTCTTGTAAAATGCAATATTTATCGCACAGTTTTTAAATGATTTTAAAGTGCATTGTTTTCAAGGCAGTATAAAACCTCATTTTTTACGTAACACAAAATTTATTCATATTACAGTAGACTTCTATTCAACGCGGGGGCAGAGTTGCCAGATGATTACTACCATAGCCTTACTACAGTCTTATTTTTTAACACCACTAATTTATATCAAAGCAACTGCTTTATGCAAAAAAACTAAATTTGATGTAATTGAACCAATATATTGATACTCTAAAAAATTAGTGGTGTTAAAAAATAAAATTGTAGTATTTATTTGGCAACCCAGCCGCTGAATTGTACGGGAGTCTACAGATGTACCAGAAGTTTCTATCATTTTAATTTATAAACATGAAACAGGAAATTTTTCATGGAAAACATTTATATAATTGTTAAGAAGGTATTTTCTAAAGTATCATAAAATATTGTTAAAAAAAAAAAAAAAAAAAAAAAAAAAAAAATCAGTGCAAAATTCAAAACGACAGGACTTTCTAGTACACCTAATATGTATACAGGGTGTTTCTGAACTCCACGTACAAACTTGGAAAAGAGGTAGAAAACATCAATAGGAATTGGAATCACAATGGAAAGCAAGGTACCAAAAGGATAGATGGCATTATAATCGAGATCTGGATGTTAGTATACGCAGCCGGCAGCGATTTAATGTCCCTATGGTCCTCGTATGGTTCGCAAGGTTACCTGATTTATCGCCTCCTGATTTTTATTCGTGAGGTACCATGAGGGCAATTGTCTACGAAGTGCCAGTAGATTCTAAAATGGACCTCGTTTCAGGAGCTGCTGGCACTTGTGCTACGATGCGTGTTCTCCAATCAGTGTTGGGCATAATTGATTAAAAAGTAATTGAATTACAATTAAATTACAAGTATAATTATTTTACTGTCAATCAATTAACAAGTAATTGATTACAAATAAATTGAATTACATAATTCAATTTATTTGTAATCAATTACTTGTTAATTGATTGACAGTAAAATAATTATACTTGTAATTTAATTGTAATTCAATTACTTTTTAATCAATTATGACCAACACTGTCTCCAATCCATGCAGCGTAGGTGTCAATTGTGCATGAATGCCAGCAGGAGGTATTGCGAACGCCTCCTGTGATTTATTTAAATATTATATTATTTTTTGCGTAATAAGCACTTAATACAATGTTCTGTATTGTGCTCTTGCTTTGTCTTTATGTCTCGTTATTACTTAAAGGTGACGTTGGGATCCCTAAGGACGTTTTTCCCCTCCCTTCCAAGTTTGTACATGGAATTCAGAAACACACTGTTTATGCATATATGTATAAATAGAAAAAATAGATAGAAAAAATGGTTATAAAAACATATTCATTTGCACAGAAAAGATTAAGTTTTTTTTTTTTTTTTTTTGCCGCACCGATATTGGAGATTTTATGTTTTGTCGGATACCGATATATAATGTAAGTGTGCACTCGTAAAAAACGTGTATGCAAAAAGATATTATTTATTTATTTATTTATTTTTTGTTTTGTTGTTTGGCTGTACACCTCCTTTATATGCATACACAATCTTGTACAAATTTTTCTGTTTTTTAAGAGCACATACGCTTTTATTAGAATAAACTTCTTATTTTCCGCAATTAACTATGTTTATTATTAAATATAAAATATCTTTATACTTATAGGTCAAGGTCACACAGTATATTTCGAAAAAAAAGAAAAAAGAAAATTCATTGTATGACTTACAAAACTAAAACATTTATAGTGCACATTTAAAAACTGCTTTAATAGCACATTAATCCATCAAAATACCCACACACAAAATTATATATGACATACTTTGGCTCAGACATGTCACAATATTACAGAAAAATCTGACAGAGTGAATGTATGTTTGTTTTGGAATGTATGTATGTTTTTATATAGATAGACAAGCCTATAATCCATTCAATTGTGCTACACTTTTTCTCATGATTGACGGTTAGGTCATTTATCAATTTATATTTCATCTGTCTAGATTAAAAAAAAAAAAAATTATATCGTTCTTTTGTTATTGCGAACCTGGAAGAATGATAAAAAGTTGAAATTGATTTTTCTGTACGATTATTCAGGGATGAGAATTTTTCGCTTTTTTTTGCAACCACTATTTCTAAGCAGAAATTTTTATTATATTCTTAAGCAAATTTTTATTATTAAATACAACAGAAATTATATATAAAGGTAACGGTAGGAAAAAAAAAAAAAAAAAAAAAAAAAAGAATGAAAATTTTCCTCCCAGTGATTGTTATGTAAAAAATAAATAATTAAGTTTTGAAAATTCATTAAATAATTATTTTTTCTTGTAAATATTAAGACGTTTTGTTATACATCTAATTGATAATTAGTATAACACACTGAAAAAAAAAAAAAAAAAAAAAAAAGACAGGAAAAAAAATTCTCACATGATGGGGATTTGCAGCAAAAGAAACTCAAAGCGATTTCATAAAATCACGTCAATTAAAAAAATTTCGTCACGTCAAAGTTTTAAAAAATTTCGTCGTAAATCTAGGGTTACTATTTATATTTCTGGCCTTGGCAACAGTAAGTGTTGCTAGGCGACCGCAGACGATTTTAATCGAAAGTTTGATATTTTTAAACGTAAATTCAGCAGACGATTTACCATTATAGCTTTATTTGTGTTGTTGACAGTAAATTGAAAAGTTCTTCTCTTTCAAAAAATGGAATTGAATCGTGAAAATTTTCGTGCGATTATTTTTCATAACTTTCGACGTGGATTGTCAAGACAAGAGTGCTTCGATGAACTTAATTCTTTATACAGCGCTAAAGCGCCATCCTACAGCACTGTAAAAAATTGGTATAACGAATTTAATCGTGGTCGATGTTCGATCCAGGACGAATCCCGTGCAGGTCGTCTAAAATCCGTTGTTGTGCCAGAAAAGATCGATGCTGTGTGTGAACTGATAAAGCAAGATCGTCATGTGACATACCGTGAGATTGAGGCGTCTTTGGACATTAGTATGACTAGCATCAATAAAATATTGCATGAACATTTGAGCGTAAAAAAAAAATTTGTTCGCGTTGGATCCCGCATAATCTGACAAACGCTCAAAAAAAGGCTCGTGTCGATTGGTGCAAGGAAATGTTGGAAAAATACGTTCAAGGTACATCAAAGGCTGTGTATAACATCTACACAGGTGACGAATCATGGATCTATGCATATGAGCCGGAAACAAAACAGCAATCAACTGTATGGGTCTTCCAAGGCGAGGCAAAACCAACAAAAGTTCTTCGAGGGAGAAGCACATCGAAACAAATGATTGCCTGTTTCTTCGGCATTTACGGTCATGTGGCAACGGTGGCGTTAGAGCAACGCAGGACGGTCAATTCTGAATGGTACACGACCATTTGTTTGCCAGAAGTCATCGGAGAAATTCGAAAAAAGCAGAAGAACAGGCGAATCCTTCTTCATCATGACAATGCGAGCTCTCACACATCGACTCAAACAAATGCATTTCTGACTGAGCGAAAGATCGAACTGATGGGTCATCCGCCGTACAGCCCTGATTTGGCACCCAATGACTTCTTCTTATTCCCACACATCAAAAATAAATTACGTGGACAACGATTTTCGACCCCCGAAGAAGCGGTTGATGCATTCAAAACGCATGTTTTGGAGTTACCTCAATCGGACTGGAAAAAGTGCTTTGAAAATTGGTTCAAACGCATGCAAAAGTGTATTGATCATCATGGAGAATATTTTGAAAAACAATAAAACCAATTTCGATCCTACATATTTGTTTTTTCATTATTAGGCCAGAAATATAAATAGCAACCCGTATTAGGTTATTTTTTGGAAAAGAAAGTGTAAGTTCATAGGTTTTGCCTTTTAAACATGACAAAATGTAAATTTCATGTAAAACTTTCAACATACAGAAATTATTGCTCTAAAAAAGGGACTTTTTTTTTTTTTTATAGTGTAATAGATTATAAAGAAAGTATACAATAAATAAATAAATAAAATAAAAAATATCTAGTAGTGACTGAAGTAATTATTAGTACATAAATTTATTATATTTTTCATTTTAGCATCTATAGAATATCGTAGTTAGCGCACTATAACGAATTTAAATAGAAAATTTATGGAATTATGACCTTATCCATAGCTGCCAATATTTTAATTTTTTCCGGAGTACTTTTAGCCCCGCCTTTATTTCGCACCACTTTATTTATAGAAATTAATTCTCCAATTTACAACTACGATAAAATAAGAAAAAAAAAAGTCTTCTAAAAAATAAGTGGTACAAAGTAAAGGCGGGGCTAAAAATACTCCGGAATAAATTAAAATATTGGCAGGTATGCCATATCCATACTTGCCAACATCCTAATTAATATTCCGTAGTGCTGCTAGTCCCGCCCTTTTTTTTTCCTCCAGTAAGTTTTTAGAGTAATATTCTCCAAATGCAATTACGATTAAATAAAAAGAAAAATACTCTAAAAAAATATTGGTTTGGAAAAAAGGCAGGGCTTAAAATACTAAGGAATATTAATTAGGATGTTGGCAAGTATGCCTTATCACATTTAAAGTTAAACTTAAGTAAATTGTATGCTTTCTATACAAAACGAAGAAAGAAAACCACTATGTTGTGATCATCCCAAAACTTTCTTTCATATTTCACTAAATTATTTATCAAAATTATTTTTCACGATGAATGCAGACAATTTTCATTTATTTTAGTATAACCCTAAATATCGAAAGTCAAATTTGTGCCCTATAAACACTATCATAAAAAAAATGCAATTTTACGTTTTCTTTCTTTCTCTCTCTTTTTTTTTTTTTTTTTTTAAGAAAATTTCGATGTTTTGTTTCAAATTATCATTATCAGACATGCATGGTTCAACTATTCGTCTTAAAAACAGAGACGATTTATTTTAAATATTACTCATATTGAAAATGTATGCTCCCGCCAGAATTACGTCTTCAATACTATCTTCTATCAGTACAGAAATAAGACAAAAACCAGTATATTTTGGCCAGCACAAAACTTCCTTTGTCTTTTTCTATACAAATTCATTCAGTACAAATAATTTATTACAACTATTATTGATTAAAATTACTTTGTATGCTTGATACCGACATTTTTTTTTTTTTTTTTTTTTTCATAGAGGTATAACACTATGTGCCCAAAGAATGTCTATTTTATGTTTTACTAACGATATATATATATATATATATACACACATAGAAAACAAATTATGATGTGGACACCACATGGCTTCTTATATAGCAAATGGAATATACGTATTGATGTGAAAACATTGACATTTTTGTGTGAGGGAACTGATTCGTAAACAAACAGGCAGGTTCTAGTCCACGAACACTCCTAAAAACAAGAAAAAAAAACTGCTCCATCCACAAAGGTCACAATAATAGGATTATATATACTACCAAGACAAATACAGTAGTTTTTTCGGAAATAGTACTCCACAGCTTATTATGGAATATCTCATTGGCAAATGCACAGCTTAGAATTGAAAGAAAATCATTCGAGTATAGATGGCTTACTTTTGTTCTCTTTGGAGAAAATTAGTGACGAGAAACGATACATTGTATCAAAACAAGGAACTCAATTAAAGTGGGGAAAGGGTTTACTAATTCTGGCTATCCTCAAACAATATTTGCCGCCAAATTTGATTACTAATCTCGCCAAACAGCCAAGTTTGTAACCAACACAAATTTTGTCTTGGCATCAATTTTGGCGATTTGGCGATTTGGCGACCGAATTTGACGAAAATTTGTAGTTTAGGGTTGCAAAAGTTTGGAAGCTCTAACTTCAATAAGAACAGAGTTCTGACATTTTCCAGAAATATTAATTGGTTTATGGAGCAGAACTAAATTCTTCGAAAGTTCTATAAATGACTAACAAGATAGTAAAAAAAGAAGAGTGATTATTGATAATTGTACACTAGAATTTGCCTATATTTTTATGTGCTACTTTCTATACGGTATTATAGAAAAAATTGAAACAAAGTTTTTTCATTTTCACGAAGGTGGACGTTGACTTAGAGCCAAATTAGGCACTGAAATGTGCGGTTCAAGCATAGCCTCTGAAACTAGAAGCCTGTCCCGTGGCTCGGAAACTTGGAAACAGCTGAAGCGGTAGACAGCGCCACCTGGTACAGATTGTGCGACTTTTTTATTCCACTGTCACCGATAATTTAAAAAAGTTATATATGATATATATAACCGACGTTTCTTCGATTCTATTCGCGTTTTATGTATATCATATCCCACTTTTAAAAATTTTTGGTGGCTGTTGAATAAAAAAGTCGCACAATCTGTATCAGGTGGCGCTGCTTACCGCTTTAACTGTTGCCAAGTTTCCGAGCTACGCGACAGGCGTAGTGGAGGTTAATGTTCTAGAATCCCAAAATTTGGAAACTCTAACTTCAATAGGAGTCAATTTCTGGAATTTTTCGGAATGATTCATTCGTTTCTAGCGCAGAATTATCTAGAAAATACTACAAATTACTGACAATACTCTCGATGAATTCAAATTCCATTCAGACTTCGAAATTTTCGGTTACTCCTGAATTAATAACGTTTTGATTTGTAATGTATTTAACAATGTTTGTTTGATTTCACTAATAATTCCACTAATTCTGTAATAATGCAATAGAACGACTATTTCATTGGACTGCTTCGAGAATATTCATTGATTAATGGTTTTTGTGCCACGAAAACGTTTTATTCGTCTGTTTCCTGAATATTCATTAAATACATTCATCGATTAGAACCTGCTAATGTCTTTGAGAATTACTTTCTACACGCAAAAATGTCGACAACTTTTATAACAATATCATTACCGGTTCTATCTACTGGCTGAATATTCATTAAATAAAGTGCATTCGTCGACCAGGACATGCATATATTATTAAGAATTACTTTTTGCACGCAAAGATGTCGACAGTTTTCATAAAAATATCATTACGGGCTCTATCTACGAGCTGAATACACATTAAATAAAATGCATTTGTCGAATAAAACCTGCTAATGTCTTTAAAAATTACTTTCTACATGCAAAAATCTCGACAACTTTCATAAAAATATCATTACGGACTCTATTTACGGACTGAATATTCATTAAATAAAATTTATTCGTCGATTAGAACCTGCTTATGTCTTTATAAATTACTTTCCACACGCAAAAATGTAAACACCTTTCATAACAATATCACTACGGGCTCTATCATTAGCTTTTTTTAAAAAATGCCTATGATGGTAGAACATATATAATGGCCAAAACCTTTGTATTTTTTATCATTATGAATCTAATTTTTGTAAATATTTCCAAAAGGAAAGTCACAGAAATACCAAAAAGACAGGTGCACAACTAGATGGGATGACAAACCTATCTACCAATTTTGAACATCCTACGTTCAACCGTTTTTGAGTTATGCGCGATACACACATACAGACGTGATGAAAAATCGTGTAAAATCGCAAATACCTTTAAAACGAGAGCTCGTGTCATGACCAAAGTTGTAGGTGTAAAACTTAGACTTCATGGCAATCACAAATATAAATTTACAACCTTCTACGAATATTCGTATATTCGTTTCTGACCTTTGGAGATACAAAATCAATTTTGAAAATCGGGATTACAATACTCCCTTATATTTTAAATAAGGAAATGGGGGAAAAAAAAGTTTTTTTTTTATGCTGCTTATTTTTGTGTGTGTGTGTAAAAAAATTGTTTTGTTTCGTTTCAAAATAAAATCGGTAACATTGTTTTAAGTTATCACAGGTGAATGAATCAAAGGGTTCAGTGGTTTTAAAGGTTCTTTTGAATAAGTTCTTTTGAAAGATTCCTTATTAAAAATTTACCACCCTCCCCCACGGAAAAAGCTTCGAGCCCAAAAGGGGGGGGGAGGGGGAGAGCATTGTTACCACTTGCCCAAATATTTTTTTCTGAGTTGACTAATCCTATTAATTAAAAACAATTTAAAAAAGGTAAAATACATTAAAACTTTAAAAAACATAAAAACCCGTTTAAAAGATTACCTCGCTAGCGCTTTCGGCTGCATCACGCAGCCTTCTTCTGGCGTTTTCGCTCCAACAGGAGCGAAAACGCCAGAAGAAGGCTGCGTGATGCAGCCGAAAGCGCTAGCGAGGTAATCTTTTAAACGGGTTTTAATGTTTTTTAAAGTTTTAAAGTAATCCTATTAATTTTTTTTTTTTTTTTTTTTTTTTTTTTTTTAATAATGATTTGTTAAAATAGTTCCCATTGTACATATTGTATCCCCCCCCCCCCACCACCAATCTTAATTTTATGGGAAATTTTGTCCTATACCACCATGTTAAAAATTTAGAAACAGTTGGATAGCAACGCCACCCTCTGGACGATTTTCACCAAAAAATGATAGGCAGTGATTAATGTCAAGATGAATCTATCTATCAATTTGTAAGAAATTTTGTGCAGTAGGTTCTGAGACACAGATGCCACAAAATGTTTGGGTTACACACACACAGTCAGATTTTTTCTAAAAATAGTTGAAGCTTGTCCTGCATCGCTCAAAACGTGTAAATCCATCGAAAACCCGAAGTAGAAAATTTTAAAAATTTTAATTTTTACGAAACAATTCTTTCTTTTATTGGATATAAAAGAAATTAAAACTGGGGGGGGGGGGTCTTATAAAGTGTTAAATTTTTATCTTAATTTTATATGTTTACAACATAAAAATATGAAATAAGGGTTTTAGAATCAAAATCGCCCTTTTATTACCAACGGAATTTAATGATTTAATGGGGAGGGGCGGGGGGTAATTCTTAATTTTATGGAATTTCATGGGGGGGGGGAATTCTTATAAAGTGTTCAGTTTTTATCTTAATTTTATATAAGTTGATTCTTAATCAAAATCGCTTTTTTATTACTAACGGAATTTAATAATTTAAAAATGGGGAAGGGGGGGAATTCTTAATTTTATGGGATTTAATGATTTAATGGGGAGGAGGAAATTTAATTGGGGGGGAATTCTTATAAAGTCTTCAATTTTAATCTTAATTTTATATAAGTTGATAGCATTAAAATATGAAATAAGGTTTTTAGAATCAAAATCGCCCTTTTATTACTAACGGAATTTAATGATTTTTTTTTTTTTTAATCTTAGAATATATCGATTTTATAAAATGTCGTTTTCCAAAACGTTTTGCTTTAAATTCTTTGTTGAAATTTTTATAATTAATACATAAATCATATAATTACTTTTATAATAAATTTAACAATTATCATACACGTTATATTCAAATTATTATCTCTAACTAAGATTAAAAATTTAATTAAAAATTGAGGTTTATTTAGAGAGATCATTAAAAAGCAGAAATTTTAATTTATACTTCTTTAAAATAGTTTAGAATAGACATCTTTGATAAAAACATGATTTGTCAAAATGGGTATAGAGGAATGCACAGATGTGTTTCAATTTGTACTTCAATTAATTCAGTTATAGACACACACACACATATATATATAAAGGGGGAGGGGGAAGAGAAAAACGAAGGAATATTTGTAGGTCCATTAAAAAAAAAAAAAAAAAAAAAAACCTACCTGAACAGTTAAAAATAATTTTTAATATTAATAATTTCCATAGCAATGAGCGAAAAACGAAAGTGTGAAGAGAGCAGCCAGGTAGTGTAACGATAAAGGCGAAACTGATTACAAAATTTTTATGCTACGCTCACGACACCGAGATCACAGCCTTTCGATTTTCTTCTCTAACGAAGATCAGCTATAAAAGCGATCATCCGTTTTCTTCAATCTTACGCTTATTTGAAAATCCTGCACCAAGTAATAGGTGATATATTTTAAATATAAACATATTGTTGTTTAAATATTGGTTTCAATTGAATATTTTTTTCAAATTAGTAGACATTATTTTATGTGTTAACTAGCAGACCTTGCGTGCTTTGCTGGGCACTATTTAAAAGCGTTGTCAAAATCCCATATCATTATTAATAACTTAAGTTAAAGTTCCCACTGCGTTCGCTAGAGGTTTTCCCGCTCGAGACGTGAGGAGTCCGGGTCCCCACTGTTGCCGCTCACCTTAGTTTGGCTATATGCGCAACCTTGGCGCGCATCTCTTGTTCACTTGCATTCCCGCTTTAGCGGAGCAGTTGTATTGTTTTTCGTTATAAGAGTAACATCTCTCTTGTTTATCTTGTTCGGTGATATGGGTCACCTTTTTATAGTTTGCGTTGACTATGGTGTCAACATATTTGAATACGTTAATAATACGTCATCTATAAATTGTATATATGTAAATATGTACATACGATATGTTTAATAGTTTAATTAAATGTTTGTGAAGTAATAGCTTCAGAATAGTAATTATTAAAATGATATACAGTCCACTCATAAAGTATCGTCAACATTTGGTCTAGTAGAACCGGAGGAAGATCAATCGTAATATAATGAAATAGTGGTGGTGCTCATTGATGAAAGTAATTATGGATAAAAATAAATTAGTTATCCTTAATCGCCAACGCGGAACCTTGAAAGGTCAATTGACTAAGATAGTGACATATTTAGAGACTGTTAATGACGAGGATAAAGACATTATAACTTTAGAAATAAAGAAGGATAATCTGCAAAAAATAGTAACAAAACTGGATAATTTGAAAATCCAGTATTACGAAATAGCTGATGAATCGGAACTGGAAGTTCAATTGAACGCCTTCGCAGAATTGGAAGAAGAGACAGAAAAATTAGAGGTAAGGCTTCGAAAATTCTTACTCTCTAATAACATTAGTAAAAATGAAAGTGTTTTAAATGAATCTAAAGATAATCCTATTATCAATTTTCGTTTACCTGAAATTCCTTTACCCAAATTTAATGGACAATATAATGAATGGTATAGTTTTAAAGATCAATTTATAACCTTAATTGATCAGAATGATAAACTTTCAGATAATCAAAAGTTATATTATCTAAAATCTACACTTTGTGGAAGAGCACTAGATGTAATTACCGAAGACGATTCATATATTTCGCTTTTTAAAGCATTGGAAGATAGATTCCAAAACAAAAGAATGATTGTAAATTCTCACTTAAATGAGATATTGAACGTAGAGAATCTGTCTCAAGATTTAGTTAAAAATTTGCGAACAATTACAGATAGTTGTCAAAAAAATATTCGAGCACTCAAAAGTATAGGATTGGAAATGAATCCTTTTACGGAGGCCTTACTCATAAATTTGGTTCTAAAACAAATCGATAAAGAAACTAAAAAACAATTTGAATTATCTTTAAGTTCTACAGAATTGCCAACATGGTGCGATTTCATTAACTTTTTACAAAAACGATGTCTGGTGTTAGAAAACTTACAATGCGTTTCGAATACGAAACCGAAAGTAATGAATGCGGAAAAGAGTACTAGAATAAAAACCTTCTTTTCTAAAAATGATTCCTTTAATGATCAAAATTGTCCCCTTTGTAAAGGAAATCATTCTTTATCTAAATGTTGTGAATTCTTAAAATTAAATGAATACGAAAGATTCCTAACAGTAAAAAAATATTTGTTATGTATTAATTGCTTGAAATCCAATCATCAGGTATCAAATTGTAAAAATAATCAAATTTGTAATATCTGTTCTAAAAGACATAATTCACTTCTACATCGAACTTTGCCGGGAACAAAAAGTAATAATTTCCCACCAAAACAACAAAAACAAAATCCTGACTCCCAGACGGCGTCAGAAAAAGGCTTGCACCTGCTGCAATCAAATGATTCATATCCTGAATTGCAGAAAGAAAAAAATAATGTTTCGATGACATTATCAGGGATGGAACACGGGCGCAGAATTCATACCGGAATCCGTTTAAGAAATTTCTCTACCTACAATATCGTTGATTTAAGAAGTAGAAAAGTTTCTTACATTGAGAGTGGTATGAATTCTGCGCCCGTGTTCCATCCCTGCATTATATAACGAGATTAATGATCCAATCTTAAAAAGTAAAAAACATATATTGCTGTCAACTGCTATAGTTTATTTGGAAAGTAGCAATAAAAAAAAGATTCCGGTTCGTTTAATTCTTGATAATGGGAGTCAATGTAACTTATTAGAGAGAGATTTCGCTAATTTATTGAATTTGCAAAAAATGAAATGCGATATTCATATTTCAGGAATTAATGGTAAGATGACAAATGTGAAATCTTCAGTACGTACCATTATTTCCAATAAAGATGATTCATTTAGTGAACCAATTGAATTTTTAATTACACCTAAAATAACAGAATTCATTCCTTCACACAATATAAACATAAGAAGTTTAAATCTACCACATGACCTTGAATTAGCTGATAGTGAATTTTGGAAAAAATCTAAAATAAATGCTTTAGTTGGTGCTGAATTTTTCTATGAAATATTAAAAGCAGATAAATTTAAAATAGGACAATTCACCTTTCAGAATAGCGTTTTTGGGTATATTGTTGCGGGAACCATAGACCGCAATGTATCTGAAAATACTTTTTGCGGTTTTACTGCATGCAATGATTATCTTAATGAAACCATTCAAAAATTCTGGAAAATAGAAGCTCCTGAAATTGACTTACGTCCAATTAGTCAGGAAGAAGAATTTTGTGAAAAGCATTTTTTAGAAACTTATCGGAGAGATAAATCAGGAAGATTTATGGTAGCCATGCCTTTGAAGGAAGATGCTAGTGTTCTTGGGGAGTCTAAATCTATCGCAGAAAAACGGCTCAAGCAGTTATGGAATCGTTTAGAAAAGAATCCAACAATGCGAAATCTTTATTGTGATTTTATTAAAGAATACACTAATTTGAATCATATGACAAAAATTGTTGATAATTTAAATGAATCTAGCTGTTATTACCTACCGCATCATGGCGTTTATAGGCCCGAAAAATCTACTACGAAGCTTCGCGTTGTGTTTAATGCTTCGAGTCCGACAACTAGTGGAATATCATTAAACGATATCACATATAAGGGTGTAGTTAATGAAGATTTATATGAAATCATGTTACGCTTTCGACAACACCGATTTGTGTTTTTGGTCGATATTGAAAAAATGTATCGCCAAATAATGATTACCGAGGATCAGAGAAAATTGTTAAGAATTTTATGGAAAAATAATGTGAACTCAGAAATTGAAACCTATGAACTTAATACCGTAACATACGGTACCGCTTGTACCCCCTTTTTAGCCATCAGAACGTTGAAGCAATTAGCCCTTGAAGAAGCCGAGAAATATCCGAAAGCATCCGATACCTTGCTACATGATTCGTATATGGACGATATAATAAGTGAAAGTGGGGAAGAATCGCTAGAATCCGCTAGGGTGCTTCAAAAACAACTTATACTCTTGTTAGAAAGCGCTGGAATGAATTTACATAAATGGAATGCAAATCATATTTCCTTACTTGAATTTTCTAAAGAGACATACCCTGAGTACACATTCTCTGATAAGGAAACCAAAGCCCTAGGGGTTGTCTGGAAACCCAATTTAGATGCTTTCACATTTAAAATAAATTTGTGTCAGTTAAAGTCTATGACAAAGAGAAGCATTTTATCAGACATTGCTCGCATTTTCGACCCATTGGGTCTCATCGGTCCTGTTATTGTCAAAGCCAAGTTGTTTATGCAGGAACTATGGAAATTAAAATTGGACTGGAATGACCCTATTCCAAGCCCTATTGCTCAAAATTGGCTAGAATTCGCCACTTCGTTAAAAGCTCTTAAACAACTTAGAATAAATCGCTATGTTTTAATTCCTGAAGCACAACAAATAAACTTACACGGATTCGCCGACGCATCGTCATTAGCTTTTGGAGCAGCCGTGTATATTCAGTCTATTCATAATTCTGAAATTGTCTCCAATTTGGTTAGCAGCAAATCTCAAGTTGCCCCTCTAAAAACTGTTTCTATCCCTCGACTCGAGTTATCTGGTTGTCTTTTGTTATGCAAATTAATTGTGAAAATTTTGAAATCTTTGAGGTTACAGATCAATAATATTTATCTCTATACAGACTCTCAAATAGCTCTTGCCTGGATCCAAACCGAGCCTTGGAAATTGAAAACATTTGTTGGCAACAGGGTTGCCAAAATTCAAGAACTGTCTAAAAACTTCACATGGAACCATGTGTCCTCTGCGGAAAATCCAGCAGACTTAAATTCACGAGGTCTAACTACCACCGATTTAATGGATAATCAGTTGTGGTGGCAGGGACCAGACTTTCTAAGTAAATCCAGTAGTATCATAAACAATGACTCTGACTATCTGTCCCCCAGTGATAATAGTATTGTGTTGAGTGAATTGAAAAATAATCACCAGGGTGACGCTAACCCTGCAGTGTTGTGTGGATTAATTCAATATACGGATTCCTCCCAGAACTTTTATAATCATTTGTTTTCATTAACCAATAATTTTTGTAAATTAATTAGAATATGTAGTTTTATTTTTAGATTTATTAGGAATACAAGAGCAAGGGTAAATAAAGTAACTGGACCACTCCGAAGCACCGAATTAAACGACACTGAAGTTCATTTAATTAGACAGGTACAGTATACACAGTTTGCCGCAGAATTGATCTGCTTAGAGAAAAAGAAGCCCGTATCAGGTAAATTAAATTGTTTTAATCCAATTTTAGATTCTCAGGGACTCCTAAGAGTGGGTGGAAGGCTGGAAAATGCTAAGTTAAATTTTGATAGTAAACATCCCCTTTTGTTGCCCCACGACCATAAATTATCTTCCATGATTATGGAACATTTCCATAAAAAATTCTTTCATGTAGGACCTCAAGCCTTGTTATACCACGTTAGAAAAAAATATTGGATAGTTAGTGGGAGATCTTTAGCTCGGAAAATATTTCGTAACTGCGTAACGTGTTACAAAATTAAACCCTTAACGGTCAATCAACTTATGGGAAATTTGCCAAAGGAACGAGTAAATGTGACTCATCCATTTTATTGTACCGGTATAGATTTCTGTGGCCCCTTTTTAATTAAATATCGGGGTCAAAGAAAAGGAATCTATAACAAAATTTTTGTTTGTATTTTTATTTGCATGCCTACTAAAGCCGTGCATCTAGAGGTAGTTAGCGATTTAACATCCGAAGCTTTTATCGCAACTTTAAAAAGATTTTTTGCTAGACGAGGCAAAGCCCAAACATTATTCAGTGACAATGCAACAAATTTTGTTAGTGCAAATAATGAATTAAAAAGGTTACATAGATTAGCTACTCAGCCTGATGAAAACCTTACTAATTTTTTTAATTCAGAGAATATTAATTGGAAATTTCTGCCACCCCGTGCCCCAAATTTTGGAGGGCTATGGGAGGCAGGCGTAAAATCGTTTAAGTATCATTTGAAACGCGCAGTAGGAAACGCTAAATTAACATATGAGGAATTCTTAACCGTTGTTTGTCAAATTGAGGGAATCCTCAATTCTCGACCCCTTACCCCCCTTTCAAACGATATCGAAGATTTGGACGTCTTGACTCCCGGACATTTTTTAGTTGGTCGACCCATCACAGCGGTGATCGAACCCGAGTTCTCTGGCATTCCAGATAATCGATTAGATACCTGGCAAAAATTAACTAAAATAGTTCAAGGGATATGGAAAAAATGGCAATGCCATTATTTAAGTACATTACAACAGAGAAACAAATGGAAAATTGAGAAAGATAACCTTAAAAATGGGGATATGGTACTATTAAAGGAAGAAAACTTGCCCATATGTACTTGGATTTTGGGTAGAATAGTAGAAATTATTCCAGGAAAGGATAACAAAATACGCGTAGTTTCTGTCAAAACAAGAAATGGGACATATAAACGACCTATTTCAAAAATTGCTCTTTTGCCGTTGGAAAAGTAAAAAAAAAAAAAAAAAAAAAAAAAAAAAATGTTTGAAAATGAATAATGTATATAGTTAAATTTAATTTGTTTATTGTATTTCATTTGTATTATTTTATTGTTTACAATGTTATTAATATTTCTCTTGTATAAGTTTTATTATTTAAATTGCATATATAATATTTTCGTATAATTAATTATAATTTGGTATAACAAATAAGAACTGTAAATTTGAAACAATGTTTCAAGGTGGGCCGGTATGTTGCCGCTCACCTTAGTTTGGCTATATGCGCAACCTTGGCGCGCATCTCTTGTTCACTTGCATTCCCGCTTTAGCGGAGCAGTTGTATTGTTTTTCGTTATAAGAGTAACATCTCTCTTGTTTATCTTGTTCGGTGATATGGGTCACCTTTTTATAGTTTGCGTTGACTATGGTGTCAACATATTTGAATACGTTAATAATACGTCATCTATAAATTGTATATATGTAAATATGTACATACGATATGTTTAATAGTTTAATTAAATGTTTGTGAAGTAATAGCTTCAGAATAGTAATTATTAAAATGATATACAGTCCACTCATAAAGTATCGTCAACACCCACTGCCTTCGGTTTCGACTTACCCTTTCTTACAATTCCTTCCCAGCATGTAAGTTTGAAGTTTTGCGATATCCTGCAGAGATTTTCCAAGACAAATTTAGCGCTAAAAAGGGGTCCCGAATTTTCTCCTTCTTAACCCCCCCCCCCCCCCGAAAAAAAAAAAAAAAAACGAAAATTTGTTTTGGAAATATCTTAAAGAAGACACACGGGGAGGGGGGGAGGGAATTCTTATAAAGTGTTCAATTTTTATCTTAATTTTATATTAGCATTAAAATATGAAATAAGGTTTTTAGAATCAAAATCGTCCTTTTATTACTAACGTAATTTAATGATTTTTTTTTTTTTTTTAAATCTTAGAATATATCGATTTTTTTAAATGTCGTTTTCCAAAATGTTCTGCTTTAAATTCTTTGTTAAAATTTTCATAATTAATACATAAATCATATAATTACTTTTATAATAAACTTAACAATTATCATACACGTTATATTCAAATTATTACATCTAACAAAGATTAAAAATTTAATTAAAAATGGGGGTTTATTTAGAGAGATTATTAAAAAGCAGAAATTTTAATTTATACTTCTTTAAAATAGCTTAGAATAGACAGCTTTGATAAAAACATGATATGTCAAAATAAGTATAGACGAATACAACAGATGCCTGATTTTTACGATTTTATAAAGAAGAATGCTAGACACTGAGAACACTATTTTTACCAACAAATTTTCGTAATATTGATATTTTAGTTATTTAACCATAGAAAATTTTTCCAAAAAATTATATTTTAGAAATAGTAACAAAAAATAAAGCATAGAGCAGGATTTCTGCAGTTGAAATTGTCTGGGAAAATAAAATAATCTGATATAGTAGCTAATGAATAAAAAACTTTCTATTTAAACATCATAAACTGCTAAAAACGCAACAATTATTTGGAGTTGATATGATACCACGTGTACGACACTTCTTTTGGCGAAAAGGCAAAAAAAAAAAAAAAATAAGCAACAGCGCAGCATGCCACTTTCGTCATACGTACTACAATTCCATATTTCTCCCTGACAGTTCCACCACTATTTTTATATAGAACTTTTCACCTTAACTGATCGTAGAATTACACTATAGAAAATTACAATCTAAATATAGTTATGGAAGAGTTAGGGAAAAAAATGTGGAACTCTATCATGTATGTTTTACGCTATTATTTCGGAACTATTATTATTCAGTATTTTAGCAATTTATGTTTATATAAATGTACCCATTTTACGCTTTTATCTACCAGTAATTTTTAATAGAATTTTTTTTTTAATTTTTGTAACCGTTTCCACTGATTCAATAAATAAAAATTTCTACTCAATTAAAGTGCTATTAACCCCTTACCAGCCAATGAAAATTTACGAATTTCGCTTCAATGTGCTACCATTCTCTTTCAACTCTAAATTGAGTAAATCTTTCGAAAACACTGTCATGATCACTTTCAAGATTATTCTATTGCATATTCCAGCCATTTCAGTAGTTTCAGTGGTAGAAGTACAATACAAAACATCGTACTTCGGAAAAATCGTATATGTATGCCCGAGGCAGTCAGAGCCTGATTAAGGGAGAAGCACACATTATTTATACTTACACCGTTATTTTTTAACAAAGACTTTCCTCGTATAATAAACACAAAATTCTCATTAAAAATTATTTTAAAAGAATTCTGGTGTCTAATAACGGTGAGTAAATTGGATTGTTTTACACCGTTCGTTTTTTATAAAAAATATTTCCTCGTCAAAGCGTGGAATTTCTATGACATGAAGTAAAAAAATAATTGTAAAAATATTCCAGTGAGAGCGGAGATAATGTGTGCTTCCCCCTTAATCAGGCTCTGGAGTCAGTTTAGTTAAAGAGTTAAAAACGCGTTAAAGTTACGGCTACAATTTTTTGCTTATAAAACTTTTATTTATTGCTTTTCATCAACGCTTTTTCTGTGTATTTTTATGTACTCTTGTGCAGGAAAAGTATAGTATTTATTTTATGAATAAAAAACACCAATTAATAAACTGCCTTAATTGGGTTTGAGTGAACAAAATAAAAACTAATTTATATTTCTACATTAAATCCATATTAACATAATTTAAGCTAAAATAAGCGGGAAAAAATTAGATTTTCCAATCGATTGTATTAAAGATTAAAAAAAAAAAAAAAATCCAGTAATAATACTACCAATTAGCTTTAATTGTGTAGTTATTTTTAACACTTTCTAACAAGTTTGAAAATCAAGGGGTCATCGTGGAAGCAAATATATTGAAAGCAACCTGTATATAGAGTTGAATGTCTACGCGAACTGTATGATTTTTTATTCTTGGTTTAAATATATATATATGTTTATTTATTTATCAATACAGCTAAAACTTTTAGCATAAATCTATTGAAACATAGAAAACCGCCCCCCCCCTTACGTTAAGATTGTTTTTTAATTTAATGGTTGAACTTTGAAGATTATATGTAACTTTAGTTAAAATATAGAAAATATGTAAGGTGAAAATTTTTAATTAGATTTTATAACTAATATTGTAACTAATGAGAAACGTAACTTTTCGTTGGAAGGTAATTAATTGTGCGCTCTAAGTTAACTTTTCGCAATCAAGGCAAAAGTGCACATTAGTTAAGAATTGTTAAAGACCTAACTAATTTAAATATATTTAAGACAATTTCTAGAGCAGTTACTCTCAGTAATATTCCACTTACAAAACATATAATTAATTTCATCATTCAATGCGTTTTTAAAAGCTAATTGTAACATTTTTCATATGAAACTTTCCATAATAAATTATTTTTTTAATTTTTATTTGAAGAATTTATTTTATTTTATTTTATTATTATTAAAGCTTCAAGGAATATTTGTCTGATAACATGCAACCTAAATATCACAGTAATAATTACATAAACAGGGGGTGGAAATTTGGTGCAGAACTGATATCGGTATTTATAAAACAGTTTTCTTTTCTTCTAAAACACAGAGAATTTTTTTAAACAAATACTGATATGCGTCCTGTGCCAATTTTTCATCCCTGGTATAAACAAATGTATAGTATATTTATTATTTCTCAAGCTGTATAAAAGAAATTCAGGTATACTGTGAAAGTATTTTCTTTTCTTTTAAAATATATAAGAATGCCTAAAGTAAAACAAATTCAGTTATAGATATTAGATTCTAATAACTACATGAATGTTACTTTGCTAACTACATTAGCTGCCAACATCTTCGAATTTTACCGGAAGATATATTCCACAAACCTTTAATAGAAGCTTTTAGAAACAATTTTCTAGAACTCGACTCGAACACTTTGTGCCGAAGGTACGTATTAGCAACAATTAGCTGCCTTAGAAAATAATATTAAAAATAGTGGTGCGAATATTTTTTAGAAAGAAAATAAATGTTGACAATTTTGATATAGATGCAGAGCCTGATTAAGGGGGAAGCACACATTATCTCCGCTCTCACCGGAATATTTTTACAATTGTTTTTTACTTCATGTCATAGAAATTTCACGCTTTGACGACGAAATATTTTTTATAAAAAATGAACGGTGTAAAACAAATAATTTTACTCACCGTTATTAGAAACCAGAATTATTTTAAAATAATTTTTAATGAGAATTTTCTGTTTATTATAGGAGGAAAGCATTTGTTAAAAAATAACGGTGTAAGTATAAATAATGTGTGCTTCCCCTTTAATCGGGCTCTGTATAAATGCCAATATTTTAATTTATTCCGGAGTATTTTTAGCCCTGCCTTTATTCCATACCACTTATTTTTTTAAAGTATTTTTTTCTTATTCTATCAAAATTATACATTACAGAAAATTTCTCTATAAATAAAGTGGTGAGAAATAAAGGTGGGGCTAAAAATAATCCGGAATAAATTAACATTTTCATGACCGCATGTTTTTGTCATTTTGGCAGTAAGGCCCACCTGTGGGCGTTGTTCTCCCAAGTTACAACATTTCAGGACAAAACTTTCTGTATTCACATTCATATTATAAATGGATATAATTTATAGTTATAAACTTTCTAATCAAAGTATTTGCATCCATAGTATATTGATTGTACAAATATGAATATTGGGTATATTCTTAAGAAATTAATAACATACAAATTACGAAAGAAACGCCTACTGGCGCAGTTACAGATTTTCAAATGACGTGAAACTACGTCAGCGGTCGCGAAAGTGTTAAAATACTGGCATCTATGTGTATATTACAAATAATTTATAAGACAGGATGACGACAATCGAAATTTTTTTCTGGATTCTAGGAAAAATATTGCGATTGTCGACACCCTGTAAGAGTAACCTTCACAAAAACTTCTCTCACTGTCAAAGCTTCTTTATGGATATTAAACATAAATTTGACTGTCTTATCTGTCTTATCTGCTGTCTTATCTGTCTTATCTGCTGTCTTATCTGCTCAACAGAATAAGAGTTGCAATTCTAACATCACACGCACAGAAAGAAGAATACAGACACATGTAATATAACTGAGCACCATACTGAGAATTAAAAATCAAACACAAATTAAAATGTTTTTGCTTAATATGCCGTGTCTGGTGTAACTACATGCTATAGAAGTTGAGATATATTTATCGAGTATATAAGACAGGTGACACGCAAGCGCGCCCCATCATCGACTGACCCAGATACGAGGGTATCCATGCAGTCCCGTCTCAAGACGACCCAACATCGTGCAGGCCTTAGCCGCTACGACAGCAACATACCAACTTCGCGACAGCAGGGAAGTGGCCCAGGTAAGGTTCGACAATCAGCTATAGCAAGGCTCATATCGCCCCTTCGGACCAACCGGAGTTGGTCAAAGTTGGGGCTGAGGGCCCTAGTAACTGGCCGACCTCGGTTTGGCGGCCAGAAGGCTTGTTTGCCTTCTGAGGACGGCCTAAGGCCGTCCACCAGGCCCGCTCTCCCAACGGAGTTCACCCCTAGCCGATAACGCACATCCATGCCGACTAGTAAGATCAGCACCGCTTCCCATTTCTGCTAAGCCTCCTTATACTGCCACTCGGAAGGCCCCACCCAGGACACCTGGACAGCCCCTGTTTGCTCGGGCCATCACAACCCTATGTGAGCACCGATGTCCGCCAGGGTAGTCCCGCCGTCCGGTCATGCACCACCAGTCAGTTAAGACAGACCTCCTCACACCACGTGGGTATACTTCTCCCCGAAACGCACAGGCGGAGAGCACTGCTACGAGTTCGTGCGATGCCAACAAAAAGTTCCCTTTTAGACAGTCCGAATTGGCTGTTTTGAATCAGCGCTTCTACCTCTCGGTAGACAGGGAGCACATGCTCCCCCTTCTCTCCACACCACACCAACGCCAACCGTCTCACCAACTCGTACTTACCGTCACACCAACTCACACTCGCCAACACGCCATCTTACCAACACACACTTGCCATCTCGCCAACTTACCAACACACACTTGCCATCTCGCCAACTTACCAACTCACACTTGCCATCTCGCCAACTTACCAACTCACACTCGCCACCACGCCTGCTTACCAACTCACACTCGCCATCTCGCCATCACTCTCCAACTTCGTTACACCAAAACGCTCACTCCACTTCGCCATCAAACTCTCATCGTCTCACCGTCTCACTTACCAATCGAAGAGACCTCCTAGGAGGCTCTACTGGGGCGTCAGGCTCAGACTCTTCGAGAATCCGTCGTCCACCACCAAGCGGGTTAAGCGCCCAGTCAAGGAGATCCGTCATGATGACTGCGATTCCTTTCCTACAATAGTAGTCCAGGCACAAATCCCGCCGCGTTCGAAGATGGTAGTTCGGCGGGAAGTAACGTTCCCTGACCGACCGCCACCGTGCGCACTCTAGCATCACGTGCTTTACCGAGCTTGCGCTGGCCCCGCAAATACATGCAGGGTTCTTCTGAAAGAAGCGGTGCTGGTGAACTCCGAATGAACCATGTCCGGTGAGGACCTGATTAACAAAGAAATCTCCCTGCACTCTCCGACTGCTCACCTTCGGAAACACTTCATGCGTGAATCTACCCTTCGTGGAGCCATCCCAACGACACTGCCATCTATCTATGAGGCGCCTAAACAGGACGCCCCTTGCACATTTCACACTAAGCTTGACTGGAAGACGTTCAGCATAAAAAAAAAATTATTATTATTATTATTTTTTTTTTTTTTTTTTTTTTTTTTTTATCGAGTATATAAAAAAATAATAATTTTTATGCTGAACGTAAAAGCAGAGAATCGTGGCTATAATTTGGACCAAAAGAGTGTGTGTGAATATGAATATAATATGAATGTTTTTATGTAGGTAGGTGTATGCTTATTAATATGACAGGATACTAAAATTAATTATCATTTAATAAGTAAAATTTAAATAAATTTCGGTATAAACAAAAGAAAAATTAATTTGAAAACCAAAGGAATCAAAAATAAAAATCATAATTTTTACAATTGAAATCAGGACTGAAACAATTTGAAATTAGAAGTCCGCTGTTGAAATCGAAACTCATTTAGACATTCTTGGCGTCTAACTGACGCAATAACTATTTAGTCAAATGCAACTATAATAGCCGTATATTCCAGAATGATGCTAATAAAACCGCGATGCAAGAACCCGAAGTCAGATTTTTTTAACTGGTAAAACAGTTGAGAAAAACCCTTGCCAGAACTTTGTTCAATGACAAACAAAAATATGCATGCTAACATTTTAAATTATTCTGGAGCATTATTAATTATCCGTCCTTTTCCTTTACACCACTTAATTTACGGTAAAATTTCCCCCAATATGTAATTACGAGGAAATAGGAAGGAAAATACCCTAAAATAAAAGTGGTTAGTAAAAAAGGCTGGCACTAGTAATGCTTCGGAATAAATTAAAAAATTGGCATCTCTCTGCGAAAAGCCTTACCCAATCGCTCACAGGACATTGATGCTATGTCATAACGAGTAATCTTAACTAAGGCTCCTATATGATACGAGCTAGCGTAGTGCCCGCCATTTTCCAGCCATCTGGGAAAATGTTGGCGGTAGCAAAAGCTAGGTTACCTGATTAGCGTTGTTATCGTCTTGAAACTTCTACACAGATCATGTGAGCTAGAACTTCTTATCACGAAACAAACAAGTTGGCAATTTTCAGAACATCGCCAACACTCTCAAAACTGCAACCCTTCACGTTAAAAGAAATGTAATTTTAAAGTTAATTTTAAAAGAATTTAAAAACAATAACTTAAAAAAACTGTACATTCATATTAAATTTGTTAAAGAAACTTTGAAAATAAAATAAAATAAGTTGAAAATAAGGGAAATTTTGCGATACAAAGTTGTGCTTCTGCTCCGCGTATCCACGAGTTACATCTGCAATTTATTATCCACTTTTTCCTTCTTTCTGGATTAGAAGAAAACTAGCAGGCTTTGCCCACTTCGCTGGCCACTAAATTTAAAGGAAACTCTTTTCTATATAGTTTTATAAAAATAAAATAAAATAAATTACTGAAATTGTTCAAAAGCTCGCTCCAGGTCCCTGCTGCATTCGGCAGCGATTTGGTCATCCACTGCAACTCGGGCGCTTGTCCCTATTTCCTGCGACAATAGCTTACCAATGACCTTCCATTTAGGTGCTTATTATATAACAGTTTCGAAATAGATAGTATCGAAAAAATTGGAGTTTCCCTTTTATATTTGAATCCCAGTTACATGTGAACAACACTATACGTGTTGTTCACATGTAAATCGGACTGGACTCAAATGTAACTGGGTTTAGACAACATAATATTTGCTTTTACGTTATTTCATATGTTTATTTTGTTTATCCAATCAACCATTAAAGGACAGCAATTTCACGCCAAATATTACAATATGCTGTGACCGGCTACGTATGTCGCATGAGACAATTAATTTTTTGTGTTTATATATAATTCATGGGTTGTAAACCATGATAGTACCGCCTTAATATAGTTCTTTTTGGCGGCTTTTGCATTTTTGTCACCATTTTAGACTTAATCCATTGTAACAATAAGACTTAATCCCTTGTAACAATATGCTATGAGCGCTATTTCTGCCGTATTTTAGACAACTAATCTTTTTATGGTTATATATATTTCCCATTAAACATATTTTTATTTATTTATTTAAATATTAATTTGAATTTTTCAAATATTTCTGTTCGACAGCGTGCAAGTGCAGTAACACACAGAGGCTCATTTGTTTGTATGATAAATTAGCATAGTGATTATTATATAAAAAAATAAATAAATAGGTAAACATTATCGTGTTACACAACTTTATTATGTCGTTCCATTGGCGGCTTTTGAATTTTTGTCGCCATATTAGCGATGGATTTTTTTTTTTTTTTTTTTTTTTTTTGTATGAAAAGGGGGAGACTATTTTGCTAATAATTTTATCAGACTCTTTTTTGTTTATACATAAGAATCCTTTATATTCTGCTTATATTTTTAATAGTTTTTAGGTTTAGAATAGTGCTTGTTGAAATAAATTTCCTATCTTTAAGACTGCATTTGTTCTGTAAATTTTGTGTAAAAATAAATCATTTATGTTTTTATATATTTGATGCGCTACTTAGATTAAAATGGCTGTTGCTATATTAAACTTCTTGTCGAAAAACGTTCGGTGTACTTCAACACCAAAATTTAAAAAATCGCCCAGCAGGATCTGTTAATGAAACTGATAAAATAAAAATATGGTTCATAGAATTTAAATAATCTATTTAAAAAAAACTTTTAAAACCCAAATTATTAATGTATCGTATCACATACATAGATATAGTAATAATATATAGATTGATCATTGGGGAGAAAAAAGTGATTCCTTTTCACTCAGGAAAAGACGGCGATTTTACCAAAATATGGCAGTCTTTCCCCGAGTGAATACACACGGGAATACACACGAATGTTTTAGCAAATAAAATTCATGAATAATTAATTCACTAAAGGTGAATGAAAAGCTCCAGATATAGTTTCAAATTCATTCTTCTTTTTCCCTTTTTTTCTTCAATACCACTTAATGGCTGATTCCAAAGCTTTTTTTTCGGCACCAAAAATCTTTGCACGATAATATGGGGATGATAGATCTATATATATTATTATATCTATGATCACATAAATGTTTTCGAAGATAGAATAAAACTTAATTTGAAAAAAAAAAAAAATAATAATAACTTTTGTTTATTAACCAAAATAATTGATGAAATTTGAAATGCAAGTTGGTCTTGTGGGGTACAGGCTGTATATTATATTTTTCTGTTCGTGAGAGAAAATTTAAAAGAATTTGAAAACTGCAATTTTTAATCCCACTTAAAAATCATGTGACTTAATGTGAAGCAGATTTTTCATTTTTTTTCTCCTAACGGTTTCCATACAATCTTCTGCTGTTGCCACCTAAAATTCATACTTTAGTTAATTTTAAAAAGTCTAATTGTCCGATTGATAAACTGTTTAATGCATCGGATTTACAAAAATTTTCCCTTTCATTTGCTATCCGCGTTTGTAATGATCGATAGATGGCGCTATTTCAGTTTCTGTTGTTAGTAAATATTCTTGCCACGTGTATTTATTATTGTTCTTTTTCTTATTCTACTTAATATTCGTACTATAATTTCTCCGCCATTACATCATGAAAAATCGATTGCTTTTGGAAAAAAATATTTCAGTTTATTCAAAGTTCGATCGGAAATAAATTTTTAACTAAAGTTGAACAAATATTAGTTTCAAATCATCTGATTTATTCTTTACTTCCATTAGCCGAAGCAACTGAAATTTTAAATTTGTCATTTGGAAATAAATGGAAGCTTAATTCTGGATTTCTTGATCCTTTGCTGTAGCACACAACAGTATGTGTTATCTTTTTTACCGGATTTATTCATTTTCATTCAATAAATATATGTGAAACTAAATTTCGGCCAGCAATGGCGGCTTGTTGAAAGCCGAATTAAAGCATGCTTATTTTAATTTCACCTTAGCCCACCAGAGGGAGAGCATTTCATTACAATCGTGGATCTTATTTGTAACGATGCGACTGATATTTCTAATTCATTTTCTAATCTTCCTGATTTATTTTCCTCATTTTAAATAAATGTACGTTTTTTTTTTTTTAATTATTATTATTTTGTCGAAAAAAAATTGGCAACAATTAAATTATGGATAAAATTAAAAAATTTAAATGGCTTATTTATCAGAAATTAGAAGGTTATTATTTTCACATTTTAATTAATTTAAAAAAAAAGCTAATCATCCGATTGATAAGCTGTTTAATGCATCGGATTTACAAAAATTTTCCCTTTCATTTGGTATCTTATTTGTAACGATGCGACTGATATTACTAATTTATTTTCTAATCTTTCTGATTTATTTTCCTCATTTTAAATAAATGTACGTTTTATTATTATTATTATTATTATTATTATTATTTTGTCGAAAAAAAATTGGCAACAATTAAATTATGGATAAAATGTTAAAATTTAAATGGTTTATTTATCAGAAATTAGAAGATTATTATTTTACCATTTTAATTAATTAAGAAAAAACTAATCAAAAATTCGAAAATCTGACTTCGATGTGCACAATGACCCTTCGGGGGGCACCTTTGTGTTAAATCTCGTGACTGTCCGAGCTACCGTTTTCGAGAACAGTGAAATATACAAATATTGCTCACTTAATAGTATAAGATATAAACAGGTGGTGCCCTTTTCTGGAGTTATTCGTGCAATTTATTGCCGAAAAATCACCACTAATAAATCGCCAGCCGGTCTTGTAGGCTAGAAAATGGCGGATGCGTCAGCCTATCAATGTAGGAGTTCTAATCTTAACACTAACGCGACCGTTGACGTAGATTCACGTCATTTGAAAATCTGTAACTCCGCGAGTGGGCGTTTTTTCTCAATTTGTATGTTATTTCTTTCTTAAGTATATACCCAATATTCATATTTTTACAATGAAATGTACTATGGATACAAACGTTTTTATTAGAATCTATTTGTAATATAAGTGTGAATACAGAATATTTTGTTCTGAAATATTGTAACCTGGGAGAATACTCCCACTTACTGTCAAAAAGACAAAATCATGCGGTCGCGAATGTGTTAAATGACAGACAGGCCTCGCAATTTTGTTAAATTTTTACATGTGTCTTATAATTTTGTTTTACTACTACTTTAGAATGGTCATTTTTTTTAAATAGCATTATAGAATAACACTCCTTCAAGAAATATTTCCATTTGAAAATAGTGGTAGACCTGCTAACTATGCTAGTTTATCCGTAATGGTATTAAGCCCCGCCTTTTTTTCACACCAGAATAGTTGTAGAGCAATAGTCTTCTTATTTAATCATGAAACATATTGCTGAATATTACAGCTCTACAGCTATTCTGGTGTGAAAAAAAGGCGGGGCTTAATACCATTACGGATAAACTAGCATAGTTAGCAAGTCTATAGTGGTAACAATATAATAAAATGCGCTTAAAATTTTAAGAAAGCTGCAACTCTTAAGTAGAATTTCAGTTCAATAATACTGCCTGGTTTCTATTTCCTTGAAGGTTGACGGCTTTACTATTAATCACACGCACACACACACAAGTATACATATATTTCAATCAATACAAATACTGCTTTAGACCTGCTAACTGTGCTAGTTTATCCGTAATGGTAATAGGCCGCACCTTTTTTTCACACGAGAATAGTTGTAGAGTAATATTCAGCAATATGTTCTCATGATTAAATAAGAAGACTATTACTCTACAACTATTCTGGTGTGAAAAAAGGGCGGGTTTAATGCCATTAAGGATAAACTAGCATAGTTAGCAGGTCTACTGCTTTAGCATTGTTGATAGAAAAAAAAAATGTACATTAAGTTCAGTACGTTTCGATTAGGTTTAATTGACTTTGAAATTTGATCTTTATAAAAATTGTTAAAAGTATTCATGACTTCTAGTTGATAGGTAGCAAAATCACGCAATGTTTATTTTATCAATATCAGAGGGTCATAAATCCTACGTTTTTCATACCACTGTTTTTATAATTTTTTTTATTTAATTAAAGGAATTCAACGAATTTCTTGCTCTATTATAAAGAGTAGAGTGATATTTAAAAAAGTAGAACGCTTTCACCCTTGCAATATGCTCTTTAATTAAAACAATATATATATATATGCATACATTACTTAATTTACTGATTTAGTTAAAGAAATTAAAATTTTGGTTGTACAATTTTGGTTAAATCTCTCCATCCAGACAGACAGATTTTAAAAATTATCAAAGCCATTTTATAGTCTCAAAAATGTAAGCATCCATTAAAAATAAAAATAAAAATAAATTTTGCGATCAATACTTTTTGTTTTTGCACATAACAACAATAATAATAATAATAATAAAGAATATATCATATACAGTTACTGTAGGTGATAAACGCGAATTAAATTAAGGATCAGCCATGGATATCTTCAAGAAATAAATATAAATTAGATCATCATATAAATTCTTTTTTGGTTTTTTTTTAATTTTTTTAATTTTGAAAAACACGATGGTTGTATCGTTAAACTTTCGCTGAAAATAGCATTCCGCAGCTCAAACGAACGAGCAGATTACCACAATATTGGGTATACTTCAGACCACGGGAGCTTCTGCACAAGTGCTGTCTCAACGTGTTCTGTGTTAAAATAGAAGAGATAACTTTGTAGTTGAGAAAAAAATAGCGATAAGGAAACGGCGAATGACTGGATGTTTACCAAATCTCAACCTGTCGATCAATTTGGCACTTCTTCAAGCCTTTGGAATCGTCTTCGAAGCTAGGTGTGAGAAAAGTGATTATACTATACTCGTTTAAAAAAAGGCGGGTTTTAACAATGTTATGAAATAAATTAAAAAGCTAGAAGCTCTTGTATTATGTATGAATCGTTAACCTATGTTACATTTCTGCCTTTCTGCGTAAATCGCTACCTAGTGGACATTTCTGAACTATACTTTTTAATTCCTTGAAATCATCGCAGGAATCGTCCACATACGAAATTTGGTGGCAATTCGGTGGCTTATTTTCGTTGCAGGATTCTTTTAATTGCGTTAGTTTCATTATTAATACCTTATGGTTGAAATAGTTTGAAAAATTGCTTCTGTAAACTTTAAAACTTAAAAAAAAAAGAAAGAAAGGGCATCGAAGATGACAATAAATACCAGCCTGAAAGTTCGAGCTTTAAATGGGCGATATATATCTATTCACCTATTCAGAAAAAATAAAAGTGTGCTACATTTACATTTCTTAAAATTTCACAGGCATTATATTCACGAATTTGATTATTTTACCCAACACATCTTCTGTTATTCACTTCTTTATACAACAGTAATATGTCATCTATAACATTATGATCTTGAAAAACAAACATATAGTTATTTATATTACTTACATCATTGCTATAATCGTAGGGTCCGTTCGAAGTAGATTCATATTTGGTACCACTTCGAGCCCAGAATGAACTATCCGCCTGAAAGAAAAAATAAGCTATTTTAAAATAATAATAATTTTATGCTGTTTGTTTAAAGTTAAAAGTTACAATACACATGCACTCTCATATTAAACTATGCAAGATTTTACAATAAAGTTCTACCTCACCACTTTAACTTCAAAACGGCGAAAGCTATTTCCCTATTTCCTTAAACATGACCTTTAAATATAATAAAGTAGCTATGCGCTATGTGTTAAGGTCAATTACATCGCATTATTTTGACAAACTGCAGAGTTAGTGTTTTTATCTTAAAAAAGGTAAGAGATATGGGGTAAAAAGGCTAATTACAAACTTGTAGAGTGTTTTCAATTTACTACAAAAAGACACCTTGCACAAAATAATTCTAAGAACAGAATGTGTAAACGGCATTTCTTTGTTGTTCAAAGTACGTGGACAAAACGAAAAATATCATATTTTCGGTACCAAAGTGTCTGGCGTCGTAATTCAGTAGTACGACGCGTGATTCAGATCCAAATGTATAGGGCAGTTCCTTGTTTGTAAACAAACATCTCAACTTTTATGAGTGGTTGGCAAAAAGGCTCGGGAAAAGCATAGCGATGGCGATTACTTGATTACTTACTACCATAGACCTATTATAAGAGTGGACGGGACAATGGCAACCTTTTTGAGTGCAAAGATAACTCATAAAAAGGTCACGTGATTGTTGATCTACAGATGCCAAGCTAGCCAATATTGAAATTTCTCGCCATGCTCTAAACTCTGCATTTTATCAAGCAGACGATATTCTTCTTTCGTTGAAAATTCTTTTTAAATTTTTTATTTTACTTTAAAAGTTAAGTGGATTGTTTCGATTCTAAAAGAAATTTCATATCAAGAAATGGTTATTAAATGTCATGTAAAAACATGCAAAGAATATTTTATTAAAGGAGGAAATGTAAAATTTCACATGTAAGATATTTTATGGCTTTTGATTTAATCTTTTTAAGTAATTATATTTGAAAAATGTTTAAATCTGCTTTATCTATTTCTTTAAATAATAATTAAAAAAAACAATTGTATATACTATTTGAAAATGAATGCAATACTGTTTTAATAATACTAATAACAATTCATGAGATTTATATTTATATCTGGATGATAGTATAGATGAAAAAAAAAAAGCGTAAAAGCTAAAAATCGAGTATACATAGCATTATAAGCAATTTTAAGCAAGATACTAAAACTTTATAAATTCATTATCTCGGCCAATGATGAAAATAAAAAATGCATACAATAAATTTTATTTCCATGATTACATATATAGTACATTCTTTATATCCTATACTAAAGCGTCCTTTTTAGCATTTCCAAACAAAATTTTAAAAAGTTTATAACCGTTTCGTTAGTCTCTCTGGCCAGGCCGAAATTGATAGATATTATTAAAATTCACTATGGTATGTTTGCAATGTAAAATTATATTACTAGCACAACTGGTTTCTGTACAGGAACTCACGATAGATTTTTTATGCAAATATTATTTATAAGGGTTTTCCTTTCTTTTTTTTTTTTTTTTGTTTCTTCTTTTTTTAGGCATTTACTATAAATATCTTTATACGAAGCGCAACATAAGAAAAATAATCTATATTTTTAAAATAAACAAAACCCTTTTCCTCCTCAAAAATGCAGAATTGCGATATCAGCTGGTTTACAGGGCTACACAAAGTTATTCAGATGCAATAGAGTATATAATTGAAAATTGCTCACTACAAATTTACAGTGCTATGAGACCATTTTTAGTGCAGTGTCTGATGAGTATGTAAGTTTTAGTACATATACAGGGCTAAACAATAGCAAAAAATTTAATGTTATTTCCTTAGAAATAATGTTATAAAGATAATATTATGAGAATTATTCCCATCAAAGTTAAAAGTAAAATATATTTTTGTAGGTATGCGGAATTTGGCCGATATCAGGGTTACACAAAAATAATCTGTTACATGACATTCTTTAAAAGCAATAATATAAAAAATATTTCAGTTTTCTTCTTTTGTAATGAAAATAAAAATGTATTTCAAGATGCCATTAAGGAGGTAAAATACCTTTGCAGATGAAATGGGTAACGGGTGATGTATGGAAAGATAATCTAAGTGAACCCCATTATTTTACTTTTTTTTTCCTTCAAGAATTTAGGATTTTATTTTGATTAATAAATTCATCGATAAATTTTATTATAAGTACATATTTTCTACGTCTTTATAAAACATTCATATATTTAGCTGTATATTTGAAATATTTACTGGTACAAAATATCAATTCAAATAATAAATTTACAAAGACCAGTAGAGTGTTTATTTGAGCATTCGACAGTCCTATTGACGCATTTAATGTTTTAAGTGTTTTTGTCTGTAGAAATTAAATAAACCAGTATTTTCTGTAGCAATGAAGCTTTGTGTAGTTATTGTATGAACAGCATTATTCTGTTTAGCTTTTTTTTTTTTTTTTAATGATTTCAAGGAAATTATTTTGTACCTGCATCAAGAGATTTTTACATTCTCTTACCCACATATGTCAGAGAAAGTAATGTTTTGGGTCTAGTTTTATATATTGAAATTTTGATAAATTTTTACCTTAGTCCTCTAGGTCTTCAAAATCTGGAAGACATATTTTTAAAAAATTGTGTGAGAGAC
Organism: Salticus scenicus; assembly: GCA_963930645.1. Lineage (NCBI taxonomy): Eukaryota > Metazoa > Arthropoda > Arachnida > Araneae > Salticidae > Salticus > Salticus scenicus. The sequence goes on from OZ005655.1 coordinate 256,711,727, forward strand.
TGTGATCAATTAAAATAAATAAATAAATAAATAAATAAAAAAGAAAGAAATAAACAGTAAATCTGATTTATATATTCTAAATTTGTATGATATGTTCATTTTGCTTAAAAAAAATTATTGCGATCGGACAATATATGTACACTAAGCGATAGAAAAAAAAAAAAAAAAAAAAAAAAAAAAAAAAGGCCGCACTCGGATATTTTCCTTTTTGCCTTCTACAATCACCAATTTTACCGTTTAAAAAGCAAATTTTCGAACAGATTTTATTATGTTGTCCTCCACATACACTTTAGCTTTGAGTCCAGTGTAAATAACAAAATGCAATTGTCAGTAAAATTGTAATTTTAGAAATTATTTCAAAAATGGTAAGAATAAGACAGTTAACGATGCCACAAAAGCTATAAATTTTTGAATGAAAATCAAAAAATATTTTATTACATGAGATGGCAAAATAATTAAATGTTAACGAAATATTGGTAAAAGGCTTTTTAGCAAGATATAAAAATTTTTTGGCCGTTTAAACTGGAAATTTCATTTTAGGCGGCCATGTTGCGCATACAAGCGAGATGATGGTAAGTTAAAAAGCCATTGCTTATAAAATCGGTTTGTATTACATTTAGAACATAAAAGAGATTCAGAAAAAGGGTTTTTAACAGCATAATTTCTTTAACTACAGTACAGCAATTATTAAACAAAGCAGGTTTAAATTACAGAAAATTTGAAAAAGTCCATTCATAGTGAAGAGAAATGGGAAAGCAAGACCTCAGTAGGCTAAAAAAATTAAAAAATGATTAGTTAATTATTGGGCCTAACTGGTTCTCTTTGACAAGTCAAGTTTAACTTATTTCGAGCTAAAGAAAACAAGCAGATCTGACAACGAAAATATGACAGACTTAATGAAAATCGCACTTTTAAAACAGTGATACATCCTCCGTACATTATGGTACGGAGGTGCATAACTTTTCAAACAGTCACACAAATTTTTATTCTCAAGAGATCAATTAACTCAAAATAAAACACAATCTTGATAAAAGTGGTGCCTAACTGACTATTTTGGAGGTATCTTGTATTTTTCCGCAAACAGCATTTCAAGATGATAATGCACCTTACTATACGGCGTCTGTGGTAAGTTTATTCACTTCAAATTGTCAAAATTTCCTATACATTCCCATGAGAACCTATAATTCTGTAAATAATCATAACTTTTTTCAGTTTAAGTTAAATCCCACAAAGGATGTAGTAGAATTTCTTCTTTACCAGACATGGAAATAGTCATAATCGCGATCGGCTCGAAAATGTTTCGTCTTTAAAAAGGCTGGGGAGAGAGGAGAGGATTCGAAATTTGCAGCCTATGACTCTGCCAGAACTAGAAAAAAATATTTGTGATATTTGGCACATTGAAATTTTTGAGATTTATATTAAAACACAGTATAAAACTATGCCATTGCGCATTAAAACAGTAATTCCATATAAAGATGGAATTAACCCAATGCAGAATACATATTTTTAATAAAAAATAGCTTAGATCTAACAAATAAATAGTTTTATTTCATATACTAAAATATAGCTTGTTTATTTCATATAATAAATCATAATAAAATACAAGGTGTATGGTTATTGCATTATGTTCAAAAAGAAAGTTTTATGCAGATTTTTAAAAAGTACTTCGTAGCGTGCAATAAAGCGAATTATTAAATCAAAAATGTACATAGGTATCATTTCATCCCTTTGGTATTATGCAAGCAAGACAGTTTTATTTGTTTCAAACATTAATTTTAAAGTTATTACAAATAAAAAAGGTATAAGTCATTTTTTCTGCAGTGCGGCTTTTTTTTTTTTTTTTTTTTTTTTTTTTTATCGCTTAGTCTATATGGACATGCAGAAATATTGAAATACGTCACATGTGTAAGTGTAATTTCTCTTAGGCAAATTAAAAAAAAAAAAAAAAAAAAAAAAAAACCGCAGAACTGGCGTTTCGAAATATTATGTAACTAACTTTGGATAAACAGCATAAAATGAAGGAAACTTGCAACAATTGTTTCGGGTCGAAATAAAACACGACCCTTCGTCAGGTGAACGAAGTAAGCACAAGTGCTGCAATGAAAGCGACAACACTTGTTCGCCTGAAGACAGGTCATGTTTTCTTTCGACCCGAAACAGTTGTAGCGATTTTCCTGAATTTTACCGTATTTAACTAAAGTTTGGTACTTGTTACTTGTTAGGCATAGTTTAATAACTGTAGACTGCACAAAAAAAAAAAAAAAAAAAAAACATATTTATTTATTTATTTCCAGGACCACACAAAAGACCTCTAGTATAATAGTTTTGTGTTTGAAAATAGCTTGTACAGTACAATTCAAGTTGTGTCACGAATTTTTCATTCTATGTTTATATGAAAGCATTAGATCGGAAAAAAAAAAAAAAAAATCGAATTCTGCTTCCCAGTGGATTTACATATTTTCAGATAACCTGAATCTGAACACGATTTGACCAACTTTAGAAAATATTGTCAATGTGTTTTCTGTACTTGTGTAACAAAACTTTAGTGGCAACTCTAAAATAAGAAGTAAAATGTATAGAATTTTCATTGAAAGTTTTTATCTAGTTGCACAGTGATATAAATTGGTATCTTATCAACATTTACTGCAAATAGGTCGGTAACTGGCACTGTTACGCTGAAATGTTCTCCATTTATGGAAAGACTATATATACTTCTGTAGGAAAAAAAAAAAAAATTATTCCACTGTTTCCTGAATATTCATTACATAAAGTGCATTCGTCAACTAGAAAGTGCTTATGTATTTAAGAATTACTTTCTACACGCAGGAACATCGACTATTTTCATGACAGCAACAATACGGGCTCATTGAATAAAGTGCATTTGTCAACTTAGAACCTATTTATGTATTTAAAAATTATTTTCTACACGAAAAAATGTCGACTACTTTAATGACAGTATCATTACAGGCTCTATCTGCGGACTGAATATTCATTAAATAAAGTGCATTCGTCGAGTGGAACCTGCTTATGTCTTTAAGAATTACTTTCTACCCACAAAAACGCCAAAAACTTTCATAACATTATCATTAGAGGCTCATTGAATAAAGTGCATTAGTCGACAAGAACCTGCAAATGTGTTTTAGAACTACATTCTACATGCAATAATATCGACTACTTTCATGACAGTATCATTACTATCTGCGGGCTGGATATTCATTAAATAAAGTATACATTCGTCGACTAGAACCAGTTTATGTACTTTCTACACACAAAAATGTTAACAATTTTCATGACAATATCATTACGGGCTCTATCTACGAGTTGAATATTCATTAAATAAAGTGCATTCGTCGACCAGAACCTGCTTATGTACTTTCTACACGCAAAAATATCGACAGTTGTCAAACAGTATCATTACGGGCTTTGTCTTGCGGTCTTGCGGCTTTGTCATAACGGGCTTTGTATCATTACGGGCTTTGCAGTTGAATGTTTATTAAATAAGGGAATTCGTCGACTAGAACCTGCTTATGTAAATTTTGCATGCAAAAATGTCAACAACTTCTATAACAATATCATTATGGGCTCTATATGCAGGCTGACACATGCACTAAATAAAGTGCATACGTCTACTAGAACTTGCTTATGTCTTTAATAATTACTTTCTACTCTCAAAAATGTAGATAATTTTAATAACTTTATCATAACGGACAAACATCATTAGCTTGATGGTAGGTCGTAAAGAATGCCGAAATTCTTAGTATATTTGGTCATTAAAAATATAATTTTCGTAAATATCTCCTAAACGGAAAGTCACAGATAGAGCAAAAAGAGAGGTGCCCAATTAGATGTTATAACGAACCTATATACTGAATTTCAACGTCCTACCGCGTGTCTTGTTGTTGTTGTCGTGTGCCACTCGGAAATTCCGAGCCCCGGTAGTGGAACTACCGGACTTATTTTAAGGCAAGAGGGTTGCGTCTTCCGTTATTAGGAACGCCTCATAGGGAGGAAGTACGACTTCTAGTTCCATAAGCTGGTGAAAGATGGCAGCACCAGCCAAACTCGAATTTTGATCCGGATCAGAGCGAGTTTGACCCATGTTCCGGTACCCCAGAGGTATAATTTTTGATGGGAACTTGAAGGACTTTGCGACCACGACGGAATTTAACGTGCACCAGTCGCCATTAGCGTACACGACGGTCTTCGGCCGGCTCGAGGACCGAACCCGCAATCTTTCGATCACGAACTCGCTGCTCTTACCAACCAGGCTACCGCGTGTCTTTTATGAGTTATGTGAGATACAGGCATAGCCACATACATACATTTATATAGCTGTTCAGAAAAGTCATGTAAAACTGTAAATATCTCTAAAATGTAAGCTCTTGTCCAAAGGCTTCAAGAATATTTATTAATTATTGACTTTTGTGGAGGAAAAAAGGAGTTTCATTCTATTGTTTCCTGAATATTCTTTAGATAAAGTGCATTCATCAACTAGAATTTGCTTATATCTTTTAAGAATTACTTTCTACACGGGAAAATATCGACTTCTTTCATGACAGTATCATTACGGGTTCATTGAATAAAGTGCATTCGTCGACTAGAACCTGCTTATGTCTTTAAAAACTACTTTCTAAATGCAACAATGTCAACTACTTTCATGGCAATATCATCACGAGCTCTATCTGTGGGTTGAATATTCATTAAATAACGTATATATTCGGCGACTAGAACCTGTTTATGTACTTTCTACACACAAAAATATTAACAATTTTCATGACAATATCATTACGTACTCTATCTACGAGTTAAACATTCATTAAATAGAGTTCATTCGTCGACTAGAACCTGCTTATGTACTTCCTGCACACAAAAATGTCGACAGTTTTCAAACAATATCATTACAGACTTTGTCTACTAGTTGAAAGTTTATTAAATAAAGAGAATTCGTCGACTAGAACCTGCTTATGTAAATGCTACACTCAAAAATGTCACCAACTTTTATAACTATATCATTATGGGTTCTATATACAGGCTGAACATTCATTAAATAAAGTGCATTCGTCTACTAGAACCTGCTTACGTCTTTAAGAATTACTTTCTACACGCAGAAATATCGATTACTTTCATAACAGTAACAATATGGACTCATTCAATAAAGAGCATTTGTCAACTTAGAACCTATTTATGTATTCAAAAATTATTTTCTACACGCAAAAATGTCAACAATTTTTATGTAACAATATCATTATGGGCTCTATATACAGGCTGAACCTGCATTAAATAAAGTGCATTCGTCTACCAGAACCTGCTTATATCTTTAATAATTACTTTCTACCCGCAAAAATGTAAATAACTTCCATAACTTTATCATAATGGACTACACCATAGCCTGATGGTAGGTCTTAAATTCTTCGTATATTTGGTCATTCAAAATATAATTTTCATAAATATCTCCTAAACGGAAAGTCACAGAAAGAGCAAAAAGGGAGGTGCTCAACTAGGTGTTATAACGAACCTATGTACTAAATTTTAACGTCCTACGACCAGTCGTTTTTGAGTTAATGTGAGATACAGGCATAGCCACATACATACATACATGTAGCTGTTCAGAAAAGTCATGTAAAACCATAAATATCTCTAAAATATAAGCTCTTGTCAAGAGATTTCAAGAATATTAATGAATTATTGACTTTTGTGGGGGAAGAAAAAAGAGTTTTATTCTACTGTTTCCTGAATATTCATTACATTAAGTGCATTCATCGACAGGCATTCGCTTATGTCTTAAGAATTACTTTCTACACGGAAAAATATCGACTTCTTTCATGACTGTATCATTACGGGCTCATTGAATAAAGTGCATTTGTCAACTAGAACTTTTTTATGTATTTAAGAATTACTTTCTACAAAATGTCAACTACTTTCTTGACAGTATCATTACAGGCTCTATCTGCGGACTGAATATTCATTAAATAAAGAACATTCGTCGAGTGGAACCTGCTTATGTCTTTAAGAATTACTTTCTACCCACAAAAATGCTGACAACTTTCATAACATTATCATTAGAGGCTCATTGAATAAAGTGCATTCGTCAGCAAGAACCTGCTTATGTTTTAAAGAACTACTTTCTACATGCAATAATATCGACTACTTTCATGACAGTATCATTACTATCTGCGGGCTGAATATTCATTAAATAAAGTATACATTCGTCGACTAGAACCTGTTTATATACTTTCTACACAAAAAAATAATAACAATTTTCATGACAATATCATTACGGGCTCTATCTACGAGTTGAACATTCATTAAATAGAATTCATTCTTCGACTAGAACCTGCTTATGTACTTTCTACACGCAAAAATATCGACAGTTTTCCAACAATATCAATGCGGGCTTTCTCTTGTAGTTGAATGTTTATTAAATAAAGGGAATTCGTCGACTAGAGCCTGTTTATGTAAAATCTATACGCAAAAATGTCAACAACTTTTATAACAATATCATTATGGGGTCTATGTACAGGCTGAACATGCATTATATAAAGTGCATTCGTCTACCAGAACCTGCTTATATCTTTAATAATTACTTTCTACCCGCAAAAATGTAGATAACATTCATAACATTATCATAACGGACTACATTATAGCTTGATGGTAGATCGTAAATAATGCCAAAATTCTTCGTATATTTGGTCGTTATGAATATAATTTTCGTAAATATTTCCCAAACAGGAAGTTACAGAAAGACCAGAAAGGGAGGTGCACAACTAGATATCTTAATTTTACATTACTTTGTTTACTGTATTTGTGTTTTGGGAGAGAGGTGCATGGTTCTGTAAACATGAATGCTAATCTCACACCATATTCTACAGGAAGAATGCTTTTGTGCATATAAATAATAAAAGCGAATTTCGTTATGTTTTCTGCAATATAAATATATTAAATAATGATTTGTATAAATATTCCGCACAGAAAACAATACTTTAGGATACATTTTTGGATGTACCTGTACACAAACTAGTAGTAGTATTTACTGTACTCTTAATATAGAGTATGAAATAGTGAACTTGAATAACATATATTAGTTTTTAGGGTTTTCATAAATATTTCCGGGAGTCAGAGGGCGGATAGACAGACAAACCAAAGTCGTAAACACTTTTGAACTTTGTAAGAAAGTGTGCATAACAAGGTTAAAATAAAATAGTGTTTTACACAAGTTTTGTTTGCGGTATCTTTTCATAATAATAAAAAATGTATATTTATATTCAAAACAAAAAATCGCCAATAACGCGATAAATGTAGAAAAAGGTAACCATTTTCAACATTCACGTGGTTTTATCTTTGCACCTTTTTTTGTATTTTCTTAACAATGGAATGCTCCGTCCACTCTTATAATAGGTCTATGATTACTACCAACGGAAAATCAATGGTTGGCGGGGCGCGGGAAAGTCGAGCGCGCTTTTTTGCCAACCACATGACGTCACGAGGAAATGCTCTATTATGACAATTTATCACATTGACTTCGTAGAACCACTGCCAACCACGAATATAAAATATAGCCATATTTTCGCTGTAATAGATGCCTTTACTAAATTTTCGTGGTTATATACGATGATATCTACTTTCTTACATGATGTCATACAGAAATTGAAACAACATGTTATTTACGGTCATCTAGCCAGAATAATATCTGATCGCGGAGATGATTTCACAGCCAGAAAATTTAAGGATTACTGGAATTAGAAAGCATAGAACATACATATACTCAACAATTGGAATTCCAAGGGGAAATCGACAAATAGAGAGACTCCATGCTGCTGCCATGCCAGTGTTATCCAAATTGTTTGTAGATGAACAGAATAAGAGAAATAAGTTTGCAGACGCTGTCCAGAAAACTGTAAACTCCACAGTAACAAGAAGTATATAAAATATACTCCATTCGACCATTTTACAGGTGTCACCCTGAGGTAAAAAAAAATCGGATACTAGAAATCTTAGAAGAAGAGAGAATTTTATGTTAGATCTCATCATTGATATTAGCGTACTTGCCAACATACTAATTAATACTCCCTCCGCCCAAATTAGTTGCTACATTTCAAGTAGGCGGAGTCATAAATAACTTCCTATTCAGTTTAGTAGATCGACACCAGTCTCTCCGTCCTAAATTAGTTGCTGCATTTGAATACTTTTGTACTGATTATTAACATTTTAGCGACCGCATGTTTTTGTCTTTTCGATAGTACGTTCTACCTGTGGGCGTTATTCTTTTAGTCTACATTATTTCAACACAAAATTTTCTGTATCCATATTTACGTTACATATGAATAGATAAAATAATTATACTCTTTATAGTGAAAATATTTGTATTCATAGCATTTTGATTGTACAAATATAAATATAGATAATATTTTTAAGATATATAGCAACATACAATTTTCAAAAGAAACGCCCACTGGAGGAGTTACAGATTTCCAAATGACGTGAATCTACGTCAGCGGTTGCGAAAGTGTTAGTACTGACGATTTTATGATTTTGTTTGAACATTTCTCAAAGTCTTCAGGGTCCTATCTGCTGTGCTATCAAATCAATCAACAACATTTACTTACCAAACATTCACTCCTCAAATCAGTACCAAATTAGTTTCAAAAATTTGCTTCGAAAAATTTGTCCCAAAATAATTGCTATTTTTGTGGAAAGTAAAAAATGAGAATGAAAATGACAAGTTATAATAATTTTAATTGGAAATAAAACAATTTAATTGATAGTTAAGGAATTTCTTGCACATAATGTAGCTTCATGATTACATGCCCGGTTTTATGCAAGAAGATTTTGAAGACAAAGTTTTTGCTCATTGAGATGGGTTATTTTGTACCAGTTGCCTCTGCCTGACATCATAATGTTTTCCATACATGTTTGTAAAGTTAAAAATACATTATCAAGCTTTTCTACTTCTATATTTTGAAAAACGACTTCAACAGCATCAATTAAGTTGTCAATATTATTTGTAGCCATCTGATGTTGCAATGACTGTATTGCGTTGAAAAACACGAGATCAAGTACATTTAAATCTGGACTATTTGGAGGTTGACACTGTGGTGGATAACTCCACCCATCTTCTACACATTTTTCTGTGATGCTGGGATCATCCACTGCCAAATGAGGCTTAGCATTATCCTGCTGTTTGTATAAAATACTTGATTTTTGACTACTTGGAAATTTTTCACGTATAGACGGCAAAACTTTTTCTATAATCATTTTTTTATAATCATTTCCGGGTTTCTTCTTTGTTAACGATTTCAACAACTTTTGTCACAGCACAAATTTTCTTTATCTCTTCTTCTTGCTTTCTTGAAATTTTCTAAACATGTTTGTACCGATGGTTGATATTCTCTTAGTATGATTTCCTTTAAATGGTCGTATTCTCTGTATCTTTCTCCTTGCACATATATTAATAACTGAGCACCTCTTTCGCCCAGTAAACATAATAATATTTGAAATTTTGCTTCATAAGGTACCTTTAAACTTGTAAATGTCTTCTCTAGACTGTCAAAAAAAATTATCCCAACCTTCCGTCTTGGCAGGTATCTTTACTGTTAATAATCTAATACTTTTCACGTATTCTTCAATTGATTTTGACTTTTCTCTAGATGCAGCATGATCATCATCGAGACTTTGGTTTTCAATAGAGTTTGACCGTTGTAACATTAATTTTTCTAATTCTATTCTTTGTTCTGCTTCTATCCGTAATTTCTTTTATTCCATTTCTCTTTCTCTCTGTAATTTCTTTTCTTCCATTTCTCTTTCTCTCTGTAATTTCTTTTCTTCTTTCTGTTGCTGTCTTTCTCTTTCTTCTCTCTCTTTCCTATCGTCGATGATAGTCTGAAGCATCTGTTTTACAGTTTCTTCATCATATTCTTTACTGTTCAAGATAATTTTCCTAAGATCTATTAAATTTCCGCCTTGTGGTACTTCTTCGCCAAGATTTTTATTATTAACGCCAAATCTTTGTCATTTCCCTTCATTAAGTATGCCATCATTGTTATGGTAACCTTTGAGTTTTAATTTTATGGAATAATTTTACTCTTATTATTTTTACCAATTTCCGAATGATTTTAATTAAATTAATGTACGCTGATTTATATATTCAAACACATTTTTTACAATAACTACTATAATCCTTATTTATATTCTTCATATTTAAATTTAAATTTAGTTTCCAATATTAAGTAGTAGTCATTCAATTATATAACATTTATATCGCAACATGTAAATATATAATTATGAGAATGATAATAGGTGGTTTTCCAATTTTTTAACCTTAATTTTCTTTTCCATAAATGCAACAATTTTTACTTCATGTTATTGGTAAGGAAAATCACGTTTCTTCTGACACCACTTATTAATGTCGCACACTTAACTTTAATTGAAAATAACTTATGCCGATTTTCCTATTTTCAATTTATTCTTCTAATAATATAATCACATCAGTTCAGATTTTACTTTCAAAAGAGCTCCAGGAAATATTAAGTGTTTTTCCGTTCCTATCATTATTCCTCAACAATCCTAATAAAACAATAAATACCAAAAACAAACTAAACCGTTTTTCTATGATCTCCTTTTTCTTATTGTTCTTTTTCCTGCCCGTGCGCGTGGTTTTTATTTTCTAAATTCAATATTATATTAATTTTAATAAACCATGGTATATATAGTTTTAATTTTTATTATATATCTTTTTTCCATGCTTTTAATCTCTTCTTTTTATTTACTCTTTATGATTGATTGATTGATTGTAGGATTTTAAGGCCGATTGACTCCTGATGTGTCCTAGGCCTAGGGGGGGAATGCCCTCCGTGGGGGTCTTTCTAAGGGGTCCTAGCCCGTATTTACGCGAGTTTCGGAGGAAACCACGGAAAACTCCGAACGGCTAGGTCGATGAGCGCGACCTGGAATCGAACCCGGCACCTCCCATCTACCAGCTTTGAGCGCAGAACCGCTCGGCCGCTGGTGGGCCTTACTCTTTATGATAATTCTAATTTAGATGTTCAACTATTTTGGCTAAGAAAGTATCCCGCGGACTCTCTTCGCAATGAATTTTCCTCACGGACGTGACAAGAGGGAAAATCAATATTCGGGGGGAAATTTAGTAAATTCCGGATTTTTGAGTAGAGCTTTACAAAAAATTTTAGAAATATACTGAAAACAGTCATACGTCTTCTTAAAGATATTTCCAAAACACATTTTGAATTTTTTGCGATCTGCCACGTTTTTTAGAGGGAAAAGGGAGTGTGTGTTACGAAGTGTAAATTCGAGACACTCCTTTTAGCGCTAAATTTATCCTGGAAAATTTATGAGAGCTGAGACCATAAAGTTTGGCACTTGGCTTGTTTATACATATCCAAACCCTAAAGTAACGGGATTTATTGAAATCCCCCCCCCCTTCTCCGTGGGGGGCAGGAAGCAAAAAGTTTGTAAGTGTAACTTGGCCCTAAATTACTTCACGGGGAAGAAATTGCACAGGAGGAGACTAGACATGAATATAAATAAAACATTATGTACGATTTTGGAATTTCTGATTCTTCCAAGAGGGAAGGGTAAAATTGGTTTTCGGTGGGAAATTTCAGGAATTCCGGATTTTTGAGCAGAGCTCTACTAAAAATGGTAGAAAGGTATTGAAAACAGCCATGTGTCTTCTTTAAGAAATTTCCAACATACATTTTCCTTTTTTTTTTTTTTTTTTATGATTTTCGTTTTTTTTTTTTTTTTTTTTAGGTGGGGGGGGCGTTAAGAAGGAGCAAATTCGAAACCCCATTTTAGCGCTAAATTTGTCTTGGGAAATCTATGGGATCTGCAGGATATCGCAAAACTTCGAAATTACCCGCTGGGAAGGAGAAGTAAGAAGCGTGTAAATCGCTGCCGAAGTCAGTGGGGACCCGGACTCCTCACGTTGCGAGCGGGAAAACCTCTACCGAACACAGTAGGAACTTAAAATTATGTTATTAATAATGATATGGGATTTTGACAACTCTTTTAAATAGGGCCCAGCAAAGCAGGCAAAGTCTGCTAGTTAATAAATGAAATATTGTCTACTAATTTGAAAAAAATATTCAATTGAAACCAATATTTAAACAATAATATACTTATTTTTTAAAATATATCATCGATTACATGCGACAGAATTTCCAAGCCGGAGATCGAAGGTTGTAAAGACGGATGATCGGTTGTATAACTGATCTTCGTAAGAGATGAGAAAAATCGGAAGGCTGTGCGATTGGTGTCGTGAGCCTAGTGTAAATGTTTTGCAATCAGTTTCGCTTTTTCTGTTATACTACCGGGCTGCTCTCTCTTCACGCTTTCGTTTTTCGCTCATCGCTATGGAAATTATCAATATAAAAATTATTTTTACCAGTTTAGATAGATGTATATTTTTTTTAATAGACCTACAATAATCACAGATTTTTTCTCTCCCCCCCCCATATATGTGTGTGTGTGTGTGTATAGCTGAATTAATCGAAACATAAATTTGACAGTGGATTTACCATAGAAATAGCATAAGTGATTTTGTTGTTTACTTGATTTACCATCAAGTTAAAAATTGTCGGCCACTTGAAAATTTCAAGCTCCTATAAGAAAAGTATTTTTGAAAGAATTAGGTTAAAATTCGGTATGCACATAGTTCATATCAAGGTCTCAACCAAGATTATTAATCAACACGGTCGTGCATCGTGTTTCAAAATGACGGCCACTGAAACATTTCTAACTTACATAAAAAACATATTTATGAACAGATAGATCTGCATGAATCTCGGTATATACAGTCAGCAAAAGAAAAAAAAAAAAGTCCACCACCAGCAACTAATTTTGTGGCAATTCGTCCTATAAATGTGCGACTGGAGTTAATTGCTTGGTAATAACGTCCAGTTTATAACGGTATAGTTAGACTTTGCTTTAGGGATCGTCTACATATTAAAACAAGCATAAACTTCATTTTTTTCCCTATGGCAACCCCTATTTTTGACCTCATATTCAAATTTCTAAGGTTCAGGCGGTTCGGAAAAAGGTTCTGTTTATATACTTTATGTCAATTCTTAATAGAGTTACAAGCGAAAATGTTTTAGGGGTTCATCTATATATTTAAAAAAAATTTCGGGTGTTATTAAACCCGACTTCCAACGACTTTTTCCTACTTGCCAACCATCTCATTAATAACCGTACAACGCCCCTTTTTTCACACCACTTCATTTTTAGAATAGTTCTCTCCAAATGTTGTTACGATTAAATAAGAATAAAATTACTCTAAAAAGTAACTGGTGTCAAAAAAAAAAAAAAAAAAAAGTGGGTACTAAAAATTGTACGGTTCATAATCAGATGGTTGGCAAGTATGCTTTTTCGCCAAAAAATGACTGATAGCACTGAAATATCAGCTATACTTGAATTTCAGCAATACATCGATCTAACCATTATCACTCTCCACCAGCAAATGACAGATCAAGTGGACAACATCGATTTCGAACAACTGGTGAATTTTTTTATACATAGATTCTTTTCGTGCTATTTCTGAGCCATGTTTAGAGACTAATTAAATTGAAATATTTAGAAAAACTGTGTAATGATGAAAAAAAAAAAAAAAAACTAATGTTAACGATTAATTAAAACATCTCAGTTGAAGTAATTTGAGCGTTATTAACGCTAATAAAAGGCAAAAGAAAAAACCCTAAAATTGCTGAAACTAACGAAATTCCAACTAGCAACTGATTTGCATCTATCAAGGGGGGATTCCCATATTCAGGAAATTAATAATGATGACGAAATGAAAAATTTAGACACCGATAATAATACTGATAGTCCAAAAATTCTTAAACCAAACCCTATTTTTTTTATAGAGATTAATTCTAACTGGAACATTCTGACTAAAGACATATCAAATCGATGTGTTGAAAAACCATTAATAAAATTATCCGGACAATTGCTACATTGTAAAAATAATGACTTCCGAAAAGTACAATATTACCTTCGTGAAAAAAAACCTTAAATTTACCACACTTAATCCTTTAGACCAAAGGCCCAAGAAAGTCTGTGCACGAGGCATGCCTTGCTACACAGACCAAAACATCAGTATTGAGGGTTTCGCCGAATACGGCTTCATAGTTATGCAAGCTGCTATGCTGAAAAACAAAAAAAGAAACTGGCAAAGCAATGCCACTTTATATGTGCAATATTTTCCCCCGAAAATACTTCGACTAAATTTTTTTATAGTTAACTTATCCTACGTATCTGTGACTATTGAGAGATTTAAATCCTACCCAGATAAGCAGTGCTATCGCTGCCAAAACTACGAGCACACTTCAGTGATGTGCGGGCTCATCCCAGGTGTGTAAAGTGTGCTAAAGACTACTTACCAACGATTGCCCCTTTAAAGATCAATTCACATCCAAATGCGACAACTGCGGCGAAGACCACCCCCCCTACCTTCACAGGGTGTAATTAAAACCTCTTAAACATCAAGAAAAAAATAGCTAACACAAAATCTAAACCAAAGGAGCCACAACGTAATAAAGTTAATCTCCAGGAGTCTTATCAACCTGCGGTGATTCTTAGACTTCAATTATACCAAACCCAAAAATGAAAAACCCAAAACTAATCCTAATAAAACGGAAACTGAAACCTTTAATGACAAAACTGCTAACACCAGCACTAACGCTGATACCTCATCAGCAACTACACCTAAAACTAACGTAAATAGTTGCAACACACTAGACTAAGTTACTAATGCTGATAATAAAAAAAAAAATAACCCAGTCTCTGAAAATATCACTAGTGAACTGGGTGAAATTTTCACCATTTTTAAAATCTTAAAGGAATTTTGGAAATTACCTAACTAATTGCCTTTATTAAAAAAAAAATAGCTCACGAAATGAAGAAATATAGCAATTCATTAGATAAGATTTTTGTCATCATCAAATAATTTGACAACTTTGCTAACGATTTTCCTAACTTCAATCATGAACAATAACAGTACTTACAATTCTCGCCTTGTTCTCACTTGGAACTGCAATTCTCTTCATCACAGAATCAATGAACTTAAGCATTTTATTTCTAACAATGCTTTTTTTGACATTATTCTTCTACAAGAAGTCTGTAACCCATCCTGCAGCATTAGAATTTTGAGATATAAACTTCATCACACGCCACGATCTAACTCACTTTTTGGTGGTACTGCAGTATACATTAAAACACACGCTCCGCACTACCAACAGACAATTAATAACCTTAACGGTTTTGACTACACTGGTATTGTCGTACAATTTCCTCAACTAAAATTACATTTAGCCTCGGCCTACATCAACACGAAAGACAATACCCTATTAACGATATTACGCAACATTTTCAACAGCGCACGAATTGTTTTGTCGCTGGCGACTTTAACGCACATAAAACCAGATGGAATTGTGATAATATCACCAGACGTGGTAGATCTCTCCATAACTTCATACATAACCAACATCTTAATCTCTATGCAGCTAGAACTCCTACACACTTCCCGTATGCTAATGCTCGCCCGTCTGTCATTGACTTTGCTATCACCAAAAATCACCCTTATCCTATTACTGCCTCTACCATTAACGATCTCAGCTTCAATCATCTGCCTATTTCTTTCAAAATAGATCTTATTAACCCTATCACCCCAATACCTTCTATTGCTATTAACTAGAAAACATACCAAGAATACCTTACTAATATTCCTATCTCTAATAATGATATTAATGGTCGTGATGATGTTAACATTGCAGGCTCCACCCTACATAAACCTATCAATAACGCACTACACTACCTCCCCTCAAAGTTAGTCCCATCATCGTTGAATCGCCCTGTATATATAAACGCACATAGATACATATTTGCCAACCATCTCATTAATAACCGTACAATAGTTAACACCCCTGGAAAAAACTCCCCTTTTTTCAAACCATTTTATTTTTAGAATAATTCTCTCCAAATATTGTTACGATTAAGTAAAAATAAAATTACTCTAAAAAATGACTGGTGTGAAAAAAAAAGGCGGGTACTAAAAATTGTACGGTTCATAATGAGATTGTTGGCCAGTATGTAGATATATATATATGTGTTTGCGTGTATATGTTTATTTTCTTTTCAGTGGAAATCAGTTGTCAATGATATGTACATAAAGTAAAATTTGATTTTCATTAATAGTTAATGATTAAAATACTGATGTTCATTTTCAAGAAAAAGGAAAGGCCAATCTGTCTACATAATGGGGAAATTATTGTTTTAGTACAAAAAGAATTATTCTTGAAATTAAAATTATTTTTTTTCTCTGAAGAATTTTGTCTAAAATGTAAAGTGTGCAATATTTTCTTATGAGAATTTTTAATGTCGGAACTAGAAGTAGTTTGTATAATTAACGATTACATTGATGTTTAAGTTCCCAGCTATGCTAATTGTTGATTTTTTTTCTTTTGAAAAAGTGAATTCATTGATTCAGAATTCCCCCACCACCACCACCGGAATATCCAGAGGCGATTAATATTTCTGATAAATTTCTCTTTCTGTACATTTTACACTTTTAACAAAATTAAGGCTGAGAAAGGAGAAATTTAATTAAATAGAGTCCCACTGTGTATACAACATGAGATGTGTACACTGTTAAAAAAATGCGGCGTTGCTGCCAGAAATTCTCTGTAATTACAGAAAAATACGTTTTGTCAACGTAATTTTTCCGTAATTTATCACTGTTTTCTCAAATTAAAAAGAATTTCTCGCAGCAATGTTGCTTTTATTTATTTATTTTTATTTTTATTTTTTTTTTAGCCCAGAGTGTAGAGATTTTAATAGATATCGTTAGAATAAGCATCTTTTTTTTTTTTTTTTTTTTTTTTTTTACACCCATCATTTTTTTACACCCATTTTTACACCCACACTTTGATATAGCATTATACTCCAATATATATATATATGTCTCCCTTTTTTTAAAAAAATAAAATTAGTTATGATGCCACAATTATTCAAAAGATTTAATGTTGCTTAATACGCGTTTTCCCACTGAAGAAAATTAAATGTTAGAATACATACACACACGCACAAAAAAAAAAAAAATAATAATAATAATAATAATAATAATAATAATAATAATAAATAAAATAAATAAAAAAATAAAGTATTTTGTTGCAACTAATTTTATAAATGTATAATCGACAAATTGTAGAAATAGTTTTAACATCAATTAT
Source organism: Salticus scenicus (assembly GCA_963930645.1). Lineage (NCBI taxonomy): Eukaryota > Metazoa > Arthropoda > Arachnida > Araneae > Salticidae > Salticus > Salticus scenicus. Next base: position 256,728,967 of record OZ005655.1, read on the forward strand.
TTTCTTTATATATATATATATACACACACACTTAATTTTTTATCGTGGGAAATCGGTATTAAATGTCGTGTGAACTTGGGGAATGTTAGTAGTTAGTACTGCTGCCAATATTTTAATTTATTCAGGAGTACTTTTTTTTTTTTTTTTTTTTTTTTTTTTTAAGTGGATGACTATTAGTTATATCCTGGAGTTTTTGTAGAACAGTTTTGTATAACTAGATATATCGGTCAATTCAGTGCTAAATGAAAGGGGCGATTATTCCTAATCCAGTGATGCAAAAAGTTTTCCGACACGACAATTAGATTTTTAAAAATTAAATAAAGTATGATATTTAGGTGACAACACTTTATTTTAATTCTTTTCAGTTATTTTTAAAAAGTACGAGGTCCAGTTTTACGGTCAAAAGAGGAAATAAAAAATAATTAAAAGTTATAGAATAAAAATTTTACGGATTGAAATTAATAGTCCTTCGAACTAAACTAAATCTTGTCTTTAACAGAATTTTTCTATTTTTCGGTTATTATTATATATTCTTATTCTTATTCTTATTCTTATTAATTCAAATTACAGATGAAGGCATACTATATTTTCATAAAACAAATATACATACAATTATTATCTATGTAATAAATAAATTAATAAATTGATGTATTTAAATGTATTCATTGGAAACATTTAATTGGGAAATTTTCCACCCCTTTTCTGCTACCACTGTTTTCATATGGTCTCTTCCCATTTTAATCATCAAACATAATTTTAAAAATACAATAGAAATTTCTGTACGAAAGAAATAGTAGCATAAATAGCAATAATTTTTCGTATCTGAAATTTTCCTGAAAAAAAAAAAAAAGTGTGTGTATGTGTGTGTGTGTGGGGGGGGGGGGTGACGTGGCATGGAATACAACTTCTGTAGACAGGGTTCTTGTTAACGCGCTTTTTTATAAGCACACTTCCGGAAGTATCATCTTAAGCCAAATTTCCTTTTAAATATATAGTGCGCATTGAAGAAGAAATTTATTTTAAGATAATAGTGGAGGAAAAGTACTCATAAAAATTAGTGCCGCGGGAACACTGCCCTTTCAAATGTGAATTGAAAGCTGAGAGGAAAAGCAATGAGCGGAGACTCTTTTCTATAAGAGTGAAAATGGGATTATCTATGGAAAATTAAAATTAAAATTTCTTCTGAACTAGGTAACGTATATGGTTCGATGTAAAATTCTTCGATAACTGATATAATTTACAAGCTTTAGGGACTGTGTGTGTGTGTTGGGGGGAGAGAGGGAGCGGCAGTGTAATTGTATGTAATTAGAACGATATTTTGATATTTCTTGAGAATTGCCAAAATCAGAAAGATTTTGGCAATAATTCGATTTTGCATTTTTCGCATGTTTCAACGTGGGCAACTCGCCATTATATTTAGATATTCTAATGAGACATGTGTCATCTTACATGATTTTTTTTTTTCTGTTCTTTCTTAACACTTTCACAACCTCTGACGTAGATTCGTGTCATTTCAAAATCTCTAACTCCACCAGTGGGCGTTTCTTTTTCTATTTGTATGTTATTTATTTCTTAAAAATATACCCAATATTCATATTTCTACTATTAATGTACTACGGATATAAATGCTTTGATTAGAAAGAGTATAATTGTAATGCATATCCATTTGTAATCTTAATGCAGGAGTCGTACTCTCCGCCCATTTTTCAGGATACTCTCAAAGATAAAAATATTTCGACTTTTTTGCCACCACTAATTTAATGTAGAAATATTTCTGTATATATTTAAATAAATGTATCCTGGTTATACTACGTAGAGATTATTACATAATAATAGTGGTAGCAATAAATTAAAAAATTTTTAATTTCTAAGAGTGTCCTGATGTCCCGAAAAAAGGGCGGAGAGTACGACCCCCGCTAAATGTGAATGTGCAAAATTTTGTTCTGAAACATTGTAACTGAGGAGAATAACGCCCACAGGCGGACCTTACTGTCAGAAAGACAAAAACATGCGGTCGCGAAAGTGTTAATGAGTGTTTAAGGTGGTTAAATATCTGCCTTTTTTCACTGATTCTTCGACCAAATATTTACATGGTAATTTTTACTTTGTTAATGGTACAAACATACTATTGAAAATTACGATAGAAAAATATTGGTGGACGAATCAGGGAAAAATGTGGTCTGTGACAGCACTGATGTTTATTTTATTTATTTTATTTTTTGGCTGCGTTTATAGATACTTCCGAAATGGGAGACATTTTTCATTCAATCCACAGAGACACGCTAACAGTTAGGACATGCTACATTTTTCCTCTGATTCTTCCAGCAGTATTTTTCTCTTGGGAATTCTATAAAAAAGTTTAATCGATTAATTAATTAAGAAATTATTGTATATAAATAATAGTGGACCAATTAGAGGAAAGGGGGAGGGGGTCTACCAACACCCTATCTATGTTGATTTGTGCTTACGCGAGCTCTTCTATCACCTCCATATCTACAGCTGCAAACATTATAATTTATTCCGGAGTATTTTTAGCCTTGCCTGTTTTTGGCACAATTTTATTTGGAGAATAAGTTTCTCCAATACATAACCACGATTAAAAAAATAATGATAATAATACTGTTAAAAGAAAAAAAAAAAAAAGGTGTAAATTAAAGCTCATAATACTCCAGAATAAATTAAAATGCTAGTAGCTATGCCTTACCTATGTTAAAGAATTCTGATGCACTCTGTATTATTATTACTGATATTATTATTATTATTATTATTATTATTATTATTTTCTTTTCTTTTTCAGAAAGATACGAATGTATGCGATTTCAAAAGCTTTTTCAAAGTTTTAAAATACAGCCAGAAATCGTATTCTCTCCTTTTCTTTTTTTCTTTTCTCTCAGGCCACTTTTCGAAAAGAGAAATTTTCGACATATTTTAACCATCATTTTCATTTAGAAATCCCTATCGCATTCTTTTAATAGTGTATAACGTGACGTCATAAAAGATTATTCCATAAAACATATATATATAAGTGCATACTTGCCAACCATCTCATTATGAACCGTACAATTTTTAGTACCCGCCTTCTTTTTCACACCAACCCTAACAGCACAGTTAGGCTTAACTTATCCACAGTACATCTTAAAGACGTTTCTGGGATGTCTTTTCATCCAGAAGACATCTTGAAGATATGCTGGGGAGGCGATGTGTTGTCTGGGCAATAATTTTTTAGAGTAATTTTAGTCTTATTTAATCGTAACAACATTTGGAGAGAATTTCTTTGAAAATATAGTGGTGTGAGAAAAGGGGCGTTTTTTCAAGGGGCGTTAAAAATTGTACGGTTATTAATGAGATGGTTGGCAAGTATGTAAGTGGAATTAGAATTTTCGTAGAATACGTTTTCATTATTCTATGAAATTTTTATGAAAATATATATTAGTGGTAGCAGAAAAAGTGAAAATTTCTTACTCCTAAATTTGTCGCAAAATAATAATAATAATAATTAATAAAGGCGGACATTAACACTTTTATTACCGCTGACGTAAATTCACGCCATGTGGAAATCTGTAACTCCGCCAGTGGGCTTTTCTTTTGCAATTTGTATGTCATTTATTTCTTAAAAATATACACAATATTCATATTTGTACAGTCACCCAAAAAAAAAACGCCACCCCCCCACCTAATTTTGCCTTAAATTATCGTAGAAACATGCGACTGGTACCAATCAGTTTGTAATAACGCCTAGTTTATAAAGTTATAGTTAGATTTTACTTAGGGGGTCGTCTACATATTAAAACTGACATCAACTTCATTTTTTTCAATGGTAACCCCCATTTTTTATAATTTATTTGAATTCTTTGGATCAAATCATCACGGAAAATGGTATAGTTTATATATTTCGCTCAATTTTTCATAGAGTTATAAGCTGTCAAAGTTTGGGGGTGCTAATGTTAAATGAATGTGACAAACATTAAATCATATCTTCCGAAATAATTATGATATTTAAATTCTGTTTTTTTTATTCGTTAGAATGAAGTGACCCAAACATATTGCATGCAAAATTTTGCTAAAAAAACATTTTTTGAATTATGAAAATTATTAATAAATTCATATTTGAAAAAATTATGAATTATGACCTATGTTAATTTTTGCTCGAATAGAACGGGCATCATCAAAAACATGGGTTTCCAAATTTACAGCTCGTTGCTAACATTATTTTTTGAGTTACAGTGATATTTCACTTTTTATTCCTGTTAGGGGGCCGTCACTTGTTGTAATCTGTATCCTCTATAAGAAAATGTTTGTATATAATTTGACGGAAAACTATTTTAATTTACCTTTATGTTATTTTTATTGTTTCCTAAGCAATATTTCGATGTTTATTATACAAACTGGCATATTTTTATAAAGTTATCACAATGTAGGCGAGGGATTGTGAAAGAAATTCAAAAGAAAAGAAGCCCCGCCTCTGATTCGCTGAAACACTATTTAAAAAAAAAAAAGACTAATATGCATATTCCTATTTGACTCTATATGTGAAGCTGGTATGCATAAATCACAATGGTATTTACTACATCGATTATTGAAGACAAAACTTAAATGATTTAATTACAAACATGCAAAATTAGTTTGTTTTATATTACAAAGTTTTAGAAAATTTCTGAAGAGGCGTGGCTTACGGTACAAGTGAGGAATATATCCGATCCTAATACGTTAAATCTTTCTTCATAAGTATGAAATATCTTTTTCTAGTTTTTCGCTGCTAAAATTCTATTTTAACCCTGTTACACTTTTTTTCGCATTTCAATATTCAAGTGTACGTACACCTCTAGTCAAATATCACATTTTAGAAAACACGGTAAAGCGAAACTGATATGATTGCATGAAACAGCAATTATGCATTCGACATTCGTTTTATTATAATTGTTATGAATATTTAATAATTTTAAAAATATTTTTTACCATGAATTTTCTGTTTAAATTTTGTTGTGACACATTTGCATTTGGTTACTGTACCGTTTGTAAGCTTTGTGTTATTTAAAATTTATCCCATAATGTAACATAATAAAATATCAAATTTCTATTAAGTTTTTAATACTGAATCAAATAGTGAAAAATTGCTTTTTTTTTTTTTTTTTCTTTTAAGTTTATAAGATCTATTATTGGAACATAGCTCAATAGTATTTATTTTCAATTTCCTAATCACGAAATCAAAGTCACAGTTATTATGGAATAAAAATTTAAATCAAAGGAATTGCCTTATTACTTTCAAATATATAGATATTGATCTTACAGAATCCTGAAATTTCATTTAAAAGACTTTAAACGTCTAAATTTAAAAATTCAAAATAAAATAAATTAATCTAAATGCTTTTAAAGTTGAAACGGGAAGATTTCAAAATATATGAAAATTGGCATTTGTGTTTTGAACATTTTGGTGCGGCAGATATTAAAAACAATATTTTTATGATGAGCTGAACCTGAGCTTAAGAGAGGGCGGATCCAGCTATTTAGCACGAGTGATATCACCTGACCAGAATAAACAACATTTTAATTTATTCCGGCGTATTTTTAGCCCACTGTTATTCTTTTTTTTTTTTTTTTCTTTTTTTTTTCAAATTTCAACACTAGCTACAGTACGCTTACGTCCTATTTACATTAAGCCTTGATATGGAAGCTATGTTGCTGTTTTTCGATGCTGCGAAATTTACAAAATATATTTGTGTTAATATACTATACAGATAGAAGAATAATTATACAATATCAACAAATCTTCTTTAATCAATATGTTTATATACATTACTGTATGGAAATGTTTATATATGAATATTGTATTTATTTTTAATGAGAGATATAAACAAAAAATACTAAAAAAAAAGAAGAAAATGTGTTATAAATTTTTATAAATCAAGCAAAATATATATGCATATTTGCCAACCTAACCCGTAACATTGTTAGTTCCCGCCCCTGTGTGTGCACAATTTAATTTTTAGAGTAATTAACTTCAAATACATTTACGATTAACTCATTGAGCGCCACGCGAATTCTTATGGAAATCCCATTCAGGCCACACGTGCTGCTTAGAAGCGTGTTATGTTTATCGAGTTTCAATAAACCCCATTAGGCCTTAACGATATAATCCTATAAAAATCCTATTTAAAAAAAAAAAAAAAAAAAAAAACATGAAGTAAATTTTAAATAAATTGTCAGTAATTACTTAAAACTATGTAAGTTCTGTAGTTTTATATCATATTTTTATATCACTGCCGGCTGACTTAGCCTAAATGGAAAGATCAGTGTCAGCCACCGATGGCTGACACGGCTCTAAAAAGACTGATGTGAAAAAAATGTACGGAAAGGGGCGGGACCAGTAATCTTCCGGGATAGGTTGACAAGAATGTATATACATAGAGCAATGCCAGAAAATGTTCTTTATTTTTCATGAACCAGATGAATGGTACTTTTCTAAATACTTTTTTTCTGAATAGCCTATGTATTAAATATAATGCTGCTTTAAATACCCTTTAAATGAAAAGTTTTATTACATAAAGTAATTTTCTGGCACTCTACAGCTCCCAAATGACACACAATACAAAACCCCGCCTTTTTCCAGTGTTTAAAGGGTATTAACGTTTAATATGCTTTATATTCGTTTTGATCTTTCCTTCGCCTCCTTATCTTCTTCTTTTTTCCTTAAAAAAAAAAAAAAAAAAAAAAAAAAAAAAAAAGAGTTATGTAACATTTTGACCTTTTCAAGTGAAGATTTAGATTAAGGATCGACAGCCTTTCTACACCCACCGTCCACAGTGTAGAATTTTAGAACATCCCATTAAGTAGTAGGATTTATTATTTTGCATATTAATTTGTTACACATTATAAAATATAAAAGCAAAAGAATATCGTGGAGATTTGTGTAAAAGTTTTTAATAATGTCATGAAAAAAAAAAAAATAATAATAATTAATTAAAAAAAAAAAAAATAAATAAAAATAAAAAAATCTGTTTTAATATTTAAAAAATGTCAATTAAAGAAAATGAAAGTACTGCAGTATCAGAACAAACTCCCATTGTCCCTGTGAAACGGCCGTGGGAACCAGGTTGAGTGCCGCCGTTTCAGACAATTATACGGCAGCTTGAGTTAAAATAATTTTGAATTTTCAAACAAATTTAAAACCCTTTACCTTTTTTTTTTTCTTATGATAGATATTTTAATATCTATTCAAGCTATTTAATTTTCTTCGTATGAAGTGAACTATCTGATGTTTAATCAATAGAAACCAATAAAAATCTTTTAATTCATAAACTAACTCAGAAAGTTCTGTGAATGAGTCATTTTTTTTATTTTATAATTAACATTTCAGAAATTTTTTTCCGATGTGAAACTTAATAAATAATGTATAATGGGTGGTAGATCAGGATTTATATATTCTAAATGTATAGACGGACCCCTAATACATTTTCCCATGTAACTCTATTTAAAATTGATTTAAGGTATATAAATAGGTATGTTTTTCGAACCGCCTTGATCTCAGAAATCTGAATATGAAGTCAAAAATAGGGGTTGCTATTGAAGAAAATGAAGTTAATGCCAGTTTTAATATGTAGACGACCCCTTAGGCAAAATTTAACTATACCGTTATAAACTAGACGTTATTACAAATCGATCGGTACCAGTCAAATGTTTCTACGATAATTTACGGCGAAATTAGGTGGGGGGGGGGTGGCGGTTTTTTTTTTGGGTGACTGTACAATCAATATACTATGGATATAAATACTTCGATTAGGAAGAGTATAATTATAATGTATATCCATTTGTAATATGAATCTGAATATAGAAAATTTTGTTGTGAAATATTGTAAGTTGGGAAAATAACGCTGACAGGCGGGACTTACTGTCAAAAAGACGAAAACATGCGGTCGTGAAAATGTTAAGAGACCTGATATAATTAAAAAAAGATTTGTGGGCGGAGTTACAGAAACATTTTCCCCATCTAAGAGGGAGCATTTCCTGCTTCTTTATATAGTTTTGTATTAACAAAAGATAAAATATTTGTAATAAATTCCATGAAAGATATATTTTTAACGCAGAATTAAATTTACATTTTTGTGACACAGATTTTTTCTTTAATTGAATAATAATTATAAAGTAAATAAATAAATAAATACTGCTATTAAATAATACATTCTCATTACTAAAGAAATTGTAATTTCTTTTCATTATACCTAAATTATCTGCAGTATTTTTATACACATTGGAATACACACTTAAAAACATGCTTTTAGATAGATGTACGTATTTGCTCATTTTCGGAATACTCGTCTGGCTGGGCGTTTAAAAACGAAAATGAAACGGGACGGAAAAGGCTCTGTAGAATATCGTGTCTTGAGCGATAGCTTAAAGCAAATTAAACATACTTTCAAATTTCTTAAATTGAAATTCAAAAATTCCAAATTCGTTAAGTATATAAAATTGCTTATAATTTTTCGTAAATGGTCTCTATTTGATTGTTTCATATTTTACTTTAAAAATTCGGTCTTTTTTTTTTTTTCGGCATTGAAGTTAATGAAAGCTGTGAAAAAATAATCCATAAATATTTTGAAAAAATCGTCATGGCTTAATTTTGTGTAAGATTCTCTCCTTCTCAAATTTGAAAGTTAATGGCAAATCAAATTGTATATACTAATTAAAATATATATTCAGTTGACACCATCATTTATATACAAATATACCTTCTTAAAATTTACTGTTCCTGAGTTATAATTATGTAATTTCTCTCTCTAATACTTAAAAATAGCGTTAGACCGCTTATTGCAAGCTGGTTTTCGCTGGACTTCAGTATTGTGTCGTGTGCGGAATTTGCGTCTGCAGCGAGCTCTGAAAATTTTGGATCTAATCAGGGTTTTGAATCAAGGTGGTTGGCTTCGGAAAGCATTTGGTTCCAAATCTGGCTCCATTTCTTATAAATGTTATTTTGGAAAAAAATATTTTTCTTTTGAGGTTGGTCAATCAATATTGGTTCATTTCTTAGAGTAAATTTAGAAGATTATGATAATAAATAAAGAGAAATCTTGGGATGGCCATACCTCCAACGTTTTCCTTTTTATATTTTACTAAATAAATAATTATACTTTTCTTCAAAATTAGTGTAAAAATCTTTCCCGAATGGTATTCTTCCTTCCACTGTCTTTCATAATCCCATTATGCGTATATATTCAGTATTCAGTCAGTGGTTTTGAGATTTTATTTTTATATCAGAATTCAGTAAGTAAATAATATTTTTCATTAAAATAAAAAATATTTTGATTATAAGTTTTGATGTGTGTTTACGTATTTAGTTGAATGTCTTGGTGTTTGGGAGTAAGAACGATTTACTGCACTGGGGTCCTATGTCTGAGGGGGAGGACCCTCCGTGGGGCATGTTTAGTTGAAAGACGACATTATATGATAAGTGAAACTATATTAAATAATATATATTAATTTTTTTTCTATTTATTGGTTGATTGTATGCATTTTACTTTAGACATTTAAATTAGATTAATGCCTGCAACGCCGCCTTTTTCTAGATTTTGTTTCCATTTCGAATTTTCAAATTTCAATCTCAACATAACAAGCCTCTTGAACTAAAAACGAAATTATTTCGAAGTCTTCAAAATATATAATGTTAAAGAAATTTTATAAAAAAAAAAAATTTAAACCGATTTTTTTTTTTTTTTTTTTTTTTTTTTTTTTTTTTTTTTAATGGTGCATTACAATAACAACATAATCCAAGAACACAATATCTTCCTACTGTACTTTGAATCTTCAAGTGCAAACCGATGTTGGCAACTTACATTTTGTCATGTCTCCACGGATAGTACAAAATGGTTCTACATTCATGATAAAAGTCCCGACATTAGGGCTCAGGATGTCTGTATGAAGAATTTTCATTCTCAGGATAGTCTGAGGATGTCCTGAGGAAAATGGGTACTTCCAAACAGTCCCTATTGCATCCCTGCATGTTGAAGAAGCCTTCTAAAACTTCTTATGCGTAGGGATAAATACCTAGAGTTGACAACATTGGTGTTGGTTATTTTGTTAGTATTTGGCTCCATTTGATAAATGTGGAAATGTCCTGTGAGGTAGGTCTGTTGCTTGTCGGCTCCTTCAATTGTAATAATGGCTTTATGTTAGGATCTTCCAACTGGGCTTGTCTAAGTTCCTGGTCACCCCACTGGTCCAGTTTTGATGGTGTTGAGACTGTACAGTCGGTAACAAAAGTGTCCGAACACTAGCGAAAATTCCTATGTTAAAAAGTACACTTCATACGGTTCTGTTAAATAAATCTTTATCGAATCATGTTCTTAGACTAAGAACAGATTCGACAAGGATTTATTTAACAAAACCGTATGAAGTGTACTTTTTTTACATAGGAATTTTTGCTAGTGTTCGGACACTTTTGTTACCGACTGTAGCATGGCAAACAACCGGATTTACCTGCTGGTATTTCTCTCCGACTTTAGAGCGGTACTTGCAACTTTTCGAGCAGGGCTTACGTGACAAGGCAGCTGTATTTCCATGTAGAGTTCATTTACGATGGCGTATCTTGAAGTAATATTCCTGGAGGCGTTATATCCGCCTGGCAGTCTGGCCTTCCAGGTTCTTGAAATTAAGTAACCACTTTAAAGATGCGTTGTCAGTCTGGAGCAGGAATCTTCTGCCATAAAGGTAATGATGGAAATGTTCTATGGATTTTATGATGGCGCGTAATTCTGTTCTAGTGGTACAGTAGTTTCGCTCCGGTTTAGACAGGCATTTACTTCAATAGGCAATGACGCGTTCTTAGCCATCAACTTTCTGGGACAGAACAGCCCCGATACTTTCATGGCTGGCATCTGCATTAAGTAAGACCTGTTTGTCGGGCTGTAGATACGTCAAAAAAAAAAAAAAAACGATAATGTTAGGACCTCTTTAAGTCTCTTGAACGCTTTTTCACAATCCTCTGTCCACAGGAACTTCTGTTTGGCCTCCGTCAGCTTCTGGAGTGGTCTGGCAATACCCGAGAAACCCTTCACGAACTTCCTGTAGTAAGTGCATAATCCCACGAAACTTCGCAGTTGATGTACGTTTTCAGAGATCTTCATGGGATAAGTTCCCACATCTTTAGCAGAGATAATATGGCCTAAATAACTCACATCACGACGAAACAAGTTGTAACTTACTAGGATTCAATTTGAGTTTAGCCATCCTGAGTTTTTCCAGTACTTTACGGATGTTTCTTAGATGATCTTCAAAGGTTCGCAAAATAATGATAATATCATCCGAGTACATAGGAAATTCCTTTTAGTACTGTCTCCATCAGGCGCTCGAAGGTAGTAGGTGCATTACATAATCCAAATGACATAACTTTAAACTGCCACAGTCCTTGTCCCGTGGTGAATGCAGTCTTCTCACGATCGTCAGGATTTTACTCGAGTTGCCAATAACCGCTCTTCACATCCAAAGTCGAGAACCACTTGTTGCTAGACAGTGTATTTAAAGTGTCGTAGATTCTGGGAAGAAGATAATTATCTTTCTTTGTGATGTCATTTAGACGAAGATAATCCACACAGAATCTCGTTGAATTCTTTCGTACCAGTACTATGGGAGAGGCCCAAGGACTCGTTGATTGTTCGATGATGTCATTACGCTGCATCTTATTTAGAAGCTCAGTCACATCTTCCTGCTTAGCAAATGGAAGTCTTCTTGAATATGTTTGATTGGCGGATGATTTCCTGTATCAATTCTGTGCTGAATGATCTTCGTTCTCCCAACATCTTCAGGTGTTCGAGAAAAAAGGTCTTTAAACTCATAGAGTAGCTTCTCTGCAGCACGTCTCTATTGATTTCCTAATTCTGCAATTCTTGAGTTATTCCGTTGTTAAAAATTCAGAAGACTTGGACTCGGTTGATTGCGTGTCACGGTTAATGCATGTAACAGCAGTGCAGTTTGCTAACACCTCATCCTTCTTTACTGTCCTTACTTTGTCACTTATGTTGTCGACTCGCACAGTGTAATGCTCTTTGTAAGGTCAACTAGTAATGAACTCCTCTCGGACTATTGTCATTATACGGGTATTCAATCAGTCCGCAGCGGAAGTATTGTTCCACAGAAGGTGTCCCGGAAACTATTCTCTCTGTGTGTGGAGGGATGGACATTTCGGATTTGGCTGCTATCTGACAAATTAACTAAATGTCTGGATTTTCAGTGTTAAACACAGCTATGTCTTCCGAACTTGAAAACAGTTCATTATTCTTGAAGTCCACTTTAAAGTTAAACTTCTTCAGGAAATCAATTCCAAGGAATAGAGTATCTCCTATATCAGTACTTATGCTATATGATGGTAACTGACATTTCCAAATGTGATAATCAAGTTTATTTTTCTATATATTTTGATTACGTCACCGGTCACAATCTGGTGTTTAACGCAGGGCAGCGTCCACGTAATCTTCTCTTTAAGCTCTTGAGCTACATCCGTTCTAACGATGATTACGTGGGCTCCAGCATGCAGAATCATACGGCAGGTGGTGGTGTTAACTTGAACATAAACATATAGTCCGATATCGCTGCCACTCATTAATGAATCATGGAATACTGTAAATTGAGGCTCTAAAGTTTCAGACAACCTCCGCACCGCGAGATTACCTCTTCTTAGTTTACCTGCAGTGATCGTGAAGTCGGGTTACTTTCTTCAGTTTGTCGTATGGAGCAGTTTCTCTTCACATGTTCATCTGTTCCACAGCCCCAGAATTTTATCTTCGGATACTTTACTTCTTTATTATTTTCAAGGCTGCGCAATTTCCTCGTAATATCTGCGAGATTTCTCTTCATTTTCTTCAGATCAGCTGGTGTATTATCTAATGAGACTGCTCTCATGGTATGTCGGTCTTTACGGGAGGCTTTTTGGGCTGCCTCAATCGTCAATGTATAGTCTACAGCTGAATAAACATCCTTGGCATTGGAGAGTCTAAGTGCCTTTTGAATCTCTGGATTTCGAACGGCATCGACAAAGTACTGAAGGAACAAATCATCTCGAATTTCAGCGTAGCTGTCGGAGAAAGCTAGGTGTGATAGTCTCTGAATATCTTATGCCAGCTCTTGCAAATTTTCATCCGCTTTTTGTTAACATGATTTTAACTGGAGGCGACTATAGTCCTTAGAACACTTGTCTTCAAAACGCCGCTCCAGTGCTCTGGTTAGGGTCTCAAAGTCATTCCGTTCTTTCTTCGAAATATTTCTCAGTATATTGGCTACATAGCCTCGTAATCCTGCTGCTAAGTGGATTGCCTTGGCAGTAGAGTCCAAGCCGTTAGCTTCAGCTACGATGGAAAACTGTGTCTTATATACCTGCCAGGAGGAACTGCCATTGTAGGTGGATAGCTTAATTGATTTTTGATTCTAGAATTTTTTTATCCCTCTTGTCATCTACCTGAGGCATGAATTCTAACTTTTCTTTAAAATTCAGAATCTTGTTTTGCAATTCATTCCCTATCACTTCCCTGCTGCCCTCTTCTTTTATTTTTCTCTCAAGATTTTCCTCTAGTCTTGCTTTCTATCTCTGAAAACATTCCTTTCAGCTCTTGATCAACGTTTTCTTTAACTTTCTCTTCAAAATTCTGTTCTAGCCTCATAACTTTCTCTTCAATTTCATATATTCTATTTTCTGTTGCTGTTAATTTACTCTCTATTGCTTCTTTCAATGTTGAAAGCTCTCTCTTCATCTCGTCTTGAATAGGTTTCATTTCTACACCCAATCTGTCTTTCATTTGTTTCATTTCTTCAGTCAATCCGGTTTCCATCTTCGCTTGCACTGCTTTCATTTTTTTTTTCTTGACTCATACTACCTTTCATTCCTCTCATCTGGGCAGGTAACCCTTCTAACAGTTTCGCTCCCCAAAAAAAAATCGTCCCTTTCATTTGGTACAGTCGGGGAAAAAAAAAACGTAACACTCAACGTAACTTCGTTGCTAATCGATGTAGAAAAATGTAATAGGTATCATTCGACGGGGAATTGTGAGTAGTTTCAGAAAATGAACTGAAATTTTGAATTAGGAGTCGTCTACATATTAAAACGCGCACCAACTTTGATTTTTTCAATGGTAATGCCCCATTTTTATTTTATATTTGAATTCCTGGGATCGCGAGAACCCGAAAAAGTATATTGGTTGTATATTTTAGTCATTTTTTCACTGAGTTATAAGCGTTCAAAGTTTGAAGGTGCTAATGTTAAATTCATATTTCAAACTTTTATTAATATCTTCACAAAAAGTAACTTGATCGATACAATTTTTTTTTTTGCGAGATACAGTGAAGAAACCCAAACATAATCCATCATTACTTTTGATTCTGAAAAATATTTTTAATTCTGAAAAATATTAATAAATTCATATTCATAAAAATTATGAATTATGACCTATATTAATTTTTACATAAAATGAATCCTAATGCTGAAAAATATGGGTGTGCAAATTTGCAGCTCATACCAGTTATTAGTTTTCGAGATATAAATAAATCTTTCTTTTGGAGTGGTTTAGGGGGCCGTCTCTTATAAAGTTTTGCATGAGATAACGAATCAAATCTTTAAAAATAACTAAGAAAATTAAACAAAATATTTTTATTTTTTATTTACGGGTTAAATTATATAACAACAACGTCAAACGCAAAGAAATGAAACAAAAAGATTATTTTTAGACATTAGTGTTTGCATCAAGAAATTCTGTTTTCTAAAGAAGACCAGCCCCACCTTTATCGTTCTTCAAAACAAAACAATACAGAAAAAACTAGTATGTTGTGGCCACCACAAGACTTTCTTCTATATTTTCCTATACATATTCAATCAGTAACAATATTTAAAAAAAAAAAAAAAAAAAAAAAAATACGATTTTTTTTTCTAAGTTTTTTTTTTGTTAAAAGTAAAAAAAATCGATAACTTTGTTTTAAATTATCACAGATTTATGGTTCAACCATTCGTTTTAAAGGTATTGACGAGATCTTTCGAATGATACCCATCTTCAAAATTTAACCCCCCTGGGGGGGTACTTCCCCCCCAGGGGGGGAACCGATGCCACCCCATGCACAATTTTTTTTTCCTAGTTAACTACTACTATTATCAATAATTCATATTAATTTTACAATCACAAGTTTAAAATAACTCTCATTATGCCCATTTATACGGAATTTTGTCCTATAAAATGCGATCACAGCGCCACCTGTTGAGCTATTGATCCCCAAATCTAATGGGCACCAGTTCATGTCAGGGTGCAACTAAATACCAAGTTTGGTTAAATTTCATTCATTGGTTCGTGAGATACAGCGTCCACAAAAAAATGATACAGACAGACAGACAGACACACAGACAGACAGACAGACAGACAGACAGACAGACAGACACACAGACAGACATTTTTTAAAAACTATCAATTCGTGTTCAGGACATCCCAAAACGTGTAGATCCGTCAAAAAACGGAGATCGAAAATTTTCGCGAATCCAATACTTTCTCTATATTACATATAGAAGAAAGTAAAAAAGTAAATGTGACATTGAGTATTCGTGTTAAACACCTTATTTTATGTTGACATTCTTTTGTACTGTTATAGTGAAATAAAAATACTACATACTTCTAAGTACTGTACCAAAAAAAGAAAAAAAGAAATAAACAAGGACTCAGAGTTTAAAATTATTCTAATTAACAGAGGTAGGTGGTTGCGTTTAGGTAAATTACCTAAATTCAAGTATTTTTTTTATTTTCAATGCCAGAATTTCAGTTTTTCTGATAATTTAATTCATAAAATAAGACTAGACCGTTAATTTCATATAACTGCTAAACCTAATTACATTAATATTTTTCATAATGAAAGGATTTAAAATAAATCATATCTCTCCATTATGCCAAAACTGTTTCTCCCTAAAATTTCAGATATGTTGTCATGAATTCATAATCACTTCTAACATAGTTTAAAAAAAGTATTAGATAAAATCTAAAGACAGTACAAAATAAACATCACAACATACTGCTAAAAAATGTACCTGCTTACAGCAGTGCCAACTTGGGCGACAAAATATATTAGAAGCAGCAGGATAAATTACAAAAACCTAAAAACCGAAATTATATGTAATCCCCCAAGAAAATGTTTTAAAGAATTTCAAAGGATTATTATAAAAATATTTATTTATTTTTTTTTTTTTTTTTCGGTTATATTTAAAAAGTGGTAAAAAATAGTGAATATATATATATTTTTTTAATTCATGTAAATATAGTGACCTGCGAAACAGGAATAGCCTGTTTAGCTAGTTCCTATTAAATATTATCTATAATGTACTTTTTAAAATTTTAATTGAAAAAATTAACAATAATGTAAAGTCATGCACATTATTCAGATTTTGATTTCCAACAGTAAAAAATTTTGGGCGGTCCTTTATTAAAAATGTTAACATTACACACATTACAACTTTCGATACATTACTAAAGTTTCATAATTTAAAAAAAAAAAAATTACAAATATTTATTGTATATAGTCAGCAATCTATCGAATACCTTTTGCAATGACTTGTAAAAAAGCTATAAATGTATGACTAAAAATATACTTCACCAAAGATGCATTTGGCATTTTTTGTGCATAGTGCACCCATGTGAAAGAAGTAAATGCACTAAAAAAAATTCTTTATAGTAAAAAGAATATATATAATGTATTAGTTTACATGCTGAGCACATCAATTTCTAAATGAATTATGTTAGTGCATATTTCAATGTATATTAGTTTCGCAATGTCTAAATACTAACAGTGACTGAAAGGTTCTGTTCTCGAAGCTGTTAAACGAGAAGTGCCAGATTCAATCCCAGGTTGGAGTTGTCGGCCAAGCTGTCTGAGTTTTCTCTGAAACTTGTGTAAATTTTGGACCTTTAATCTCCCTACCCCCCCCCCCCCCCCCCTCTGCACGGGCCATTTTACCCAGATTTAGCTATCCAAGCTTTGTCAGTTGACATTAATCGGACCAAAACCTAAAGCACAATAACACTACTATATTTTCCCCCTTCCCATATAGAGTAATGTAGAAGAAATTTTTTGTGTACCCCTATAACCCTATAAACAATTTGTACATGCTACAATCTTTATTTTCAATAGGGTACCTACCACAGTGTATCGCAATAGTGGATATAAATTTCTTATCTTGATAAGCATAATTATCGATCAGATACATAGGTAAATGAAATAAAGTAAATTTTCAACTTTATTGTGGAAAAGTGTAAAAAGCTTGCTGTATGTTTGTGTTTAAAAAAAGGGGGGGGGGAGGAGGGGTTGACTACAATATTTCTCGACGCAATAAAAAACATTTGTCGTTACTGTGGAAGAAAAAATTACACTTCAAAATAAAAAGTGTGTTAAATTCTAAGGTACTATGTTTAACAGAATGCAATAATATAAAATTTAGTTGTGTAAAGATTCTCTCTATTCAACGTTACTGTCTTTGGAAAGCAAGAAACATTAAATTTGTGTGAAATTTTGGTGTAATATAGAAAATATTTTTTTTAATCTGAGTATAATATAATAAACAATAACTCTTATATAGCCCAAAATCATCTTCATGCTACATTTTCTACCTCTCACACAGAAACAATCTAAACACATCATCACTATTATTCAGTAAAAAACTGAAGGGAAATTATTGTTTTCCAGCATTAATGAAATCCTTTCACAATGGGAATACAGCGTGGTGCTGGAACTGAATAAAAAACTTGCTTTTTATCTCTAATATAAATTTTCATAAAAAAAAAAAACATTAAATTAGAATAGAGAAATACCTGGCTGCAAAAGGTGGGGGGGGGGGGGGGGGAGCATTACTGCTCAAAAACAACAAAAGATCAATTGTCCCCTCTCTTCCCCTGTTAAAGTTTTGGAAAGTCGATGCCTAT
The DNA here is from genome assembly GCA_963930645.1 of Salticus scenicus. Classification (NCBI taxonomy): domain Eukaryota; kingdom Metazoa; phylum Arthropoda; class Arachnida; order Araneae; family Salticidae; genus Salticus; species Salticus scenicus. The sequence goes on from OZ005655.1 coordinate 256,746,888, forward strand.
GTTACTATCATAATAAGAAGCAGATTTTATACAGAGAAATTGGGCATTTTCTTAAGCTCAGTTAGCTGTGGTACATTCTGAAATAAATTATCTGAGTATGCATATACAAAGAACGACTAATAATAACATAACACTTAAAAAAAAAAAAAAATATATATATATATATATATATATATATATATATGTATATACATTAATTTAGAAGATGGGTAAGTGCTTTAAAAATAGCATTTACAAATAAATGTCATAAATTCTTTTATATTTAAAGAAATGCGAATAGTATAAATAGAAACGTGATTTTAAAAATATATGCAGAGAAATACATTATTAATTACTAGAGAGAGAGAGAGTGGACTATTTTTTAACTTAAAAAAAAAAAAAAAAATGCTATTACATTTTGTACTCAAAATATTGCTAGGAGGGCATTTATTTTTCTTGTGAACAAAACTATGCCTAGCAAAATTTTTAGTTTTAGTTTTAATGTTTGTTAAATGATTTTTTACTTTAAAAAGATTTAAAAATTTAAGCCATTGATACCTACTTTAATATTTTAATTTTTTGTTTAAATCATTTTATTATTATTAAATTCTTTAATGTTGAAGGGAGTACCGGATTTTGGGATGAATTATCTTATTATATTACGGATTATTATCTTTTTATATTACGTTGCGTTCAAATCGTCAGTAAATGATTCTCTTCCAAATACATTCTCGTTTTGTTCACATTCATCTCAGGACAATCACTAGTCTAACGCATCGTCTGATTTTTTCACTCATCAGATATGTAAAGTCGTACACGATTGGATACTGGGTTGGACCCTGGATGAGAGTTTGGAGGCCCGCCACCGTCTAGTGGAATTCAGTATTGTGTCGTATACGCAATTTGCATCTACAGTGAGCTCTCAAAGTTTTGGATCATGTTCCCATCTTCCACAGATGATACGTGCGCATGTGTCAGAATTCTGAAATAAATTCTGCGCAATCTGCATATTTTCCTTGCGTAGGGAAAGTTTCAAGAAGGGGAATATAGATTTTCTTGTTGTTATGAGTAGTGTAGCTGTATTGAAAGGAACAAATTTTCTTACTGAATTCAATAATTAATCTATTAATTTGATTCACTTTAAATAATTTATTTTATAATTTATTCAAAAATTTCCTGTAAATCATAGCTGCTAAGTTTTTTAATTTATTCCGGAATGTTATTAGCCCTACCCTTTTTTCACACCGTAATCTTTGTAGAAAAATTTTCTTCAATATAAAATTACGATGAAATATTAAGATAACTCTATATTACTCTATACTCTAAAATTATTACACATAGCTGCCAATATTTTAATTTATTCCGAAGTACTTTTAGCCCCGCCTTTATTTCGTACCACTTTATAGAGAAATTTTCTTCAATACATTACTTCGATAAAATAAGAAAAAATTACTTTAAAAAAATAAGTGGTACGAATTAGAGGCGGGGCTAAAATTACTCCGGAATAAAATTAAATATTGGCAGCTATGTATTACGGAGCAAAAAAGGGGCGGGACTAACAACATTCCAGAATAAATTAAAAAACTTGGCAGCTATGGTAAATTACATTTTTTGAAACCGTTTTTAAAGTTTTATACAAAACTGTTCAGAAGTTTTGTGAATACAACCAGATATCTTTTTAGAGTAAAATAATCCTTTTTAAAAATAAAAAAAAATTAGTTATTTTATTTTTTAAAATTAATATACATTAACTGTGAAAGCGAAGTGTATAAGAATTATGCTTATATATATATTATGTTTTGGTTTTAATACAAAAATCAGTTCAGCATTAAATTAGACTCCTAAAGTATGAAAGAATGCATCAGTTATATTTTAAAATATTTTATTTTGCTTGTAATAATAAATTAGTATGAACTGAGCTTTCACCTTGAATTTAATCCATATTTTGAAAATTTCATTATTTTGCATTTTGTTTTACTATGTGAATTAATTACTGCATATTAAGAAGATAAGTACATTTTTTCGTTCTTAGCATAAGGTACATTAGAAAAGTTAAGTATTAAAATAGACTTACATTATGCTTAAAACCTTTTCAAATAAATATAAATTTATAAGTGCTTTTTTTTTTTTTTTTGTATTCATGGTGTTTTTATTCTGTTGTTAATATTGAAGATACACTCAGAGATGCATTCTGAGAAAACAGTAACAGATTAAGTATAACAGTAACAATTATTGATATTTTTTCTTTAACAAAAAATGCAACAAACCTTTTTTTTTTTTTTTTTTTTTTCTAATAACATTATTGGATTTATGAAAGAAATTACAATTAAATTTAAGAACCTGGTTCCATGCTAATTAAAAAATGCCGTTATTTTGCTTTCGCTGTAAAAAATTAGCACTATGAAAAATTATATTCAGTATTTGCTAAGGCTTAAACTTAAACTCTGAACTTTAAGACTTATTTCTGAAATAGGTATTCTTATTTGCGTACAATGTACTAGAAAATAAAAGCGATTTAATTTTTCTATTACGGCAAATATTTTTTAGAAAGAAATAACAAAATCGGCACTTTAAGCGGATTTTTGACTTTGAATTTTATTGTCTTATATTACAACAAATAATTTTGTCAATACAGCAGTTTTAGACACAATTTTTGTGTTATTAATAAATAAACAAATAAATAAATAATAAAACTTTAAGGCATGTTGTGTATTTTGGAACAATCCAAAAGTATTAATTAGTTTTATTTCAAATTTAAATAATATTGAAAAACATAAAACATATTTTCTTCTTATTCAATAAAGTTTTTACTTGTCTTTATTGATAGCCTTATTATTTTCCCTTTAAAACTGCCATTGTTACTGTTTGTATATTAAAATAAAGATACATTTTGAAACTGTTTTGCTATACTTTGAGTTTACTCTCAAAATTGTTTTGAAAACAGTAACCAGATTTGTAATCAAAATTTGCCATTTGCAAAATCAAACACATAATTAAAATTATTAAAACAGTGCTGCCATCTATTTACAAAAGAGAAAAACATAGAAGATTTGTTTATTTTCAATATAGACTATTTTAAATTAATTCTTTTTAGCAGCGTTAAACTTACAGATAGAATTTATAAAAGGAACTTGCAGTGAATTCTTGTTCAAAATATTTTCAATTTTGACTCAATCCAAGATTTATTAGAAAGGAAAGGCGAAAAAAAAAAAAAAAAAAAAAAAAAAAAACAAGAAAGAAAAGAAAATAGGTAAAGATTTTTTTTTTTTTTTTTTTTTTTTTAAGGAGGGGGAGGGAGGGAACTTATTAGCAATTATAATTAGAAACTTAAAAAAATTAAGTATACTAATAATTAAAATTATTTTTAAAATATCTACTTAAGTAGAAATATTCAAAATTTCAATCCCCCAATTTATTTAGGGGAGTGGGAAATCAGAATTATTATTATTATTTCACATATATTTTAAAAGAAAATGAAATTATTGGACATATTTGTCTTTTAAAGTAAACACGACATTAAATCCTGAAAAAATTCTTTTAATTTCCAACTTAAAAAGTGTCAGGATTTATTAAATAACGATTATCTTCTTAATTGGTTAAAACGAATTCATCGTGAAAAAATTATCCGCTTCCCCTCTCCTTCGTTTCCTCCTGCAATTTCCCCCTCTCCTCCAATGCAAATGAAAAATTCCCTAATTAATAAGAATAATTATATTTCTATGCCATATTTTGGTTTTCCTTCAGAATTCATTTCTAAATTACTCAAACCACATAATATTTATACTCCTTTCCGGTCGATTAAACAATTAAAAAACAGTCCTTTTAATTTTATACCCATAGCCCCTTCTCTGGATCTAACTGGCGTAATATATTTAATTCCTTGTAAAAATTGTAAATATGTTTATATAGGTGAAACTCGCCGTACAGCGAAAAATAGACTACAGGAGCACAGACGATCTCTTAAAAATTGTTCCAAAATTCTAAAATTGTAATCCATTCAATAGAAACCGATGATATTCCTGACTTCGATAATATAAAAGTCCTAAATTCTGGTTTTGATAATTACAAATCACGTATTTTCCATGAGAGTTGGCACATTGCCAGGCATCTCCACACTATCAATGAAGCATGCGCACTGGCTCCGCAATATTCGGTACTTCTTTAAATTCCTTGGGTACTCATGTAATGCTTGAATATTTTGTTGTAATTGATACTGATGAGGAAATCCGGATGGGTTTCGAAACCTCTAAATTTTAATTATTTTTATATGTATATTTTGTTTTTAAATGTATTTTAACTTAAGTTTTGTCTCGTAAATAAAAAAGTTTTTGATTTAATATATATAACTGAGACGGTTTGATGTTTGTGTACGTTAAATAACTATCTTTCTTTGTGATGTTATTTAGACGACGATAATCCACACATAATCTCGTTGAACCGTCTTTCTTTCTTACCAGTACTATGGGAGAGGCCCAAATACTCGTTGATGGTTCGATGATGTCATTACGCTGCATCTGATATAGAAGTTCAGTCACATCTTCCTGCTTAGCAAATGGAAGTCTTCTTGAATGTTTTTGATTGGCGGATGATTTTCTGTATCAGTTCTGTGCTGAATGATCTTCGTTTTCCCAACATCTTCAGGTGTTCGAGAAAAAGATCTTTAAACTCATAGAGTAGCTTCTCTGCAGCACGTCTCTGTTAATTTCCCAATTCTGCATTCTTGAGTTATTCCGTTGTTAAAAACTCAGAAGACCTGGACTCTGTTGATTGCGTGTCACGGTTTATGCATGTAACAGCAGCAGGTTGCTAACACCTCATCCTTCCTCACTGTCCTTACTTTATCACTTATGTTGGCGATTCTCACAGGTGTAATGCTCTTTGTAAGGTCAACTAGAAATGAAACCACCAGAACTCCTCTCGAACTATTGTCATTATACGGGTATTCAATCAGTCCACAGTGGAAGTATTGTTCTTCAGAAGGTGTCCCGGAAACTATTGTCTCTGTGTGTGGAGGGATGGACATTTCGGACTTGGCTGCTATCTGACAAATTGGCTAAATGTCTGGATTTTCAGTGTTAAACACAGCTATGTCTTCCGAGCTTGAATACAGTTCATTATTCTTGAAGTCCAATTCAAAGTTAAACTTCCTTAGGAAATCAATTCCAAGAAATAGAGGATCTCTTATATCAACTACTTATGCCATATGATGGTAACTGACATTTCCAAATGTGATAATCAAGTTTATTTTTCTATATAATTTGATTACGTCTCCGATCAAAATCTGGAGTTTAACGAAGGGCGGTGTCCAGGTAACCTTCTCTTTTAGCTCTTCAGCTACATCCGTTCTAACGATTGTTACGTTGGCTCCAGTATGCAGAATCATACGGCAGGTGGTGGTGTTAACTTGACCATAAACATATAGTCCGATATCGCCGCCACTCATCAATAAAACATGGAATACTGTAAATTGAGACTCTTGAGTTTCAGACAACCTCCGCACCGCGAGATTACCTCTTTTTAGTTTACCTGCAGTAATTATGAAGTCGCGTTACTTTCTTCAGTTTGTCGTATGGGGCAGTTTCTCTTCACATGTCCATCTGTTCCACAGCCCCAGAATTTTATCTTCGGATACTTTACTTCTTTATTACTTTCAAGGCTGCGCAATTTCCTCGTAATATCTGCGAGATTTCTCTTCATTTCCTTCAGATCAGCTGGTGTATTATCTAATGAGACTGCTCTCATGGTATGGCGGTCTTTACGGGAGGCTTTTTGGGCTGCCTCAATCTTCAATGTATAGTCTACAGCTGAATAAACATCCTTGACATTGGAGAGTCTAAGTGCCTTTTGAATCTCTGGATTTAGAACGGCATCGACAAAGTACTGAAGGAAAAAATCATCTCGAATTTCAGCGTGGCTGTCGGAGAAAGCTAGGTGTGATAGTCTCCGAATATCTTATGCCAGCTCTGTGAGTGTTCACACATATGTTCTTTAAAAGTTTATTTTTTATTCAAATTTAATGTATAACAAAAGGAGGGTTTAATCAGAGCCTCCTTAAGTAGATGCCTAGCGAGTCGCTCGAAAACTTGGCAACAGTACAAGAAGAACATTGCCTGTAGATGGCGCTTGGTACCGTACATAAAGTTCTCTTTATTTCCCGCGGTTCAATTGAGTTCTTTATGGTTTATGTTTTATTAATTTAACAAATGTGAGAGGTTTTTTTTTTATAATAAGGTGTATTGCGTCGTTCCATTTTGTAAATCGGACAGTCGCCGTGAAAATATAAGTTTTCACGAAATATCGAGCAATGCAATTCAGCGTAAAAAATGGCTTACAAATATTTCAAGACAAGGTATGTAAACTGCATAAATAATTAATGCAAAATTACCAACCCTCCGGATTTTTGAATATCAATAATATTTTTCACATAAAACATTATTTTTATTTATTATCGTAAATTCTGTGATTAAGACGAAGATAAATTTAAAAGAAATTATGATATAAAAATTCGAAGGGTTGACACCTCTGTTAGTAAGTTAGATTTCACAAATAAAATAGTTATGCTTATTACAAAATGAAATCAAATTTTTATTTATTGATGTAGGAATACAGAAAAGTAACTTGTTCTTAGTTACTTTGAAGTAACTCTATAATGGAGTATTTTATAGTTTTATTCATAAATTACATTAGTAACTTATGAATAAAACTATAAAATACTCCAATATAGGAACAAGATTGATTTATATTTTTTTAGTACCACTGTTTTTTAAAGACTTGTGTAAATGCGTATAAAAATTTGATTATTTCAGTTAAATCGAAACGAAAGTGTTGCGAATCTTGAAAAGAAAAAATAGAAAAATTTTATTTCTACTTTTGTTCTTTTTAAAAATATTAAGTTTTAAGATTCAAAACATTACTTTTATTAACCTTTTACCACACAAATGGAATATGGAATTAAAAAATTCATGTAAAAATTAAATATCATGAGTACTGATTTGAAAAATTATCAGATATAACAGAATGATGACTTGATTTTTTGAAATAGAAATTACAATTCAATCATAAAAGGGAAAACGTACAGAAAAACTTAAAAATGACCTATTTTACCATTTTCCCTTCTACCCCACAGTTTAAAAATTCACATAATTTAGAAAACTAAGTAAATGCTTCTAAAAATGGGCTGGCCTGTTTAAAATAACTTACATTATTAAAATATAATAATATTTTAATATAATAACATTGAATATTAATATTGAATATAATAATTTTAAATTAATAATTTTAAATTATATATATACGGTAGTAGGGTAATGGAAGTAAACATATTTCAAGGATGTTATTAATTTGTCCTTAAATTTGCCAATCTTTATCACATTTTTTCAAATTGAAACTTAATACGAGTTTTAAAATACAATTGTGAATTTCCTGCATTTGTTTGTTTTTAAGTTATTCGGATATAAAATATGCATGTAAATACATCGCTAAAAACTAAAAAAAAAAAAATGTTTTTTGTATTCAGGGAACCTCAAAACGTGACTTTATTCAAAAACCTGAGTTAAAAATAGAACTTAAAAAAAAATACTTTGTTTCCATTATAGTTTCGAAAAATTAATTTTCCTTCTTCAACAGTATTCATCGACATAAAAAAAAAGTGTAGCAAAGCACTTCCGTCAATTACATTCTACAGAAAAGAACGTTTAGCTTAATTTTGGATAGCCCTGTATGTTTTCAATAAACTATGTGCACATCAGATTGTGCATTTAAATTTAGTCTTATATGAAAAACACCTAACACAAAATTAAATACACTTTCAGCATTTTCCAAGTATATCCGAGATAGATAAACCGACGCGCACAGACCAACCGCTGAAAACATTATTCTTCGTTTCAGGAGACCTCAAAACATGTAATATAACACAACTTTATTTCGAAAATGTCTATCAGTTTCGAAAGCATACCCTCTCGGAACTGGTTGAGCTAATAAAATCTTGAATTAAAAAAAAAAAAAAAAACCTTGGTGCGAGAGGAAACTTATACTCAAGAAATCCTTAATTTTAAAAATTTAAATCTTAATGGTTATTTATTTATTTTTTGTGACGGACTAGAGAAGAGATTGTTTTCTTCTCCAATTTTTATTACTGAATATTAACTTATCTCGTTAATGTGCTGGTCTATTTTTCTTATAAATAATATAAAATTTTCGATTTAAGAAAAGTAATTCACACCTAGTAAGGTAAAAATGTAACGTAAAGGACATGACAAAAAAAAAATAAATAAATAAATAAAATAAAATAAAATAAAAGACATGATTTTAATAATTTATCATTATAAATTATTCATTCTAAAGTGAAACTCATTTAAAGTTCGGAGATTTTAATTTATATAAACGAAACTTTCATCTGATACCTAAATTTTAAAAAAAATTGAAATTTTTATTGAATAAATATATAAAAAATAATTTAATCGCGTGACAGACATGCCATGTTTTTACTTATTTAATTTTAAATTTCGTTTTTTAATTAATAATATATTTAAAAAAAAAAAAAGGTGTTATTTATTTGATACGTTGTAATTCAATTAGTTGAAAAGCTAAAATAGGTCTTGTCCACTTTCGAAGAAAATTAAACCCTATGCTTTTTTAAATATAAATTTTTGAATATTTTATTGAAAATATTTACGATAAAGCACTTTCACATAATTTTTTCAAATTAAAAGAAAAAAAAAAAAATACAATTTTGGACTTTAAATTGAAATTAATAGCTAGATTTTTAGATGAAAAATATAACTTATCTATGGAACAGAAGAAAATTGTTGCTCTGCGTAGGTGCTGTCACCTAGCGTTAGTTCTGTTTTTTAAATGTTGCCTAATTTCTCATTGGGATTCGCCGCGCGTGGAAGGCATCTACTTAAGGAGGCTCTGGTTTAATATAGGTAATATAAAAAAAAAAAAAAAAAAAATTATGTAATTCAATTAATTAATTATATAGAATTTCCCATTTTCTTTACAAATCAAAAATGTTTCATTTAATAGCGGTTTCTTTGTCTTTTAATAGTTACAAACACATTGCTCTCGGAAGAAAATAAAGCAATTTTTATATCGGGGTTTTTGAAAAGTAATTGTGTTTATACTTCTTCCCCGAAAGAATTAAATCATTTTAGCTATAATTATTTATTTTGAGAATGTAATTTAAAAGTCGTTATCAGCGTATTTCTAGCATAAGTAGCTATTAATAAAATAAAAGATAGTCATTTCAGTTCATATTTATTATGCTTGTGTTTACGTTAAAAGCTAATATTACTTCGAGCAAATCATTATAGTTCTAAAAATAGATTTATAATGCATATTCACCGCCTGAATGGCGTCTAGGAAAACCGTCGGTTTTCGTACGTTGAAGATGATTGACACCTGGCGATGCTTTTTAATGCCAAGTCGATCTAACTTTTGTAACGACATTTTTATATTCAAAATTTTGTATTAAAATATTGTAAAGACAAAGAAACAGCTTGGCATTCTTTTGGCTGAATTTTAACCTTTTGGCTGACCTTTAACGCCAACCTTTTGGAGTTGCACTTTACGACTCTGAGACTGTCAGATCTCATGAAGTTTTTCGCTTTTGACTCCGTTGGTGTAAGACGTGATTTTTTATTGGTCTCCTCCTCCCTCTCTGTCTAAATAACTAGGCTAGAACATTTTTTATCATCTTTGCCAATAGAGTGATGAAATACAAAATTATTTGTGCCTAAGAACATAATTATTGGAATCTTACATCAATAAAAAACCAGTAAAGATCATTTTTGTGTTGATTATTTAGACATAAGGACTTCTACATTATTTTCCACGTATTTACGATCCGGCCTTTGTGAAAACAGAACCTGGCTCTACTAATCAACGTTTTATATTATCTGGTGCCCTTCCAGTTTCCCCGATCCTTTAGTATGGAGGGGGAGGAGGAACCCGACCGGATCATAATAGATTTTCGTTGACTGAAATCACTGCTTTTTCTTTAGGGAGAACTCATCATTGAACTGCAATCTAAAACATTTTCGAAGATGAATCTTCTTCGCTTCGATGCACTGAACTTGCTTGTTGTTTCGACGCTGCTAATAAACGTTTTCTTGATCTCTGTTTGTAATTATGATGGACTCTTTTTACGGAAATAAGTGGCCGTGAGGGGGGGGCCTGAAAATATATCTCCGTTTGTATTGATGATGGACTCTTTTTACGAAATAAGTGGCCGTGAGGGGGGCCTGAAAATCTAACCAGTCAAGAGATGTTTTTCTTTCATGTTGCCGAGAAGATGTGAGTATGACACGAACAGGTTTCTCAAGAAAATATTTTCCTTTGGACACTCTCGCATGTTTGGAATCGGCAAGTTCGCGTGTTCGAATAATATGTTTTTGTGAGGATCAGAATCGAGTTTTTTTTATCAAGAATGTTATGTTTGCGACTTCAATGTCGAAAATCAGTGAATTGTAGGGAGTTCAAGGTACTTTTTTTTTTGTTTTTTTTTTTTTTGTCTATTTAAGCAACGTACCTCAATTATTCAGTTTTACTAGAACGATATTATATATTGAAACTATTACAAGAATACATAAAGAGAAAGAAAGAAAAGAAAGGAGGAAAGGAAAAAAAACACTTTTTGATAATAATTTAATAAAATAAATTGAAGAAAGTTAATAAAAATAAATTGATATTTTTTTTTTTTTACAAAATATTTTTCTTTTCTCTCTTAACCAAGTTATGTTCAAGAAGTGGTAAGTTTAAATTTCATCTTATATTTTAGATATCTCAATGGAAGTTTTGGTTTTATTAAATAAAATATATAATATACAGATTTTATTGAAATTATATATATATATATATATTTTCTCACCAAGGGTCCTTGTTAGTTAGTATAAGATTAAGAATTCTTTTTCAGTAAGAAATATTAATAATAATTATAATAAGAAATAAAAACAAGGATTCTTGGATATGATATCTAAATTTATATATTTTGGATATAATTTTTGAAATTGAGTTTTGACATTTTGTTGAAATTTTAGTTCATGTAAATAAAGATAGATAATATATAGCGTGAATTAGTAGAGCCAGGTTCTGTTTTCACAAAGCCCGGATCGTAAATACGTGGAAAATAATGTAGAAGTCCTTACGTCTAAATAATCAGCACAAAAATTATCTTTACTGGTTTTTTATTGGTGTAAGATTCCAATAATTATGTTCTTAGGCACAAATAATTTTGTATTTCATCACTCTATTGGCAAAGATGATAAAAAATGTTCTAGCCCAGTTATTTAGACAGAGAGGGAGGAGGAGACCAATAAAAAATCACGTCTTACACCAACGGAGTCAAAAGCGAAAAACTTCATGAGATCTGACAGTCTCAGAGTCGTAAAGTGCAACCCCAAAAGGTTGGCGTCGTTAAAATTCAGCCGAAAGAATGCCAAGCTGTTTCTTTGTCTTTACAATATTGTAATACAATATTTTGAATATAAAAATGTCGTTACAAAAGTTAGATCGACTTGGCATTAAAAAGCATCGCCAGGTGTCAATCATCTTCAACGTACGAAAACAGACGGTTTCCTAGACGCCATTCAGGCGGTGAATATCCATTATAAATCTATTTTTAGAACTATAATGATTTGCTCGAAGTAATATTAGTTTTTAACGTAAACACAAGCATAATAAATATGAACTGAAATGACTATCTTTTATTTTATTAATAGCTACTTGTGCTAGAAATACGCTGATAACGACTTTTAAATTACATTCTCAAAATAAATAATTATAGCTAAAATGATTTAATTCTTTCGGGGAAGAAGTATAAACACAATTACTTTTCAAAAACCCCGATATAAAAATTGCTTTATTTTCTTCCGAGAGCAATGTGTTTGTAACTATTAAAAGACAAAGAAACCGCTATTAAATGAAACATTTTTAATTTGTAAAGAAAACGGGAAATTCTATATAATTAATTAATTGAATTACATAAATTTAAAAAGATTTTTTTTTATATTACCTATATTAATCCCTCCTTTTGTTATATATTAAATTTGAATAAAAAATAAACTTTTAAAGAACATATGTGTGAACACTCACACAGATATCGATATATGTGTGAGTGTTCACACATATGTTATTGCATTAACTAAAGACATAAATTGACGACTTGACCTTCTGTCGTCATTCGACGTCATGGTGAAATTTAACCTATAGGAGTCTTAATTTACCCCACAAATAAAGGACTATAGCCAATCATAGCGCAGCTTTTCCCCACAAACAAAAGGAAACTCCGCCTCGTTCTAGTCGTCCATTATAAGTTTTGTTAATTCAGCCGCAAACAGTAAAATTTTATTTAATGAGCCCCGTGCGATCCTTGGGTTACGGGTTGTCTACCTCTGATTTTAAATTATAACTTAAATTTATTTATTCAATTTATCATTTTAATTAATTATAATCATTTTAATATATATATATATTTTTTTTATAGCTGACTCTTTGTTTAGCGATTTTGTATTAAATATTATGGCCTTAAAAACAGGAAAGTGCCAAAAATTTCACGCCGTCATTTGACAAAATGTCTAGATACTTATTGGTAGATAGTCTGTTTGGAAGCTTACAACTTCTGAAATACTTTTACGATATTTTATGCAATTTGCAGAAGTTCCTTTCCATTTTAAGTGATGTATTTTGGTACTAATCTTTTTTTTTTTTTTTTTTTTTTTTTTTTTTTTTTCAAACTGGAGTTTAAGACATACCATAATTTTGCTAAACAAATAAACATACAATTATTATATATGTAATAAATAATTAATAAGTTGATGCATTTAAATGTATTTATAAGCAGGGGTTGTATTCCTTGATCTTTTCCCAGGACATTCAGAGGTAATAAATTTCCACCCCTCTTCTGCTATCACTATTTTCATATTATAATTTCTTTCCATTTTAATCATCACACGTAATTGCAAAAATACGATGGAGATTTTAGTACGAAAGAAATGGTGGCGTAAATAGAGATAATTTTTCATATCTGGAATTTTCCTGAAAAAAAAAAAAAAAAAAAAAGGAGAGGTGGGGGGGGGGGGGAGCGTGGAATAAAACTTCTGTAGAGAGGGTTTTAATTAACGCACCTTTTCATTAAGCAATATTCCAAAAGTATCATCTTAAACTAAATTTCCTTTTGAAAGTATACTGTGCATTCCAGAAGAAATTTATTTCAAGATAATAGTGGTGGAAAAATACTCGTACAAATTCAGACCGTTGGAACTGGAATCGTGCACGGGTCAGATTTTACCCGACCGGAACCCAACTAGTGAATTTTAAATCATCCCAAAACCCGGTCCTAACCTGACCCGAAACCCGATTTCCTTTCATCCGAACCCGAATCTAAATGAAAATTAATAGTTCATCTAAAAATCATGAATAACACTTTTAATTTATAAAATAAAGTAAATTTTCATTATCACACTGCTGGTGAATCACTTTAAAAAGAATTAAAAATAGGATTACTACTACACTAAGATAAACAATCTAAAAAATAGATTAATAATATTTTTTATCTATTCATTCGTGTTGTGTAGTACTTCAAGTGTACAAAAAGGGGTTTCAAGCTTAGTGTTTGTAGTTTTATTGTTTAAGGCTTACCACACACACAATAATATTAAATTAAAATAATGCATTGTTACAGACGCCAACTAAACTTTGCTAAACTCATCTAAATCTACATTCCTATAACTTCTTAAAAACATACGCTAGAGAAAAAATATTGATTATCGGTTCAAATTCACACTCTGTTTCAAAGGATGTGAGTAATCAAAATATATAAATCATACGTCTGGTTACTGCGGGAGAAGTAGCCTGTTTTCAAGAGCTTATTCTAAATAATACTTCTTTTTCTTGTTGATGTTCATTGTATAGGTGTCAAATCTCCCGCTTTTCAAAGGAGACAGGAGACTTTAAGCCGGAAAAATTTTATAGCTGTTTTCGGTATTAATAATCGTCGAAAAAATATATAATATATTCCATTAAAAAATACTGGTTTCAGTTCCGATTTAAAAGTTAAAAATGTTGGCAGCACTGTCATTGTTTTAGTCGAATGCGGATGTTTATTTTACTATGATAATTTGTGAAAGCTTATATTCATCATGGGTGTATACAGCAAAGAATTTCTGCTATATCATGAAAAATCTTTTTTGAAAGATGTTTTTAAGTCGACCCGATTCGTTGAAAACTCGAACCGACCAGCAGCAAAAAAAATCCAGTCAATCCGACCCGCACGAAAAATAAATCAGTCAATCCGACCCGCACGAAAAATAAATCAGTCAATCCGACCCGAACTCGACCCGCTAGAGAAAAAAACGTAGTCGACTGGACCCGAACCCGAACAGCGGGTAGGGTCAGGTTCGGATAAAATCGGGTTACCCGACCGGATACAGAATTTTTGTTGGAACCCTGCTCTATCAAAAGTGAATCGAAAGTTGCAGCGAAAAGAGATGGGCGCAGAATCTTTTTCCATAAGAGTAAAAATGGATTATCTACTGAAAATTAAAATTAAAATTTCTTCCCAACTAGGTAACGGATATGGTATGATGTATAACTCTTCGAAGATTATTATAATTTACAAGCTTTGGGTGTGTGTGTGTGTGTGTATGCATGTGTGTGTATGCATGTGTGTGTGTGCGGTGGTGGTGGGGGGGGGGGGGGGGGTAGCGATCGTATGTAATTAGAACGGTACTTCGATATTTCTTATTTCCCATTTTGGTAGTAATTTGATTTTGCATTTTCCACATGCATCTACGCTGGCAACTATTCATTATATTTAGACAGTCTACTGAGACTAGTGTCATCTTAAAGGATTTTTTTCTGTTCTTTTTTAATAAGTGGGTGGTTACAGACCCGCTTCCTCACCCCCCCCCCCCCCTGATTCTTCCACCAGAATATTTATATGATAATTTCTACATAGTTAATGGTGCAAACATACTATTGAAAATCCCAATGGAAAAAATTGGAGGAAGAATAATTGGAAAAATCTAGTCCGTGACCATCCTGGTAGGCTGCGATTTTAGGTACTTCCGAAATGAGGACTTTTTTCATTCAATCCGCAAGGACACACTAACAGTTAGGTATAGGGCATGCTACATTTTTTAGTGGCGGAAAATCCAGAGGGGGGGGGGGGATTAGGTCTGTCAACACCCTGTCTGTGTTGATTTGTGCTCTTCAAAAGCTTCTCTACGAATTCTAATTTCATTTCCGCAAATATCATAATTTATTCAGGAGTATTTTTGCCCCACCTGTATTTGGCACAATTTAATTTTCAGAATAAGTTTCTACAATATACAGCCACTATGAAATTAAAGAAAAAAATTACTCTTGAAAGAAAGTGGTGTGAAATAAGGGCGGTGTTAAAAATGCTCCGGAATAAACTAATACGCTGGTAGCTATGCCCTACCTATCTTAAAGAATTCTGATGCACTCTGTGTTTTTCTTCTCCTTTTCAGAAAGATTCGAATTGTATGCGATTTTCAAAGCTTTTTAAAAAATTTAAAATATAGCCAGAAGTCGCACTCCCTCCTTTTTCGTTTTCCTTTTTTTCCCCTCCCCACCCCTGTTTTTTATTTTATTTTATTTTTTTTATTCCAGGCCTTTTTCTAAGATCAGAAATTTTCGCCATTTTTCTACCATCATTTTAATTTAGAAATCTCTATCGTATTCTTTTAATAGCGTATAATGTGTCGTCATAAAAGATTATTCTATGAAAAATATATATACACGTGGAATTATAATTTTCATAGTATAAGTTTTCATTATTCTATGAAAATTCTATGAAAATGTATATTAGTGGTAGCAGAAAAGGTGAAAGTTTCTTATTCCTAAATTTTTCATATAATAATAATAATTATTATTATTATTAAAATTAATAAAGGCGGACATTAAGAGCCCTGATATACACTAAAAAACATTCGTGGGCGGAGTTACAGAAACATTTTCTCCCTCTAAGTGCGAAAATTTCCGGCTTCTTTATATAGTTTTGTATGACCAAAAGGTAAACTATTTGAAATAAATCCTATGAAAGATATATTTTGAATGCAGAATTAAATTTAAATTTTTGTTACTTAAATATTTTTTAAATGAATAATAATAATAATAAATAATAATAATTGAGTAATTAAAAATAATAATAATTGAGTAATTAAATAAATAAATACTGCTATTAAATAATACTTTCTTACTAATTCAAAATGTAATTTTTTTGCCAGATATGTAAATTATCTGCAGTAATTTTATATACATTAGGATACACTCTTAAAAACCTGCTTTTAGATTTTTTGCCCTTTTTCGGAGTATCTATCTGGCTGGCCGTTTTAAAAGAAGAATGAAACAGGACTTGAAAGGCTCGGTTGAATATCGTATCTTCAGCGATAACTTAATACAAATTAAACATATGCTGAAATATCTTAACTTGAATTTTATCAATTCCAAATTCGTTAAGTTTATAAAATTGCGTACAATTTTTCGTAAATAGTCTCTATTTGATTGTTTCATATATTACTTTAAAAAGTGTCTTTTTTTTTTTTTTAATTTCTGCGTTGAAGTTAGTTAAAGCTGTGAAAAAATAATCCTCAAAAATTTAAAAATAATCGTCATGATTTAATTTTGTGTAAGACTCTCTCCTTCTCAAAGAAAATTAATGGCAAATAAAAATGATATCTACTATTTCAAAACTATATTTAATTGACACCATCGTGTATGCAATGATATATTTTTTTAAACTTTGTTCACAGCTCTTAACTACGGAATTCTTAACACACATAAGGAAATTAAAGAAGCGAGTGACTGCTCAGTGCAAGTTGGTCGGCGCTGGAATTTGTTTTTATGAGATGCGAGAGGCTGCTAACCTTTAAAAAATTTTCAAATTTTGAATCGTAGTTTTGCCTATTGACTACATATCAGCGTTCTCTCTTCGGGGAAAATTTCCCCCATTTTAGGGAAATTCCGGGACTTAGAAGGAAAAAATTCCCCTCACATAAGAGAGGTATGAGAATATGTTTTAGACAATATCTGATACATCCATTCTAACTGCTTTAAGAATAAGATCTGAATATGTTTTCTGAATACATAAAGAGATATATATCTTCTTGTTGAATAACATGCAGAGGCAGCAGTCTTCACCGAACAGATTAGTTTCGAATTGAGCATGGCAAAAAGCTGCGCATTAACTTATTCGTGTTGAATGCGCACCTTCTTGTTCCACTGACTTCTAAACAGATGCAGTGTTGCCAGACTTGGACATTTTGCCCCAATTTGGGGATTTCTGAGACTGTGGGGGAAATATTTGGAGACGGAGATTTAGTGGGGAGTAGCTTGGAGAAATGGAAAATATGGGGGTTTTCATTAACATTGGCAAAAAGAATTTTCTAAAAATTCTACAGGTAAAAAAAAAAAAAAAAAAAAAAGAAGAAGAAGAAAAAGGGCCAAGTTTATCGACTGATAATGCATTGATTCTGGATTCTATTTTAAAAATAGAAAAATACCATTTACAACCTTTTGATTAAAAAATTTATCCTATTTTTTGCCTCATTCCCTGATTTCAGGAATTATTTTTACTTGGTTCATGTGTGCTATAGCAAGCATTGTGAATGCCTGATACGTATTGGTTGCCACTTGAATAAGCAAGCTTAAAGTAAGCTGAACCAGTCTAAACTAGAAAGCTTGATATTTAAATTTAAATTGCAGGCATGAAATATCTATTTCGACGTAAGCTCTTTAATTTCTCTGAATACCTGTTTTTCTTGCTTTTTATACTCCACAAAAACTTTTTTTTTATGCATATGTGATGAGAGTAAGTGATTAGAGGAGGGGGGGGGGCTACATTCAGAAAGTTGACAGATTGAAAATTTTCGAAAAGCTAGTGTATATAAAGTTATTTTTCTAAATGGGGATTTTTTTTTCATAAAGGATCTTTATTTGGGGGAAAAATAGCAGCTTAAATTTGTTAAATATTCTTTTATTTATTTATTTTTTAAATTGCAATTTTAGTACAAATTGAGTTGGGGGATTTTTTGGAAAAAACACTTGATTTGGGGAAATTTGAAAACTTTTAGGGGAAATTGACTCTCGACCATCTAGCAACACTGAACAGATGACAGATCACTCTAATTTCCAGTAATGTATTAAAGAGAAGCAAATTTATGTACCAACAACCATACCTGTTATCATCCTAATAAATATACCATAAAAATGTTTGTACCACAACTTTCTTACACTACTTAATCTCGAGAGTAATTTTTTTCGAATGTAATTGTAATTAAAGAAAAAGAAAAAAATACTAAAAAAAAAAAAAATAATAATAATAAAAAAAGACTGGTATCGGTATGAAAACAAGGCAAGATTAAAAAATTAAGGAATATTAATTAGAATGTTGGCTGGTATGAAACAACTGTTTCAAATTTTACACGAGAGTATTTGATGGATTTTGCACGCGATTATATGCACGATTCAAGCTGTCTAACTAAGGAACAAATAATTAAATCCCTATTATTATTATTGATTATTTCATCTTTGTATTTATCCGGGAATATCCTATGGAAACTTGATCAATATGGGTAAGTATTTTTATGATACATTATTATTGTTATTATTATTATTATTATTATTATTATTATCGATATAAGGTATTTTAATATTCTTTTCTATTAAACTATTGCTTAAATTTAGAGTGTTTCAAATATTTTATTTGTATTTGTTCAGCAACTTTTACGATATTTCAACATTTACTAAATTTTAATATCATTCTTAATCAATCTTTACATTAAAAAAGTAAATTAAATTAATTAGTCAGGATGATTGTGTTAATTTTATAGTTTAGCTGACATATCGTTCTTCAATATTGACATTCATTTTGAGATAGATGTTGGAGTGTAAGGTTTTTCTACCAGCTATGCGAAACATACCAGCGTCAAGAATCGGGTGTGTGAATGTTCTATCACTGAGCCACTACGGCTAAATACTCACCCGATATTTTTCACATAATATACGTTGGCAAGATCATCGTGTATGCATACGCAAAAGTAACAGGTGAGCATATTAATCGTGGAAACTTCGATACACCTCGTAATTACTTAGAAAATATCGTACTTAAACCATGAATATTTATTTAGATGTTGGGGTGTAATGATGAATTATTATCCTAAATAAGCGAAAAATGCCAGAGCCGAGAATCGAACCCGGACACTCCGCTTACCATGCAGATGCCCTAACCCTGAGCCAACCTGACTAATTACATATTCATGACAGATAAACGGTGTTTTCTAAGTAATTATATGGTCTACCGGAGTTGCCACGATTAATATGCTCGCCTGTTACATCTTATATCTACGTTTGCAGATACAATGATCATGCCAACGGATATTATGTGAAGAATATCAGGTGGGGTAACTCAGTGGTAGACCATCAACACGGTAAGCGGAGTGCCTAGGTTGAATTCTCAATTCAAGCATTTTTCGCGTAGTTGTTATGAAAATTCAACCTTACTGCAACATCTCTAAATAAATTTTGACGGATATTTGAATTTGTATTTTTTTCACTGTTTCAATGCTTGTAACTTGTCATCATATTTAGTTATTTAAACACAAATGATGTCGTACCGTAGGATTTTTTCTGCTCTTTCTAGTTATGTGTTTAATTTCTGTCTACCATGTTTGAAATTTTCAGAAATAAGGGAAATTGTAAGATGTTTAGCTTTTTCATTCTGTTCGCAGTTGAAACAGAAACGGTTTTCTATTCAGAAAAATTGAAAGCGGTTTGAGATAAGACGGTGTGTGTATACTGATTTCAGGGTTGCGAACTTTTATGCTTTATCCACATCATTCTTAGTCACGCTTTCTTTTCTTACCAGTAATTTTGAAGAAAAATTTTCTTCTTACTTATTCGTTGTCACATATTGTAGTGAACAAAAATTCTGGTGCTAAAAAAAAGGCGGGGCTAAAAATACTCCGGAATAAATTAAAAAGCCTGGCAACTCTGTGATTTATGTTCCCTATAAGCTCTTCTATTAACCCCCTGATTTTGTCGAAGCAATAAAGAATGACCCTGTATTGTAATTAATTTTCTGGCATCTTAATTTTTTAGCAATCATAAATAACTTTTTATTAAAGTTATTTATCACAAGTAGTTATAAAGTGATAAAAAGTTAAAATAAATCATTTATACATACTTGCCAACATACTAATTAATATTCCGTAGTATTGTTAGCCCTGCCTTCTTTTTCATATCAATATCTTTTTAGAGTAATTTTCTCTTATTTAATCGTAATTATATTTGAAGAATATTACTCTAAAAAATTACTGGTGTGAAAAAAAGGGCGGGACTAACAACATTACGGAATATTAATTAGGATATTGGCTAGTATGTTTATAGGAGTTAATCACCAACTGGAAATGTGAAATTTGATTCAGCAAGTAAACTCCACATTTGTAAATTATCTAAAGAATTTCTTATTAAATTAAAATATATATTTGACATTTTGATGAGAGTTCAAAATTCTTTCCTTTGAGGGGAGGGGGGGGGGGACGGAGGCTGTATTTATCGTTTTTTTTAACACGTTGCTTGATTTAACTAATGACTCTTTCATTTTCGTGCATAAATCTTTTAAAATTTATTCTAAGGAATCGATGTAGTAGTTGCAAATGGAGAATATATATGCCGCTAGCACGATATTTTCGCAATTTAATACGAATGCGGAAAATCCTTTTTTTTTAAATAATGTATTGTTTCAGAAAAACGCCTAAAGTAAGGGGTAGTCCTTTTATTTAAATGCATAGTTGGTCAACTTTTACGATTTTTGGTCCGGAAAATTTTGATAAAAAATTGATGTTATTTAATGAGTGAACACTGTCAAATTTCTATTAAAAATTTTTGGTGTACAAAAAGTGTAAAAGTACGCAATTATGATAACGCGTTATCTCTCGACCGATCAGTAAAGTGTTAAAAAAGTAAAATGACTGTTTTTTTCCCTTTAAACGCGTGTCTGAGCGAGTAAAATGTTATGAACGTTTACAAATAAATACAATATAAAATCTGATTTGACAAATATTCTAATTTATTCCGATATAGTGTTAGGGCCTGCCTTTCTTTCACAGCAGAGTATTTGAAGAGTAATATTCTGCAATAGGATTGAATATTTTTTTCTGGGTAGCACCTATGAACAAGGCACATATTTGCACCGGAAGCTGAATTGGAAACTAAGTGGAGTGGTGCTCGGATAAGTTCTTAAAAAAAAAAAAAAAAAAAAAAAGAAGAAGAAGAAAGAAGAAGAAGAAGAAAAATGGAATGAAAGAAGAATATGATAACCTAACTTAGGGGATAAAAATACAATGAAATACAATAAAAAGAAAAAAAATTGAAATTAGTTAAATCAAAAGAAAGTAAAGTGAAGGATCACTGAAATTTTCCACGTTTTGAGAAAAACAGATCCTCTAAAGCTTAAGGTAAGAAAGCGGACTGACCACCAAAAGGTTTAGATAAAATTTCGATTTTTCTTAAAATGTCATTAAATTTTTTTATTTTATTTAGGGTATTTTTAAGTTTGGTGAGTAATTCGCTTTAACTAACAACTTTGAATTCTTGAGCAGTACTTTTAAGAATCTGGAAGAATTGATATTTTCGTTAAGAGGGGACAATACCTAATCTCGCCGGCAGCCTTCGCCCATGTTATTCTATGGGAAAATTTGTTGCTACAATTACACATTACCTAATGAATATTTTTAAATGCTGTTTTCGCTGTCAGAAAATTCATAACCGTTAAATGAGTACTCATTTTTGAAAAATTCATTTTTTTTTAATTTTTACATTTTAATTTTGAGTTCAAAAATGCGATTTTTCACAAAATGCATTTTTCTCATTTTCTAATTGCAAAATGAAATACTGAAATTTTAAAAAATCAATTTTTGGAAAACAAGTACTAATTTAACGCTTATGAATTTTCTATGTGTGAAAACAGAATTGAAAAATATTCATTAGGTAATGAGTAATTATGTAAACAAATTTTCCCATAGAATAACATGGGCCAAGACTGCCGGCGAGATTAGGTATTGTCCGCTCTTAATTGCAAAAAAAGATGCTGGGTTTGAAGGGTGGGGTTAAAAATAGGGGGTTGGACCGGCTTAGAGAGGATGTACTTTTCTCCTATTTTCCGGAAAGATTGGATTTCCTCGGTAATTAGCGGTATTTTCCCCGCCGCAATCGCACCATTGCAATTTTGGAGGATCAATATTTTCCTTTCCTAGTTCACATTCTTTAGACTCGTGTTTTTCTGAGCATTTAACACATATAGGAGAAATTGTACAATTTATTGTAGAATGGAGAAAATACAAACATCTGAAACATTCCATCACTCAGGTGGGCATCCTGTAATTTTTAAACATGGTTGCAAAAATATAAAAACCATTGTAATTAAAAAATTTTCTTTGAGTGACCGTTGTTGACCACTGAAATTGGAATAAGGATCGTGATAATTTTTTTTAAAGCTGGTCAACTGGACAGAGTTTTAAACTTTTATAATTTATTCCGGAGCATTTTTATCCTCGCCTTCTATTCGCACGAAAATTTTTATTAAATATTTCTCTGTAATATGTGGCAAAAATTAAATAAGAAGCAAATCATTCTTTAAAATTATTGATGTAGGGAAAAAAGGGCGGAGCTAACAATTCTTTGGAATAAATTATAAAAGTTGGCAACTCTGACTAGGAAATCTTAATAACATCAAATTTTAATTCATTTAGATCATCCTCAATATCTAAATGGGAGTATTAATCGGAACCCTTCTGACAGCAGCCTTAATTTTGGCGACAGATTTTTGAGGCATGATGTAATAGTTAATTTTCATTTTGATGATGAACTCAGAATCTTAAACTTTTTCAGGGAAGGATTTAAGAAAATACTCCTATTATTCTGCAATATGTACTCACGATTAAGAAAATTAAAGATTACGATTAGAAGAAAATTCCCTTATAAATGTAGGGTTAGAAAAAAGTAAGGCGGGGCCTAACAATATTTCAGAACAAATTAGAATAATCGACAGCTCTATAACTTATATTAAAATATCTAAAATTTGCATTGAAATTTATAAATACTTATATATGTTAACATGCATTTTTTTTTATTAAATATTGCCTGTGCCTATTTTATACTATTGATTAAGTACTGTAATTCTTTTCTTATTTACTTATTTTTTGTGAAATTTAAGCTTTGTATATCTGTAACGTATTGAATGATTTTTTTACATGTTACATTTTGTGATGATCTTTCATTATTTTCTTTAAAAATAGGACTCCAAATTAAAATGGCAACTGTTAAGTAAAAGGTTTCAATATTTAACTTACACCACTAGCATTAGCCGAAAGTTTATATCATTAATATCTCCCGTTCACAAAGTTAATTGCTTTTCTATTTCTCGAAACATAGTGCTAATAATTTAAAGACGGGCGATCGCTCTTACTGAGCAAGATTGTCGTGTCGCAATTAAATGTTTGGTGGGAATGTCGGATTCTTTGGTTAATCGAGCGATTTTAATAACGCCGACTTTTCTAATTAATAATTTCATTAATTAAGATGATAAAACTATCTAAAATGTCTGCCTGGCACATATTGATACCTCTCATGATGCGGAAGAGTTTCTTTTTGAGGTGTGGTCGCAGATAAAAAAAAAAAAAAAAATTGATGCCAGCGAGAGTATATGACTTTTCTAATTAATAACTTCATTAATTAAGATGATAAAACTATCTGAAATGTCTGCCTGGCACATATTGATACCTCTCATGATGCGGAAGACTTTCTTTTTGAGGTGTGGTCGCAGATAAAAAAAAAATTGATGCCAGGGAGAGTATATATAAATATACATATATATATATATATATATATATATATATATATATTAGATATATACAGATATATTCAAATTCACAAATGGTAAATTAGTACTTATTTAAAAAAATAAATTGTTTAAATTTTTAATACTTCGTTTTGAAGCTAAAAAATGAGAAAAACGCACTCGTGAAAATTTGCATTTTTGAACTCAAAATACATACTTGTCAACCATCTCATTATGAACCGAAGAACTTTTAGTACCTGCCTTTTTTTTTTTTTTTTTTTTTTTTCACACCTGTCATTTTTTAGAGTAATTTTATTCTTTTTTAATCGTAAGAACACTTAAAGAGAATCATTCTAAAAATAAAGTGGTGCAAAAAAAGGTGCGTTGTTTCAAGGGGCGTTAACAATTGTACGGTTATTAATGAGATGGTTGGCAAGTATGGAAATATAAAAGTTTTAAAAATTCAATTTTTCGAAAATTAGTACCAATTTAACGCTTGCGAATTTTCCGAAAGCGAAAACGGAATAAAAAAAAAAAAAAAAAAAAAAAAAAAACTCCCGCTGATGAGTAATTGTGGAAACAAATTTTCCCATAGAATAACATTGATCAAAGATTTAGAGATATAGAGCAGACTTCGAGAGCAGATTTTAGAGATATAGAGCAGACTTCGTACAACGCCAGAGCAAAGTTGCCAAACGAATTCTACTTCTTTTTAACACCACTAAATTTAAATCAAAGACCTTTATGCAAAAAACTATAAAAGTGCAGTTGACAGTGCCTGATTTAAGGCAGGGCATTCGGAGCACGTGCCCTGAGCCTTCACACTGAAGGGGCTTCCAAGAAATTCTATCATACATATAAAAAAATAGTTAAAATGAAAAATTTCCAAATTTCGCTATAATGATCGTTGTTTTTTATTTTTTTCGTCAATGGTTGTAAGTATTACTGCGCTCTTATATAAATCAGCAGTATGATCTTTCAAGGAAACTATGAGTTCATTGAAAAAATTGCAATATTTTCACTAAACGCAAATGCAGCTGCATACTACTGATACTGCATTCCAAACTCTTACTAAGGCTAACTAAATCTGAGGCACGCAGTGCAGATACACGGGTACGACGTACGTTGATCCGATAGACAAGCATCGGATCTAGTTAAGTCTTACCGATAAAATGAAAAGTGGAGAGAATTTTTACATGCATGAATCAAAAATATGAAGTTTGTTTTGCTTGTTGTAATATTAAGGTACAGTCGGCAAAAAAAAAGCCCCCCCCCCCCCACACACACACATCTAATTTCGCTCTAAATTATCGTAAAAACACGCGGTTGGTACCAATCGATCTGTGTAACGTCTAGTTTATAATGGTATAGTTAGATTTTGCTTAAGGGGTCATCTACATATTAAAACAGGCATCAAATTAATTTTTTTCAATGGCAACCCCCATTTTTGACCTCATATTAATATTTCTGAGATCAACGCAGCTCGGAAAATATACCTATTTATATACTTTAAATGAATTCTAAATAGAGATACAAGCGAAAATGTATTAAGGGTTCGTTTATACGTTTAGAAAAAATATAAATCACGATCTACCAAAAAATAGGCATTATTTGTTAAGTTTCACAGTACAGAAATTTTAATTATAAAAAAAAAAAAAAAAAAAAAAAAAAAAAACGAAACTGATTTACAAAATGTACTGTCTTAACTTATAAAATAAAATTTTTTAAGTGGTTTATATTTAATAAACATTGATTAGTTTAAACAACACTTCATACGTAAAAATTTAAATAGCTTGAGTCATATGAACCCTCCAATGTTGAATTATAAAATTCTAGATAGCAAGATAAAATAATAACAGTGATAAAGATAATAATAATAATAATAGAGGTAAAAAGAAAAAAAAAAGTGTTTCATATTTAAGAAAAAAAATTATGTACTTCTGTTGGGTATACTTTTATATTATACAGTAAGCCCTGCATGAAAGTGTTACTACAAAGTTTTACATTTAATGTGAGGCGTACAAACCTAGAACATGCAATATACAAAAATATAGATAACAAGATTTAAACTAAAATCTGAGAAAGGATATTTAAAATTCAATAAAAAGGAGATTTTGGGTTATAGGTCACGCCTTCATATGTTTCTCTAAAACATCAAATTATTTAACAAAACTCATGATTAACACTTTCGCGACCGTATGCTTTTGTCTTTTTGAAAGTAAGGTCCGCCTGTGGACGTTAATCTTCGAAGTTACAATATTTCAGAACAAAATTTTCTGTAATCACATTTATATTAAAAATGGATATACATTATAATTATGTTTTTCTAATCAAAGTAGTTGTATCCATTTTATATTTCATTGTAAAATACGAATTTCGGTTATATACTTAAGATAATGCATAAAAATTTCGAAAGAAACGCCAGTTGGCGAAGTTACAGATTTTCAAATGTCGTGAATCTACGTCAGCGGTCATGAAAGTTTTAAATAATTGAAATTTTGTCATCAACAATTATAACGGCAAATTTCACTCGTTTATATATTCTAGAGTTCTATAAAGAGTCAAACAAACTAAAATTAAGGAAACAAGACATATTTTTTAAAGTAATGTATTGTTTCAGAAAAAGCCAGAGGGTGGGGATTATTATCCTTTTGGAATGCAATCAAAATTTCGCGCCTGGAATGCGTTAATCTTACAAAAATAGACTTATTTGTAAACATCGAAACCTTACTTAGAAAACAATAAAAAACGAAACAAAACAACAAAATTAAATTAATTAAAAATTTTCAATGCTGGACTGAATTTGCATAAATTGGTCTGATAAAGTATGTCCCATATAAAACTATATCCTATTGCCCAGAAAGAATATCCGCCGTTATATAGTTGTCTACTGCACTTGAATTCTTAATTTTAAATGTGTAAGGTCTATATTTTTAAAAGTAATAAGGCATATTACATTGTTTTAAATTGTTTTCCTATAATAAATGTGAATTTTACGCTGTCATTAGAATAATCAAAAATAAATAACACTGCACTTTATTTCAATAATATGTTTAATAATAATAATAATAATAATAATAATAATAAACTTCAACTGTTTGATTTTGTATTATTATTATGATTATTATTAATAATTTAATATTATATTACGTCATGCGATAAAATTTAAATAACGTTAGCTTACAAACGGTGCAATAAACAAATGCGAAAATGTAACAAAAAATTAAAGCAGAAAATTCGTTTGAAAAAATCTTATAAAAATTATTAAAGGTTAATTATAATAATTTAAAAAAAGAAATAAAGGAAAAAGGATTGTTCCCTGCGTATTCCTCTTTCAAACAATAATCCTCGCCTTACCGCGTTTCCTGAATCATGATATTTAACTTGAGGTGTACAAACCTTACAATATTCAAGTAAAAAAAAAAAAAAAAAAAGAAAAGAAAAGGGGAACCAAAGGGTTAAAATGGTATTTTAGAAGTCAGAAACTAGGAAAATTTAAGTAATATTTAAAAAGAAAGACATGACATTTCAGAATCGAGTATATTCCTTTTTGTAACGGAAGCCACGCCTTTACACAATTTTCTAAAACTTTACATTATAAAACAATTTTTTTTTACATATTTTCAATTAAATTATTTAAATTTTGTCTTTAGCATTCGATGTAGTAAATGACATTGATATTTATGCGTACCAGCATCATATATAGAGTCAAATACGAATATGCAAACTAGTTTTTTTAATATTGTTTCCACAATATGGAGGCGGGGCTTCATTTCTCTTGGAATTCTTTCACAAACTCTAGCCTTCATTGCGGTAATTTTATAAAAATTAGCCAATTTGTATGATAAACATCGAAATGTTGCTTAGATAGCAATTAGAATAACAAAAATATAAATTAAAATAATTTTTCGTCAAAATCTATACAGATATTTACTCACAGAGGATATAAATTATAACAAGTGACGCCCTCTAACAGTAGTAAAAAATTATATACCACTGTAGCTCAAAAAATGTTAGGGACGAGTTGTAAATTTGAAACCCATGTTTTTGATGATGCCCGTTCTATTCGTGCAAAAATTAACATAGGCCATAATTCATATTTTTTTTCAAATATGAATTTATTAATAATTTTCATAATTAAAAAAATGTTTTTTTTTTTTTTTTTTTTTTTTTTTAAATCAAAAACATGCTTGGAAAATATTTGGGTTATTTCATTCTAGCGCACAAAAAAAAAAACAAAAAAAAAAAAACAGAATTTTAATATAATAATTTTTTAGGAAGATAAGAACGAATGTTTGTCGCATTCATAACATTAGCATCCCCATACTTTGACAGATTATAACTCCATGAAAAATTAAGCAAAATATATAAACTATACCATTTTCCGCAATGATTTGATCCAAAGAATTCAAATAAATTTTAAAAATTGGGGGTTACCATTGAAAAAAAATGAAGTTGGTGCTAGTTTTAATATGTAGACGACCCCTAAGCAAAATGTAACTATACGTTAACTATAAACTAGACGTTATTACAAATCGATTGGTACCAGCCGCATGTTTCTACAACTTACGGCTGAATTAGGGGGGGAGGGGGCTTTTTTTTTTTTTTTTTTTTTTTTTTCCGACTGTACACTAAGCGACCAAAAAAAAAAAAAAAGAAAAGCCGCACTTGGATATTTTACTTTTCGCCTTCTACAACCGCCAATTTTATCGCTTTAAAAGCAAATTTTCGAGCAGATTTTATTATATTGTCCTCCACATACACTTTAGCTTTGAGTCCAGTGTTAAAAACAAAATGCAATTGTCAGGAAAATTGTAATTTCAGAAATTATTTCAAAAATGGTAAGAATAAGAAGTTAATGAAGCCACAAAAGTATTAATTTTTGAATGAAAATCAAAAAATATTTTAATACGTGAGATGGCAAAATAATTAGATGTAAAAGGTATATTGGTAAAAGGGTTTTTTAGCAAGATATAAAATTTTTTGGCCGTTTAAATTGGAAATTTAGTTTTAGGCGGCCATGTTGCTCATCCAAGCGAGATGACCGTAAGTTAAAAAGCCATTGTTTATAAAATCGGTTTGTATTACATTTAGAATATAAAAGAGATTCAGAAAAAATGTTTTCAGAAAAAGTGTCATAATTCTCTCCAAATGCTGTTACGATTTAATAAGATTAAAATTATTCTAAAAAATTATTGGTGTGAAAAAAAAAAAAAAAAAAAAAAGAAGGCGGGTACTGAAAATTGTACGGTTCATAATGAGATGGTTGGCAAGTATGTATATCAAATATCGCTTCTTAACCCTTTCAGGGACGGTGATGCCACTTCAGCATTCTACTGTCGGAGGTGATTTTTTTTAATAATTGAAAAAATGACTATTTATGTGCATTATAGGATAGAACGTAGTAAAAAACAGTGAATAACCTAAAAAAAAATATGCAAATTTTAAGATATTTTGATAGTTAGGCTCAAAATGATATAAAATTTACGAAAAAAGAGCCCTTTTACAAAACATCATAAGTCAAATTTAAATAAAGATAATTTTATTCTGTAAATTTTATTTAGATTGTTGAAAGATCCTTACGGGAGTGAACTACTCTCAAAACTATATTTAATATTTTACAGAAGATAACATTTTTACATGCTGAAACAATCATGAATATACATGACAGTTCATAACTTCTATCGACAAAAAAAAAAAAAAAAAAAAAAAAAAGTAATAATAATAATAATTTAGTTAGATTCATTGTCGTAGTTCAATTCCTAAAACAACTCCTCTAGAGTATTTTGTCAAAGTCTCATAACGTTTCAATATAACTTTTGGAGTTATGATGATGTTTTGGATAAAGCAAAATGTTAAAAATTTCATTTTGTGAGAAAGCAGAAAACATATTTAAAAACCAGATTTCACCTATTAAATAAAAAATAATTTTAATAAGTTCCTGATTTATTTCATAGTTTTTTATTTTCTGTTTTAAATTCCTTATATATTCAGTAACAAATTTTGATGCTTAAATTGAGTAAAAAATTTATGTAAGCAAACATTTTCGGGTCATTTACAGTTACTTCTGGTTTCAAAAACTGGCGAGTAACTAATACATACTTGCCAACATACTAATTAATATTCCGTAGCATAGTTAGCTCCGCCTTCTTTTTTATACCAGTATCTTTTTACAGTATTTTTCCTCTTATTTAATCGTAATTGCATTTGCAGAATAATACTCTAAAAATTTATTGGTGTGAGAAAAAGGGCGGGACTAACAAGACTACGGAATATTAATTAGGATGTTGGCAAGTATGCTAATATTAAAATGCCTGTAACTGAAGTTCTAAGCAAGGTAGAAACAAAAATCAAACTGATTTAGAAAGCTAAAATGTCAGGCTTTAATACTAACCCAAAAATAGAAAATCGGAGTTTTGACCGAAAATTGCATTTTAAAGGTAGGCAGGCACTTTAAAATTATGGGTGTAATTTAATAAAAAAAATCCGCCAGATGTGGCAACACTGGTGTCAAGTCTCCAATTTTTCAAGGGGACTTCATACCGGAACGTTTTTCTGAATGTTTTTTGTTTTTTCAGTCGTCAAAAATATGTGCAAAGCTGCCAACCTGATCTGGGGATTAGTGGTGCCGCTTCATTTTCTACACCACTTAATTTTTAGAGCAATTCTCTTCAAATATATTTTCGATGAATTAAGAAGAAAAATACTGTAAAAAAGACTGTTGTGAATAAAAGGGGCGGAACGAACAATACTCCAGATTATATTGGCAGCTCTGTATATGTGATAAATACCTTTTTAAAAATGGTGGGTATAATTTTCATTTAAAAATTAAAAAGAATGGCAGCTATGTATATGTATTCTCGCAATTTGTTCATTAAAAATGACAAGACTTAAAGTAAATGGTTTTCTATAAAATAATCTTAAACTGCATTAGTTTAACATGTTTTTTTTTTTTTTTTTTTTTTTTTCCTTCCACGGTAATCTCGATTTAAAAATTATTGTTTATGTTTTAGTAAAAGAAGAGGAAGTGAAAAATTGTTTATATTAAAAATACCTTTTCTTTAGATAAAACAAACTGTAGTAGGACTACATTCTTTTACGATATACAAAAGTTTTGTACATTGATAGAACTGTCTAACAACGATCCTACTTTACTATCAATAAAAATGCATGCATTAAGCAATGTACTTTATGCTATTCGCGATAAAGATTGTACATTTTTTATTCAGTTGATATATGAATAAAACATTATGTTTAATGATGTTTCATTCTTAATGTATTTCCTATTCTTACTGTCTTCTCTCTAAATAAATAACAAGTTATCAAGTTCGAGTAATTTACCAAAGAGGACTCAAGACATTTGTTACCAGAGAAAGAAATTATCCTGACGAAGAAAAGACATTTATTTTTCTTCCATATAAAGAATTTTTAAAAATATTTTAATAATCTGATGTATTCACTTTCCTCGAGTTTCTGTAAAAACAGCTATTACGGTTACAATGGGAAATTTGGATAACAAAAATTTTTTATAAAGAAATTATAATTTTAATAGTTGATATTAATGATTAGTCAAGTTTAAAATTACTATAAAATAACTTTATAAAAAGAGTGATGCGAAAATTTTCCTTTGTGAGAACCATGGGTCTATGATAAGAGTTATATATTATTTGAACATTTTCAAAGCAGGTGAAAATTACTCAAGAAGCAGTTTTATTTTAAAACTATACTGTGCGGGCGGGGAGGGGGTACATCCTCCCTCAACACTTGTTTGAATTTTGTAGCTACATACTGGCCAACATTCTAATTAATATTCCGTAGTGATGTTTGTCCCGCCCTTTTTTTTCACACCAATAAATTTTGAGTAATATTCTTCAAATGCAATTACGATTAAATAAGAAGAAAAATACTCTAAAAATATATTGGTGTGAAAAAGAAGGCGGGGCTAACAATACTACGGAATATTAATTAGTATGTTGGCAAATATGTAGCTACAGCATAATTACCAACTTTAACACGTTTTGACTGCCTTGAAGATTTCAATAAAAATTTTTCTTTTTAGTCAGAGAAAACAATAACAGCAGTATATAACATTTTTTTACCGGAAATTTTTTTTTGTTGTTGTTTGCTTAATCAATGAAAATTATTACAAAAACATGTGGAATATTCCTATTAATGTTATCCGGTAGTCGAAAACTGCTAAATTTGGCAACAGTGAGCGACAGGAGTAGGTAGATTTGGGACTAAAGCATAGCTACCAACTCTTCCTTTTTTCACCGAAGACTTCATACCAGGCATTTTTTTTTTATAACAATTTTATATCTTTTAAATCGTGGTAAAGAAATAGAACAGATTTATAATAAATGTCAGTTTACACATCTGAATTAAAAGTTCAGAAAATTGGCAGCTTTGCTAAAGTAATCCTAAAACTTCCCCTGCTTAGCTTGATAGCATACCTGCTAACCATCGCATTAATAAGCGAAGATTTTTTTGTACTTTACTGTTTTTTTCACACCAATCTTTTTTTTTTTTCAGAAAAAAATTAATTTTATACTTATTTAATTGTAACTACATTTCTAGATAATTACTCTAAAATAAAGTGATGTGGAAAAAGGGGCGTTTACTAAAAGTATTCCGTTTCAATATTTTGAGTATATTTTGTTATGTTCCTTTTAGGCAAGGGTCGTACTCTCCGCCCTGTTTTTCAGGACACTCTCATGAACGAGATATTTAAAAATTTATTGCTACCACTATTTTTATAAAATAATCTCTACCCTGTATTATCAAGACACATTTCAATAAATATACCAGAAGTATTTCTGTGTGTAATTAGTGGTGGCAAAAAAGGCGGAAATTTCTTATTTTTGAGAGTGTCCTGAAAAAAGGGCGGAGAGTACGACCCTTAAGATAATATTTTAGCATTAGAACAGTCAATATAATAAAATAAATGTAAAATTTTAGGAAATGTTGCTAGGCCTGTAATTAGGATGTTGGCAAGTATGCTTTATAGTATAGATTTTAATTGAAATCCCACAGGTTTAATTATAAACCAAACATTGGTTACAAATATATCTGCGCCTTTCCACTGCTCACTTGAAAATTTAAGAGTTAACATAAAATGTATCGTAAATGTTGCCATTTTTAACATTATTCGTGATCTAACAACTATATAACTCTTAGTATTGTATCAATGACTCTAGTTTAAAAAAATAAGTAATTCATCATACAGTGTTTACTTAATTGCTTACTTAATTACTTACGTATTCTTTTTTTCTACTGGCTTCTGTCTGAGTAAATAAGAAGTTATGAAGTTCGAGTCTGTTAACTCTTCAAAGAGGGTTCGAAATGTTTGTCGGGAGGAAAAGAAATTGACGAAGAAAAGACACCTGCTTTGTGGAGCTATCTATAATTATTTTAATAATCTGATGGCGTACTCCCTCTGCATTTACATACCTTGTGTTTCTATAAAAACAGATTCAGGTGCGTTTCATGTGTAAGACAATTGTTTTGTTGTATGTGTTAAAGCTGATTCACTACACAAGGATCCTAAGCCGGGTAATATGTACTTCGTTAATGGGTCTTTCTAAAGGTTCTAACCCACATTCACACAAGTT
This sequence comes from Salticus scenicus, assembly GCA_963930645.1. Classification (NCBI taxonomy): domain Eukaryota; kingdom Metazoa; phylum Arthropoda; class Arachnida; order Araneae; family Salticidae; genus Salticus; species Salticus scenicus. The sequence continues at coordinate 256,780,338 of OZ005655.1, forward strand.
TGGGAGAAAACAGCGGAAATCCTCGAACGATTAGGCCGCGAGTGTGACATTGGTTTGAAACCGGCACCTACTGTCTACAAGCTTTGAAAATAAAAAACCTCGGTTGTTAGTGTGGTGACGCAAGGTAAGAATCAGATTAGTTGGACATTTCCGATGTACTTTTATAGTACTTGAAAATTGTTTCACAACCAGTTTTATTCTAAACCTGTGCAACGTGCAGTAATAATACGTGTTCCCACTCCCGTTTGAATATTTTAATTACATTCATAAAACATTTAAAATTATTATTAAATTAAAAGATAAAAATCTTACCCAAAAAAGTTTTGCTCAGATCACTTTTTAAAATACATTCAACTGATATCGGATTACCCTACATATTGACTATAAATTGTATAAACATCATATAATGTACTTTAAAATTTAGAACAGTAAGACAGATGCATAGCATAACTTAAAATACATTTCAGTTTTGAAATAGAGCGGATATTATATATAACGGAATTATTTTGTACGTCCTTGTAAGCAATTGGTAAATGTTTTTCATGTCATATTCTGTATGAAACATGTTTTCGTGCACATAAAATATATAAATTAGTTGGTTATATGTTTGATTCTGTCAGAATATGCTAAAATATATCGACGAGAAAATTCGTTCTTATACATTATGTATTTAAATTCTGTCCTATGTCAATGTGAACTAATCATTTGTGTTACTTCAATAAGACGTTTAAGGTAATATCCTCATACGATAAAAATTTAGAATGCCGTGTTATAACGACGCCAGATTGGGGACTTTTTTGTATTCAACTACCACCAATAATTTTGAGAAGTGATATTTGGCATATGTAATAGATCATTAATCTTCGAAATGATTACACAACCGGTACAATTAAAATTTAGTGGTGGTAGTTGAATTAAAAAAGCCCCCAATCTGGCAACATTAGCCGTGTTTAAAGTTTTTGTTAATATTTGTTCTTCAGATATTCTGATAACGAAGACATATATGCCAACATTTTAATTTATTTCGGAGTATATTTAGCCCCGCCTTTATTCCATACCACTTATTTTTTTTAAATAAATTTTTCTTTTTTTATCGAAATTATATATTGGAGAAAAACTTTCAAAAAATAAAGTGGTGCGAAATAGAGGCGGGCTAAAAATACTCCGGAATAAATTAAAATGTTGGCATCTATGCAAAGACACAGATCAACGACTAAAAACCTGATTTTCGGATTTAGGTGCCTTCGAAACGTGTAAGTAGATTAAAAACCCAATTTAGATAGTTTAATAGTAATAATAATAATAATAATAAGTATTATTATTGTTAATATCGTTAAACATTCGAAATTAAGTTTTTGATATATTTACACTTTATGGGCGAAATTTCTTATATGTAAGTTTTGCGCAATCTAAAGATGTTAAACTATATATACAAGAAATTTTGGCCATAAGCATCAGATGTAATGCATTTGAATAAATTTGTATGTCCTGGTCCACAAACAAGCCGTACGGCCTCAATTAAAAAATTTCAATTAAAATTTGCATTTGATGCAGATTTAGTATACGGAATTTGAATTTCGTGCTGATATCTGTTTTTGAATTGTGCTGATAACGGGTCACAGACACTCAGACTAACCGCTAAAATTTCATTTTTGTATTCAAGGATTCGAAAACCTGATTTTCTGACCTTGAAAAGTAAAATCATAGCGTAAACCGAATTGCTAAGTATTGATTCTAAAACAATACTTTCTTTACCATATCGTAAACAGGCAAAAAAAGTAAGCTCGAAATGAATCATTAAAAAAATTGCATAAAATGCTCTAACGTGCATGAAAAGTATTACCTTTCTATCTTAAAAATTATACTGCGCTACAAAAAAATAAAAAAAAAAATCGAACATTGATAACATTTTTGCTTATTCTTATGTAAAATGATCTCTTGAATCCGAATATGACCGCCCATTTCGCCCAATCACCCACCGTTTACTCGGGACTCCAACCCCTCCCCCACTTTTTATCCCTATTGGGTAATTTTATGGCCATGAACTTGATTTGGCGAATGGAAAAGAATTTTTTTAACACTTAAAAAAAAAAAAGTATATATATATAATGCATAATAAAAAATTATAATGATTGATTTATAAAATGTATAAATATAATTTGTAGTTTCAGAGGCACCCCCCCCCCCAAAAAAAAAAAAAAAAAAAAAAAAAAAACTCTTGCTGCAAATATCCATGTTTTAGAATTTTTCTCTTCTATAGCCCCTCAAAAGATATTTAACAGCTAAAATAATCCTTCCGTCCTCTGCAAATCAAATTTAAAATCATAAAATTACCGAAAAGTGATAAAAATAGGGGGGATCTCCAAACAATTGTGGGTGATAGGGCAAAATGGCCTTCATATTCGGATCCAGGAGGTCATTTTACATAAGAATTTGCAAAAATGGTGTTGGGTCCGATTTTTATGAAGAGCAGTGTTATCAGCCTGAGACTAGTTGTATCAGTTTTATTAAAGGTTAATAATTGCTTTATCATTATATTGAAATTTCTCGATCACTGCATTTTTAATTATGACACTTTTTTCTTGCTGAGATGCAATGTATAGGTAAGAGAAAAGAAAAATGAGATTATAAAAACAAACATTTTCCTTAAAAAAGTATTCAGATAAATCTAACTAGCTGGAACCCGTCGAATTCGACGATCATTTTATTGACCGTAATGTTTCAAAAAACATCGCATCATAATTTAAATGTATTTCAAGTTAAAACATCTAATATAATTTACGACATTTCACTTAAAAAAAAGAAAGTCAGAAAAATGCTTATAAATAGAAATACTATATATGACATCACTTTCTACAAAGTACAGTCAATGTGACGTCAAACTGACTGCAAATAAACAGTTCCTATCTTTCATTTTCTATTTCGTTTAATACTAAGACTACATGTTAGCTGACCCGGCCGGCGCTTCCCGGGCCCATGCAATGTATAGGTATAACCTTAAATGAACCTTATGTATACCTTATGTATACACCTTATGTATTATGTACCAATGTATAATAACCTTAAATGAACCTTAATTTTGTATGGTTTTACAGCTTTAACTCGATTTTGTTTGAATTTCTATTTTTAAATAAAAGCATCGGGAAAATATAATCAGCTGTAACAAAAAAATTCACTCGAACCGAACGAAACTCTGCCTTGTGACCCTGGTGCCTTCGGCAGAGCATACGCCGGTCGCTAATAACATAAAAATATTCCCCAAAATTAACCTGGAACCGAACGAACCCGCCCGGTGTAGCCCGGGGCCATGATACCTTAAATGAACCTTAAATTTGTATGATTTTATACCTTTGACTTGACTTAGTTTGAATTTCTGTTTTTAAATGAAAGTATCACGAAAAAAATAATCAGCTGTAGCAAAAAAAAAAAATTACCTCAAACAGAACGGAACTTGGGCTCGTGACCCGGTGCCTGCGGCAGCGTATATACAGGCCGCTAATAACATGAAAAGATTCTCAAAAATGAACCTTGAACCGAGCGAACCTCTGACTCGTGTTACCTCTGCCTGTGGCTGCTGCACTGTATAGCAGGCATGCATGCTACGCACGCGTTGCAAAATCCACTTTCCTCCACCAGGGGGTGCAGTATGTTGTATACGAACATCACCAATCGCCTTGAATTTCCAAGACTTTTTAAATAAGGTGTCACTGGTGGTGTCAACTGCAAAATCCTTTAGTTGCACTTTCCACAGCCAGGGGGCACAGCGTGTTCTATACGAACAACACCAACGGTAAGGAAATACCAAGACCTTTAAAATAAGATATAACATAATAGGGTCTACTACAAAATCACCTAGTTCCATTTTTCACCACCAGGGGGCGCATTATATTGTATACAAACATCCCCAATCAATATGAAATTTCAAGACCTCTATCACCAATCGCCTTGGATTTCCAAGACCTTTTAAATAAGGTGTCACATGGTGGTGTCAACTGCAAAATTCTTTAGTTGCACTTTCCACCGCCAGGGGGCGCAGTGTGATCTGTACGAACATCACCAACGGTCAGGAAATACCAAGACCTTTAAAATACGATGTAACATGATAGGGTCAACAGCAAAATCACATAGTTCCATTTTTCACCACCAGAGGTCGCACTATATTGTATACAAACATCCCCAATCGACATGAAATTTCAAGACCTTTAAAATGAGGTGCTACATGTGTGGGTCTAGAACGGATTTCCCTCTCAAACTAATTTCCCCCCTTTCCCCTCCACCAAATCTACTTTTCCCCTTTTCCCCCCCCTTTAAAATCGAAAATTCCAAATTCGCAGAAAGTGATTTTTTAGCATTCGACTCTAGTCCCCATATGTACAATTTCTTCTCCGTGAAGTAATTTGGAGCTTAGTTAAGCTCGTAAACGTGTTTTCAACCCGTTTCCCCCCCGGGGGGAACCGTTCGACTTTTTTTTATTTTTCTCTTTTCATAGCACATCTACAGGCCAAGACCTTTTTTTAGACACCTCAACCAAATTTTTGCATCAAGTAGTTCTCTCAATATAGTGGAGACAGACAAAAACATGTTTCAAATTAATATATAATTTAAGTAACATACATAAGAGAAATGAAAACATAAACAAAATATTTATGTGAAGAAAATCGTTAATATTAGTGAAAAGCTTTTAATAATAGTACAAAAATTGAAAGAGATTAAAATAAAATATTTTTCTTTTGGCTTAATAATTTTAAAGAAATTTAAAGCTTAAATGAAAAAGAAAAAGGTTTTCCTCTACTGTTTTTCTTTGTGGAGACTTTTTAATTTTTTGACAGTCTGTAAATTCCGGGATAAATTTTTTCCTATATTTTGAAAGATATATCATTTTTTAACAAACTTTCAAGTACGTTAGATTTAAATTGGAATTAAAAAATGAAACGAATATTATAGTTATTAAAAGTAGGATTTATAAAAATTTTTAAAATTTATATTCATTTTAACTATACAATATTAGTTTAGAATAATCAGTTCTTATTTGTATTATTTCTAATATATAAATAAATAAATTATTATATATATATATATATATATATATTTTTTTTTTTTCTTTTCCAGTCACACTTTATTTTCTGATTTAAACTGAAATGAAAGTTTTCATTAAAAGTTTTTTAATATAACTTCATAATTAATACGAAAACAGAAAGCACCTTTCTTACTGGTTGTGTAAAAGTATGTTTTTAAGAAAAAACTAGAGCTTCTATAATATAGTATTGTGGCAATTAAATGAGAAATGTCATCTTTTTCGTTTTATCACACGTAAGCTCAGGAAGAAGCCCTCCAAATTAGCTCAGAGTTCAAATGACAGTTATTATCAAAGTAGCAGGTGTTCATATTCCTCCGCCAGGTTGCAAGTGTTCCGCAGTGTTTATCGCTTGTTGCGGGGGTCATTAGCGTCATGGATGTCAGCGTGGAAAAACATGCTAAAGTGACTGCGCTTAGACAACACACTTCTAAAGGACCCTTCAGACACTGGCAACATACAGAGCTTCAAAACTCATAAATTATCTATTGTTCGAAAGTGACACTTGAAATTTTGCACACATTTACAATGAAGGACATTACTTTTTATTGCTCTTTTACAAAAGAGACCCCCTTCTCATGCAATTATCGCACTAGGGGGTTTGTGAGCTTCGATTGCAGCGAGCGTCGATCTTCTAAACCACATCAAAGAAATATCAATAGAGCCGACTTGCAGTTTTCTAAGTTGCCAGTCTCTGAAGGGTCCTTAAGACCAGTGTTGTGCACGAACGCGTTCATTTGAACGCGTTCGTGAGCGTAGCTCAAAAATTTTGAGTTTTGAGTTGAACTTCGCTCGTTTTTAAAATTATGAACTTGAGTTGAGCGAAGTTCGTTTTATTCACGAACTTGAGCGTGAAAAATCAATTCAAACTCAAACTCATATTAAATATTTCTGTCTGAAATATAAAAAGAAAAGCAGAAGAAGAAGAAGAAAAGGGCAGAAAAGAGAATAATTGTGCAATATTCCGGATAATTGTGCAATATTGTGGAAATTCCGGAAAACAGGGCACTTGGAAAAAAAGTCACTGGTAAAAAGGGCACCCGGAAAAAAGGGCTTTTTTAAAATTTGGAAATCAGAAAAACAATAAACATCAAAGAATAAATTTAAATAATTATTTTCATAATACGTTTTTAGAAATTTCAATCAATTAAATTGGTACCACTTTCATTTAGTATATATCTGAAGGAATGGGGTGGGGGGGGTCTAGGAGCTGATTGAAAGAGAATAATTGTCTTTATATCACCTTCTTACTGATTTTAATGAAACTTTCTCTAATAGTCACTTGCTGTTCATGACAAAAATACTGTGTCACACATACTTCAGGGGCTGAATTTGTCCCTTTAATCCCTCCCCCCCCCCTCCCGACGCAGAAACAGGAAAACTTACGCTCTCGTTAGTGTTTAGTATATATTTTATAATTTCGCCCACTGCGCGATGCAAGTTTTGTTAATTAACTTATTTATTTTTTCTCATTTTTCCTAAAGCGTTGGAAATTAAAAAAACCTTTAATTTAAAACCAATATCTGAAAACAATTAAATAATATGAATATATTTATAGTTTTATGGTTAAAAATATAAATAGACATTTGAAAATATACTAATAATTTACTTAGTCTATCTGTAGCATGTATAAATTTAGTTTAAAACTTCAAATCCAACATGATAATAAATCGGTAAAGGAATACAAGTTTCAATCTTTTATGTTTTAAAGAAACTGTCTCTCAACTCAAGACTTATTATGACTATTCACATGTATAAAGAAATAGCGGAAGTCTCACATTACAACAGAGTATACTGACTGTTCTGAAAATGGACCACGGGGATGTTTTCCCCGTGGGTGGACAGTGGACAATGAAATGTCCAAATGTTATTTTTATGAGAGGCTGGTAATTCGGCGCCCATAAACAACCTGCCTTCGGGCCTCCTGAGAACAGTAGTACTTCTCGCGTGGGTCTCCGTTGCCCGCCTCGCAGCGTACTGCTGCTGGGATAGTATGGGCCTAGTCCTCCAGAATGCAGGAAGTCGCCTTGATTTATATCAGTCAAGTATACAACAATGGATTCTCTCTCTCTGATTTTCTTTCTTCTTCTCCCCCCCCCCCCATACAGTGTTGTTGTGTACATTATTTTGCTGGGTACACGATCAGATTTTGCTCCCATTAATAATTATCTTTACGTCCCCTCCTTTCTTATCTTCGATCGACCAGCTTTTCTCTAAAAGGAAAGGCAATTTGTCAATTAATTGTTATTCAAAACATCAAAACTTGTATGTTGCGGTCACCACAAGACTTCAATATAATTTTACTCAAATTCATGCAGTACGTCATGCATACGTCACGCATACGTACGTACATGCATACGTCAAATCATTCTATATAATTTTACTCAAATTCATGCAGTACGAATTACTTATTATATTATTATTTATGAAAAATGTTTTCCATGATGAATGCAAACGATTTTTATCTCACAGATTTATGCCGAAAGAAAGTCAATTTTGTGCCAACATCAAAAGAATTTTTTATTTTTTCGTTAAAAATTAAAAAAATAAAAAATAAATAAAATAAAAAGTAACTTAAATTATCCCAAATCTATGGTTCAGCGGTTCAGCCACTCGTTTTAAAAGTACTTGCAAGTTTTTTTTTTTTTTTTTTTTTTTTTTTTGAAAGATCTAATATTAAAAATTTACAAGCTTCTTTCTAACGTAGTGCATGTACTAACTTTTTACTTTCTTCTATATTAAATAGAAGAAAGTATTGGATTCGTAAAAATTTTCGACCTCAGGTTTTTGATGGATTTACACGTTGAGAGCTGTAGAACACGATTTGATCATTTTTAGAAAATGTCTGTCTGTCTGTGTGTGTGTGACAAAATTTTGTGGCAACTGTATCTCAGGAACTACTGCACACAGAATATCATACAAATGGGTATGTAGTTGCACTTTGACATAAATTAGTGCCTATCAACTTTTGGTAAAAATTGTTTTACAGATTGCGTTGCCATCCCGCTTTTTCTAAATTTTTAACATGACGATATAGGACAAAATTTTGTATAAATGAGCACAAATAAATTACTTTTTAGTAATCATTATGAAATTTACAAGAACTATTTATAATAGAGATAGTCAACTGGGAAAATTTTTTTGTATGAGTAGGAGCCGGGAAGTCCCTCCTCGAGGGGAGTAAATTTTCAAGATGGGTATTTTCCGAATTCCGAATGGTCTCGTCAATACCTTTAAAACGAGTGGTTGAACTATAAATCTGTGATAATTTAAAACATAGTTATCGATTTTTTTTTTACTTTTAACGATTTTTTTTTTTTTTTTTTTTTTTTTATTAAACGAAATTTAACAAAACTTGGTATTTAGTTTGCCCCTGACATAAACTGGTGCTGATTAGATTCAGGGATCAATCACTCAACAGGTGGCGCTGTGATCGTATTTTTTCTAAATTTTTAACATGGCAGTATAGGACAAAATTTCGTATAATGTACATAACGGGAGTTATTCTTAACTTGTGACTGTAAAATTAATATGAATTATTGGTAATAGTAGTAGTTAATTAGGAAAAAAAATTGTGCATGTGAGGGCATCGCTTCCCCTCCTGGAGGGAAGTACCCCCCGGGGGGTGGGTAAATTTTCAAGATGGGTATCTTTCGAAAAGTCTCTTCAATACCTTTAAAACGAATGGTTGAACTATAAATATGTGATAATTTAAAACAAAGTTATCAATTTTTTTTACTTTTAACGAAAAAAAAACTTGAAAAAAAAATTGTATATATATATATTTTTTTTATATATATATTGTTACTGAGTGAATTTGTATAGGAAAATATAGAAGAAAGTCTTGTGGCGGCCACAACATAATAGTTTTCCCTAGTTTACTACTACTATTGCTAACAAGTCATAGTGATTTTACAATCGCATGATCAAAATAACTCTTATTATGTGCATTTATGAGAAAATTTGTCCAGTACTGCCACGTTAAAAATTTAGAAAAAAAAAAATAATAATAATAATAAGATCACAGCGCCACCTGTTGAGCGATTGATCTCCAAATCTAACTAGAACCAGTTAAGGTCAAGGTGCAACTAAATTAAAAGTTTGGTTAAATTTCGTTCATTGGTTCGTGAGATACAGCGTCCACAAAATGTGTGATAAACACAGACAGATATTTCCTAAAAACAGTCAAATCGTACCCAGGATATCTCAAAGTGTATAAATCCATCAAAAACTGGAGTTTGAAAAATTTCACTAATTCAGTACTTTCTTTATATATATATTGAAGTATCGAATACCTTCTACTTTAAAGTTATCAATATAGTTATGTTATCATTATTTCTGAGGGTGACTTATTCACCTTTTCAGCTGATTTTAGCTTTTATGTAGATACATAGCAAGCAAAATTTTATAGTGATTTATTTGAAAGCCTAAAGCCGACATTGGCCATGACGCAATCATGTAAAAATTAATTAAATCAAACTATGATGCTTTTTTAAAAGTAGTATACTTCAAAACAACGGAAACTCTAAATGATGGAATTTGTCTTCTATTAACAATTTTTTTCATGCGCAAAAACAAACGTATTGGGAATTTGAGAATGAAAAACCATACAAAAACAGCGAGTCCGCTATTCAGAAATGGCCGCTAAATTAATTTTTACTGCAATTAAGTTAATAATTATATTTAAAAGTTGTAGGTTTAATTAAGAATTAAATTAAGAATAATCTTCATGGTAATTAAAAAAATAAATAAATAAATAAATAAATAAAATGGATTACCAAAGTGTTCAGAGTAGAAAATCTTTGCAGAGAAAAAAAAAAAAAAAAAAAAACCGTAAAAATGAACTTTAAATGAGTTTCGCTCTTTTTTAAAAATGAACTTGAACTGAGCGCGTTCATTTTTTCAGAAATGAATTTGAACGCGAACTAACTCGTTTTTTAGACGATGAACTTGAGTTTGAACTAGCTCGTTTTTTTCGTGAACTTGCACAACACTGCTTAAGACGTTAGAGGAAATAGGTAAAATATGTGGAGTGAGTATAGCAAGTGTCGGGAGGGTATGGAATCGGTTTCAGACAACAGGAAATTCTGGAACCAACCGTTCTAGAAGATGCGGCTGAAAAATATCAATTTCGGCTCGTGACGACGAAACTTTACACAGAAAGAGTGTTATAAATCCTCGACTAACCAGTTTTGACCTGTTCAGATCCATGGCGACAGCTGGTGTTGATATTGCACCTTCAATAGTGTGATGCAGGCTGTTAGAACGTAGCCGGAGAGCACGTCGACCGTACAAAAAGCAGTGGCGGATTTAAGGGGGGGGGGCAGGGGCTGAAGCCCCTCCCCCCCCAAAAAAACTCTGACATTCACAATTGAATATTGCAATTGTAAATTTTTTATTGGTCTAGAATAACACTTTGAAAAATCTTAGCCCCCCCCCCCAAAAAAAAAATAAATAAATAAATAAATAAATAAAATAAATAAATAAATAAATAAAAAATAAAAATAAATAAAAAAAATAAACGGATCCGCCACTGACAAGAAGCAGCTTCTCACGCCTCGCATGAAGAAAAAAAGGTTGGAATGGGCACGGAAATACAAAACATGGACTGAGAAGGACTGGGAGAAGGTTCTCTTTTCTGACGAAATACATTTTGTGGTTTACGGATTTAGATCCAAGTTCGTGAGAAGGAGCAAAGGAGAACATCTCAATTAGCACCACACCAATCAAGCATCCACCCAAAAAGATATTTTGGGGTTCTTTCAGCGTTTTGAGGACAGAATCTTGTTCCCGTTGTAGGAATGATGAAGAGGGAAGTCATATTGAACCGAAAAGTGCTTCCAACCATGCCTAAACTGTGGCCGAATGGAGATGGTGTTTTGCAACAAGACGACGCGCGATGTTATACTTCGAAGCGAATCAAAAATTTCTTCTCAAAAAACAAACTTACTGTACTGGATTGGCCCGAGAATTCACTGGACTTGAATCCGATGGAAAATTTGTGGTCTATTGTCAAAAAACGGCTTCACAAGTTTGACTGTACGGCGTTGGACAAGCTAATTTCGGCCGTTACTGACATATGGTTCAGAGACGTTGAAATTAAAACTATACGTGCCATTCTAGTACATTTGATGCCGAAACGTGTCTGGAATGTTATAAATTCTTGGGGAGGTCATATCAATTATTAGTTTTAAATGTATTCATAGAAATTTTGAATAAAACTGAATTTATGAAAGAAAAAAAAATACATCTCTCAATTAATTGCCACAATACTGCAATACACGCGGACGCATCAGCCGCCATTGGAAGACTCCAGTTTTCCATCTTGGTTAATTTATATCGGTTTAATTCTTCATCTCGTAGGATCTAAGGAGAGTGACTTAATCAAGATAAGGCTGAATAAACTCTCATATCCTATTTTGTCATATAAAAAATATGAAAGAAAAAAAAAAAAAGTTATCTCAAATGCTACGTACATGTGACAACCCTAAGGCCAAAAAAATGTCGGATGCACGAATTTGACTTACATGAAGTATAAGTAGGAAAAAAAAAAAAAAAAGATTTTACGCACTTATGTTTAACACTTATGTAGTGTCCGTATATATAGCCTATGCTAATGTAATTTACGGCATTGATTTGTGAACATAGAATTTAAATAATTTAATCACGAATACGTAAAATCATTTTGTTAAATAATACTATGTTTACAGGAACGTTTAAAGACAGGACTTACTCTTTAAAACAGGAAAATATCTCGACATACTTGCCAATATCCTAATTATTATTCCATACTTGCTAACATCCTAATTAATATTCCGTAGTGTCTAATTAATATTTCTTAGTCCCACCCTTTTTTTCACACCAGTAAATTTTTAGAGTAATATTCTTCAAATACAATTACGATTAAATAAGAAGAAAAATGCTCTAAAAAGATACTGGAGTGAAAAAGAAGGCGGGACCAACAATACTACGGAATATTAATTAGTATGTTGGCAAGTATGTTATTCCGTAGTGTTCTTATTCCTGCCCTTTTTTTCACACCAGTAAATTTGTAGAATAATATACTCCAAATGCAAGTATGATTAAATGAGACGGAAAATATTCTAAAAAAATACTGGTGTAGAAAAGGAGGTGGGGTTAACGATACTACGGAACATTAATTAGGATGTTGGCAAGTATGTATCTCGATAAGAGCATGTTAATATTTAATCTAATTTTGTAGCTTATACATTCGTTTTATGTATATGGAAGTTTCCTCTCCCCCACAAAAAAAAAAAAAAAAAAAAAAAAAAAAAAATATCAAATTTCAAAAAAAAAAAAAAAAAAAATCTGGAGTGACTCCACTCGACTTTCCGATCATTGAGTAATTAACAGTTTTGTAGATAAAGTAAAGAAAGAGGAGTTGTTAAACAAACAAAAGAGAGAAAACCATAATAGAGTGTTTGAGTATTTTTCTCCATCTATTACACGATGTTTTATTGAACGCTACTGAACTTTGAGCCCATAGATCATAATGATAAAGAATTTTTCGTTGTGTCCCTATAAAAACCTATAAAGGCTAAATTCACCAAAATGCTTATAGTTAGTGCAACAGTGATTTATAATACTCATATAAATTTTCAGCGCAATTCAATAAGGCGTTTAGATGCTATCGTACTTTTAAAAATTTAGCCCCATATGCCATAATGATAAAGAATTTTTCTTTGTGTCCCTGTAAAAAAACTGTAAGTGCTAGATTCACCAAAGTCTATACAGTTAGTTCAACTGTGATCTATAACATGTGTACAAATTTTTTACTCAGATTAATAAGGCGTTTAGGCGCTATCACACTTTTAACTAGTATGATGTGGCCACCACAAGACTTTCTTCTATATTTTCCTATATACATATTCAATCAGTAACAATATTTAAAAAAAAAAAAAAAAAAAAAAAAAAAAAAAAAACGATTTTTTTTCTAAGGGTTTTTTTTTTTTTTTTTTGTTAAAAGTAAAAAAATCGATAACTTTGTTTCAAATTGTTGCAAATTTATAGTTCAACCATTCGTTTTGAAGGTATTGACGAGATCTTTCGAAAGATACCCATCTTGAAAATTTACCCCCCCCACCCCCCGGGGGCGTACTTCTCCCCCAGGGGGGAACCGGTGCCCCCACATGCAAAAAATTGTTTTCGTAGTTAACTACTACTATTATCAATAATTCATATTAATTTTACAATCACAAGTTTAAAATAACGCTCATTATGTACATTTATACGAAATTTTGTCCTATGCTGCCATGTTAAAAGTTTACATAAAATGCGATCACAGCGCCATCTGCTGGGCGATTGATCCCAAAATCTAATCAGACCCTTTCCATGTCAGGGTCCAACTATACACCAAGTTTGGTTCAATTTCATTCATCGGTTCGTGAGATACGGTGTAACATACGAAATTTTGTGATCACAGCGCCACCTGCTGGACGATTGATCCCCAAATCTAATCAGCACCATGCCCCGTCAGGTTCCAACTATATACCAAGTTTGGTTGAATTTCATTCATTGGTTCGTGAGATACGGTGAAAAATACGAAAATTTGTCCTATACTGCCATGTTAAAAATTTACATAAAATGCGATCACAGCGCCACCTGATGGGCTATTGATCCCCAAATCTAATCAGCACAATGCCCCGACAGGGTCCAACTATATACCAAGTTTGGTTGAATTTCATTCATTGGTTCGTGAGATACGATGAAAACACTAAACCACAGACAGACAGACAGACAGACAGACAGACAGACACACAGACAGACATTTTTTAAAAACTATCAATTCGTGTTCAGGACATCCCAAAACGTGTAGATCCGTCAAAAAACGGAGGTCGAAAATTTTCGCGAATCCAATACTTTCTCTATATTACATATAGAAGAAAGTAAAAATTTGGCCCCATAGGCATAATGATAAAGAATTTTTCTTCGTGTCCCTGTAAAAAAACTATAAGTGCTAGATTCTCCAAAATCTATACAGATTGAGTATTTGTGACCTATAATATGTGTATAAATTTTTTGCTCAATTGAATAAGGCGTTTAGATGCTATCGCACTTTTAAGATTTTGCTCCCATAGGCCATAATGATAAAGAATTTTTCTTTGTGTCCCTGTAAAAAAACTATAAGTGCTAGATTCACCAAAATCTATAGGGTTCGTACTATGGTGACTTACAATATGCGTACCAACTTTCAGGTTAATTGAACAAAGCGTTTAGACGCTAGCGTGTTCACTCACAGACATACACACATACACACATACACACATACACACGCACATACATACATCATCGTAAAAATAGTGAAAACGGACTCAGGGGACCTCAAAACGTATAGAAACATCAAAATCTCGAATTCGGATTTTTGACATGATTACAATACTTTCCTCACTATAGTGTTCGGAAAGTAAAAAGAATCTTTGAGTATGAAAAGTTGAAAAAGGCTTGAAAGCCACTGACACTTGGTTTGTTAATTCTATGATGATTCTATTCTATATACTCTCTCTCTGTATATATATATAATATATATATATATATAAGAATAAAAACCTTTTCAAACATATTACAAGAACTATTAAAAAAATATATATAATACATTACTTTTAAGAAGATTAAGTGCTATTAAGAAAGAAAAGATAAATAAAATAATAACAAATAAATAAAAGTATAACAATAATCAACACTTCATCAAGGGTATTATTGTATGGAAATATAGGTAAATTTCTGTTGTATGCATATTATATTATACATCGTCTCTCAGCTTTAAAAATCGATATAACCGATTTTAATGTCTTTGCATTCGTTTGGATTAAACTTGAGATTTGCCACACTTTGGCATTTTTTAGTTAAAGGAAAATTTTTGTACAATTTTTTATTTTATTTAATCAGCGAAAACTGTCACAGAACTATATAAAAAGTTTCTAATAAAATTTCTATATAGCCAAAAAGTGATAAATTTGGTGACTATAGATAAAATGGCGTCTAACACATGTTGCAATATTAAAAATTATACTATTTTTTCTGAGAAATTTTTTCTGTTACTTTGAGATGTACTTGATTCTTTTTTTTTTTTTTTTTTTTTTTTTTTGAAAATTTTAAAAGGTATAAACCTTTCTGATTAAATTTCAAATAAAATTTTAAAATCGACATTTTATATCTCAATAAAATATGCCACTTTTATTTCCTCGAATACTAGGAAGTTTAAAATTATACTCTTATATCATTACAGAAAGCAAATAAAATGACACGGTAACAATATTAGTATAAATTAACGACAGAATTTATAGCTTTATATATTTTCATTCATATTTACAAGTCTTCAAATAGGTTTCCTTTGATTATTTCAGCAGAAAAATATTAAAATTTCATTAATTTACAACATTACTAGAAAAGGTTTAATCGAATTCAACGAATGAAGATCTTAAAGCATTCGAAATTAAACTGAGGTACCAAAGGAGTACTTTTATTCACTTTCCTGATATTTGTAATCGTTAATAAGAGATTTTATTGATTTAGGGATATGTCATAGCAATTTTCATTAGAAAGTCAAATAAATTCATTTTATTTAAATCAGTTTAATTCTAATTAATAAGTATTTTTGTGTCATACAAACCTTGTTTATTGTCAATAAAATATAAAGTAAATCCCCTTTTGTTGTGATATAGAAATAAAAGTTATTTGTTTTAGTGAATTAATATTTCAAATTTCAATAAATTTTAACGTAAATAAAAGTATTGTTTTCCATTAAAAAATTATAATCACTGATGTATGTGTTGCGTAAAGCTCTAAATTAGTTGTCGTCAGTCGCCAACCGGTGACCATTACATTGAGAAATGGGTACCAAAGACTCAAACCCTAGTCGCCAAATGTGGCAACCATTTTATTGTTTATTTTTAAAAACTCAAAAGAATGGAATAAAATACCATCATATTTGCCAACAACTACAGAATCACCGTAGTTTCTAAAGGAACAATAAGAAACTATACAACTATTGCCCCCAAGATGTAAAATAAATGTGTATTCCTGATTGTCTCACAGTTAATTAATTAATTATTACTTTCCGAACACTATAGTGAGGAAAGTATTGTAATCATGTCAAAAATCCGAATTTGACATTTTGATGTTTCTATACGTTTCAAGGTCCAATGAGTCCGTTTTCACTATTTTTGCGATGATGTATGTATGTATGTGTGTATGTCTGTGAGTGAACACGCTATTGTCTAAACGCTTTGTTCGAATAAGCTGAAAGTTGGTACGTATATTGTAAGTCACCATAGTACGAACCCTATAGATTTTGGTGAACCTAGCACTTATAGTTTTTTTACAGGGACACAAAGAAAAATTCTTTATCATTATGGTCTATGGGACCAAAATCTTAAAAGTGCAATAGCATCTAAACGCCTTATTCAATTGAGCAAAAAATTTATACACACATTATAGGTCACAGATACTCAATCTGTATAGATTTTGGAGAATTTAGCACTTATAGTTTTTTTACAGGGACACAACGAAAAATTCTTTATCATTATGGCCTATGGGGCCAAATTTTTAAAAGTGTGATAGCGTCCAAACGCCTTATTAATCTGAGCAAAAAATTTGCACACATGGTATAGGTCACAGTTGCACAAACTGTATAGATTTTGGTGAATCTAGCACTTACAGTTTTTTACAGGGATACAAAGAAAAATTCTTTATCATTCTGGCCTATGGGACCAAATTTTTAAAAGTGCGATAGCATCTAAACGCCTTATTCAATTGAGCTGAAAATTTATATGAATATTACAACTGTTGCACGAACTATAAGCATTTTGGTGAATCTAGCATTTATAGGTTTTTACAGGGACACAACTAAAAATTCTTTATCATTATGAACTATGGGCTCAAAGTTCAGTAGCGTTAAATAAAACATCGTGTAATATATGGAGAAAAATACTCAAACGCTCTATTATGGTTTTCTCTCTTTTGTTTGTTTAACAACTCCTCTTTCTTTAGTTTATCTATAAAACTGTTAATTACTTAATGTTCGGAAAGTCGAGTGGAATCACTCCAGATTTTTTTTTTTAAATTAATTTTTAAAACTTTGAACATAATCACTATTTTGAAAGTTTTCAGTCACATATTTGTCATCAACACTGCTCAAAAATGAGTAAATAGACTTATAAGTTTTGCTAATAAATTAAGAAAATTAAATTATGATAATTATATATTACATTTATTATATTTTTATTAATCAATTATTATTATTATTATTATTGTTATTTATTATACATTATATATTTTTTGCTTTTAAGTGTTAAAATAATTCTTTTCGATTCTGCAAATCAAATTCATGACCGTAAAATTTAGTCCATTCAATAGGTATGTAAAAATAGGCTTACCTAGCAAAAGGTGGGGTAGAAGATTTTTCTTTTTTAATTTGTACATATTAGTGTCAATATGAAAAAAAAGCGATTTATCCAACATGGTCGACCCCGGGATAATTTTTGTCGGCTGAAAAACCTCGAAAATTTACTACTTTTTTGGCTTTTTTTGAAATATCTCGGAACTGGCTGAATTTAGCGATATTTTTCTATTATAAAGTTTAAAGAGGATTAAACTTCCTACAATTTTCTTCTTAAGAACTTTTTTGTAGTACAAATAGCAAGCGCGTTACAGCCTCTTGAAAGTCGACATTTTTTCTCAAGCTAATAAAATACAAATCAAAGAAATGGGTCCGTGCATGAACGTTTATTAGAAAACGAAAAAAAAGGAAATGTCACATTCAGCTGTCTGACCTTAGGAAATGATATCTGCTTCGTAGCAAAGGAGGTAAAAAAAAGGAAACTGCCCCCCCCCCCCACACAAAAAAAACTCTCCTTTTCCTCCCGCCTCTTCCCATCTTGTAGTATGCTGCCTCGGCTGAGCATCTACCTATATTATTCAGTTCAATTCGAATGTGTGAACATACTGTTTCAACCCATGAGCGTTTTCTATTATAATAACCAGAGTGTTTGTTTTATTTACGAAATCAGTTTGAATAAAGATGAAATAAAGATTCTGAAGGAGAAAGGTATACAGAAAATCCGCAAAAGTGCAATGCAAAATGTCAAAATGAAGAACATCGGTGTTTTTTGAAGAACGAACAACAAGTAAGAATTCACAATGCCTGTCACAAATGATACACCAATGAGCGAATGATTGCAGCATATGTACGGCGCCATACAACTGGTGATGGAGCTGGTCCAAACTGTGCAGCTACATATCTTCCATCAAGAACTGAAAATTTCAGTTTTAAAAATGAGTGTTTCTTGTGTGGAGAAGGGGATACTTGAAGATTTCTTTAAAAAACAGGAACGACTTCCTGAGCATGAAAGAAATTTTATCCACCATGCTATGAAACTGGGTGTGAAAAAAACAATTGTAAATGGTGCCGAAAATCGTAGGGATGAGTGAAGAAAAAAAATATTTGAATGCATCGGAAATGTAAAATATTTAGTTGCTGTAGGTGCTTGGTATCACCAGTTTTGTCAGTAAAAGCTGCATTGGAGGCCTAAAAGTGAGATGAAACGAGGATACTACCCTGCAAGTAACACTGATGAGGCAATGGAATCAATTTACTCCTACCCTGAAAACAACTTTCAAAATGTTGGCTATAAAATACTCAGTGAAACTAGTATAGTAACAAGGACTCTTATCCTCAACAGGAAAATGTCATATTAATTTCATCATTAGACGAGACTGAAGAAGATAAGCTATTCTAAGAGCTTTTGTAATTATTGTAAGAGGGAGAAGAACAATTTGAGGATGACACACCTTCCTTGTACCTCTGATGACTATTAAAATTTAAGAACCTGGGCTTTCAAAAAACCACGAAGAAAATAAACATGCATATTATACATTAATGTACTTTTCTTTATTCGTTTCAAGGCTAAATGATCTCCCTATTATTTATATATAAAGTTAAATTTCTACAATTTACTTTTGTAATGTAATTATTTGATAATGTTCTTCAAACAAGTTTGCCTATTTATGAAGTTCATTTAAAATTAAGATTGTATATTGTTATTATCCTCAATATTAATATAGCAGTAATTAATGTTTTTTACAACATTATGTATTATATCTAAATATCATTAATGTTTTATAATTTAATAAATAGTAGAATTAAAATATTTATGTATCAATGCATTGAGTTTTTGCTTATTAGCACCCTAATATTTATTCATTTACATTTATATACAAATGTTTTTTTTATTTTAATTTGTTTTTCTTTGTATGTGTTTGTGTGTGTATTATGTGTTGCAGTGGTAGAATACTATACATCTGCAGTTATCGGAGTCTGATGATCACTACTGTTGTTAGGCCAGAATTGTCAGTGCGTGGCCGGAGGGAGGAGGGAGTTACTAAAAAGGGGAAAGGGAAAAAATAAAAGAGTGATCGCCAATTTACCTGGCTAACATATTTAATTCTTTTCAAAAATCACGATTATTTTAACGAGGTATGTGTTAAGAGAACAATCAAGAAAACAAAACAGTATTTCTTACAATATATATTGTAAAAATATACATGTGGAATGTGTATTTCCGTATTACGTTTTTGATCACCAAATCCAAAAATCTCAAGGACGACAGATATCAGAGCTATATCATTAAAAGTTGTTAAGCTTTCTGTAAATAAAACTTGTAATTCTAATAATTACTGTACATTATTTATAAGGAGCAATGCGCATTTTTTACGAAGTTGAGAAAACTGTTTATTTTCAAGAAGCTGTTACGGGCTTGCTATTAGTTCTACAAAAAAGTTGCAATGAAGAAAACTGTAGGAAATTTAATCCTCTTTAAACATTACAATAGAAAAATATCGCTCAATTCAGCCATTTCGGAGATATTTTGGAAAAAGCCAAAAATCTAGTAAATTTTCGAGGTTTTTCAGCCGACAAAAATTCTCCCGGGGCCGACCATGTTGGATAACTCGTATTTTGCATATTAGTACTAATATGTACAAAAAAAAAAAAAAAAAAAAAAAAAAATCTTCTACTCCACCTTTTGCAAGATACATTGTATTTATTGACTGGACTAATTACCAAACAGTGATAAAAATTAGGGGTGGGTGTAGCCAGTGCTGCCAGATTGAGGGAAATTTTTATTTAACACCCACCACTAAATTTTAATTGAAACGGTTTGCTAACTGTTTGGAAACATCTTTTTTAGAAATCGTCTATGTAATTAGATAACCGTTACAAGTAAAATTTAACGGTGGATATTGAATAAAAATTTCCCTCAAATCTGGCAGCACTGGGTGTAGCGTCCCGAAAAAAAAAAAAAAAAAAAAAAACGGTGGTTGATTGCGCAAAGTAGGTGTCATAATCAGATTCAGGAGGTCATTTTACACAAAAATCAGCTAAAATAATATCAGAGCTCGACTTCTCTTTTCTTTTTTCTTTCTTTCTTTTTTTTTGTTTGCAGCGCAGTGTTATTAATTAGGATTTTCGCAGCTCTGGTTAAACTCAACTCATATTATTAAAATCCGATGGTATATATGCCCTGTAATTTCCTCATGAATTGCTAAATGCAGAAAGACAAGAAAGGTACCAAAAGCTTCGATCTTACCCAAAGATTCTGCGCTGACTATTAAGATTAAAATGTTACAATTAGTTATTATTCTTAAAAAAAAAAAAAAAAAAATCTGGAGTGAATCCACTCGACTTTCCGAATATTGAGTAATTAACAGTTTTATAGATAAAGTAAAGAAAGAGGAGTTGTTAAAGAAACAAAAGAGAGAAAACCATAATAGAGTGTTTGAGTATTTTTCTCCATATATTACACGATGTCTTATTTAACGCTACTGAAATTTGAGCCCATAGATCATAATGATAAAGTATTTTTCGTTGTGTCCCTGTAAAAACCTATAAATGCTAGATTCACCAAAATGCTTATAGTTAGTGCAACAGTTATAATATTCATATAAATTTTCAGCTCAATTGAATAAGGCGTTTAGATGATATCGCACTTTTAAAAATTTGGTTCCATAGGCCATAATGATAAAGAAGTTTTCTTTGTGTCCCTGTAAAAAAACTGTAAGTGCTAAATTCACCAAAATCTTTACAGTTGGTGCAACTGTGACCTATAACATGTGTACAAATTGTTTGCTTAGATTAATAATTCGTTTAGACGCTATCACACTTTTAAAAATTTAGCCCCATAGGCCATAATGATAAAGAACTTTTCTTTGTGCACCTGTAAAAAAACTGTAAGTGCTAAATTCACCAAAATCTATACAGTTGGTGCAACTGTGACCTATAACATGTGCACAAATTTTTTGCTTAGATTAATAATTCGTTTAGACGCTATCGCACTTTTAAAAAATTGGCCCCATAGGCCATAATGGTAAAGAATGTTTCCTGGCGTCACTGTAAAAAAACTATAAGTGCTAGATTCACCAATATCTATAGGGTTCGTACTATGGCGACTTACAATATACGTACCAGCTTTTAGCTTATTCGAACAAAGCGCTTAGACGCTAGCGTGTTCACTCACAGACATACACACACACATACATACATCATCGTAAAAATAGCGGAAACGGACTCAGGGGACCTCGAAACGTATAGAAACATCAAAATCTGAAATTCGGATTTTTCACATGATTACAATACTTTCCTCATTATAGTGTTCGGAAAATAAAAAAAGAAAGAAAGAAATTTTAAAAAAATCATCGGCATATATATATATATATATATATATATATATATATATATATTTGGCCAACCTTTTGTATGATGCTAAATCAAAAAAAGACTTTCATTTCTTCAAATTACTTATGGCCTTTTTTAAATGAAAGAAAGAAAAAAAAAATTACATTAACAGCCCTCTTCACTTATCGTCGCCGGAAGCCCGAGCCAATGTTATTCTATGGGGAAATTTTCTTTACAAATTACTTATTAACTAATACATATTTTTAAATTCTGTTTTCACATTCAGAAAATTCCCAATTGTTAAATTAACGGACTTTTTTTAAAAATGTATTTTTTTTAATTTTTAATATTTTATTTTGAAATTGCAAAATGAAAAAAATTGACATATTGAAAATTCGTATTTTGCAGCTTTAAAATAAAGCTTCTTCCTTTATAAAAAATAATTTTTTTAAAAAGGTCCGTCAATTTAACAGCTGGGAATTTTCAGAATGTGAAAGCAGAATTTAAAAATATGTTTTAGTTAATAAGTTATTTGTAAAGAAAGTTTTTCCATAGAATAACATTAGCTTCGGCTTCCGGCGACGGTGAGTGAAGCGGGCCCTTAACCCTTTGCGGCGCAAGACAATTCCGATCATTTAAATTATACAGCCACCAGAATTCATGAACTAAATTAAACTAAAATAATTTTTTAATTTTTAGGTTAAAAAAACCGGCCTTTTCTAATATGTTATAAACGTAAATTTTTGTTAAAAAATTTCCGGGATGAGCTTTTGCAGCTGGATCTTAAATTTTGCGTCCTCGCAGCGAGGATGCCGCGCGTTAAGGGGTTAACCCGTTAGTAGTCGCTACACACAGCGCCACCTATTAAAGATTGCGCACTTTTTATTTAACTGTCACCAATAATTTGAAGAAGTGATGTGATCGACGTGTCTTCGATTTTATTCGTGATTTATGTATATCAAATGCCACTTTTAAAAATTTTTGGTGGGTATTGAATAAAAAAATGTGGCAACACTGCAGGATGGGCGGCAAATCGACCAACTAGCGAATGCTAACGGGTTAATTGGACCGATAAACTCCATCGTCTGCAGAAACTGAGGTGGCTTTATGGGCTTCCTAGTTGTTAGACAACTTTACGTCCTGTAGAAGCTTGAGTGGAGAAAACTGTGTAAGGAGCTGTAATGTTAAAGAAAAAAAAAAAAAATGTCGAAAGTAAAGAGAGGAAAGCCTTAAACTTAAGGCACCTCACCCAAAATGAAAAGGGAGTTAACGCAGAATCACAAGAAAAGGGTGGTAGAAAGTCGGTGTAAGCCCCAATAAAAAAAAAAAAAAAAAAAAAAAACCTTGCACCTTCGAGGGGGGGGTGGAGTACTGAGTACCCGGGGTCCAATGATGACCCCACACCTCAGCGGACCAGAAAATAGGAGCAGAATGGAAAAATAACGTGATGGCTTAAATACAAAAAAAAAAAAAAAAAAAAAAAATTAAAAAAGGGGGACAGGCCGGGACGAGAAGACAAGAAAGGGAATTCTGAGCTCAATAAGAAGGAAGACAGAGTGAAATCGAAAATGACAGTTAGAATTACATTAAGATTTAAGTGAAACCTAAGTAAAAAGTGACAAGAGAATAACAGAAAGTTTAAGTATAGCATTACAATAATAAACCAGAAAAGAAGAGAGTTTAAGTATAGCATTACGATTAAAATAACAAGTTTTTTTTTTTTTTTTTTAAGAAGTTTTTGATTTTTTTTTTTTACAAACTGATAGAAAACAACGAAAATCTAGAGAAGAGAGGAAAGAGTAATACCAACATTAGGACGACGCCTATTGGCAGGATCCGTGTGGTCATACACATCGAGTGTGTTTAAAGCTTGATTGTCAATATATTCTACATTTTCGTGGAATTTAATATTAAGGTGATATATAAAATTTTCGAGACGTGGGAATTTAATTTCACGGTACATTTGATAATTGTGTATATAGTATGGGAGGTCATAAATTTGCCTGATGTTTTAGAAGATTAAAATTTATATAAATATTGTCTAAGAAATTTTCCGGTGGCAATTGTTTAATTTAATTTGACAGAATTCTCTGGTACATATAATAACAGCGATGAAGAATATTTTTAATTTCATCACACTAAAGTAGGCGTTTTCTTTCTGATTATTAAACAAACAATTATCTTTTCGTATATTCAACAATCTGTGGTCACTCATTTTGTTGTGAAATCTTTTCTTTGATGCTCGCCATCCATTTCTTCCAATTTCTATTTGTATTATTTTTTATATTGGCCCTTATAAATATTATTTCAAAATAACAATTAAATATTGGATATGATTTTTACAATCAAGAATTGGATACCAGAGTATATGTTGAAGTGAAATGTGAAGTAAAATTTGGTTAGAAATATGAATTTTGCTAAAATCAGGGATGGAACACGGGCGCAGAATTCATACCGGAATCCGTTTAAGAAATTTCTCTACTTATAATATCGTTGATTTAAAAAGTAGAAAATTTTCTTACATCGATAGTGGTGTGAATTCTGCGCCCGTGTTCCATCCCTGTAAAATCAACATGCTTGATTTATTTATTTATTTATTATTATTATTATTATTTTAACAATGTTTTTCGCTTTTAACGTGCAATAATATATAAGAAACACTAAAAAATATTTTATGAAGTTTTTAGTCTCAGACTTGTGTATATTGAACATTTGAACATTTAAGAAAAATTACAACTTGATAAAAAAAAAAAAAAAAAAAAGAGAGAGAGAGAGAAGAAGAAGAAAGAAAGAAAGAAACTATAGAAGCATTAAAACTACAGAAGCATTAAAAACTTTAAGGAAAGAAAATTCTTTTTAAATAAAAGTCTCAGGGAAAATAAACGCCACTTTACATAATATGTGTTACTTAACAGGCGCACAAGGAAGTCATATGCAGAGCTCTCGCTATATTTTCACTTCACTATTTCAATTATGAACATATTTGATTTAATTGAAAAATAAATTTTACAATTAAATAAAACAAAAATAACTGTTCTAAAATAGCAGTGCGGAAAAAGCGAGATAATCTTCAGTTATGCATGTAATATCAGAGCTGCCAACCTAATCCGGAAAATTGTTAGTACCGCCCATTTTTCTACACCACGTAATTTTTACAATTTTTGTTTTCTTTATTCATCGTAAATATATTTGAAGAGAAGTACTCTAAAAATTAAGTGGTGTAGAAAAATGGGCGGTACTAACAATTTGCTGGATTAGGTTGGCAGCTCTGTAATATGCATACTTGCCAACCATCTCATTATGAACCGTACAATTTTTAGTACCCGCCTTTTTTTTCACACCAATAATTTTTTAGAGTAATTTTAGTCTTATTTGATCGTAACAACATTTGGAGAGAATAGCTCTAAAAATATAGTGGTGTGAGAAAAGGGGCGTTTCTTCAGGGGGCGTTAAAAATTGTACGGTTATTAATGAGATAGCTGGCAAGTATGAATATGTGATTTAGATTTAATTTGTCTTATTGCCAAACATAATACAATTATTTTTTAGAAAAAAGTAAATTTTATTTAAAAGCACAAATCATTCCTTTGGAAATTTTGTCAGTACTATTCATCGACACATTTTCTAAAAGATAAAATACTGAATATAGAAAAATTTTGAGATATATATATATATATATTTTTAATTTATCTTATTATTTATTTATTTATTTTTGAAATTTTCTTAATACTGTTTATCAACACTTTTCCTATAATAAAGGAGATAGAAGGATTGTGATATTATGATAATAAGTAAAGCTTTCATTTCTGTATTAAAATAAATGTGCGCTAATGTAACTGAAAATATGTTTTTATGTTTTCTGCATTAGTCAACATCATTACTGCGAGAATTTAGTTTAATTTGATAATATAAAGCGCAAATAAATGCTAGAATTATAATAAAATATTTAAATCGTATCAATTTTTTTTTAATCTACTTCATATACCTCAATATAAAGCAATATCTAAGAGAATTTGAAATGATTTAATTGATTTTTACAAAACTTGAAATGATTAGTCTTTTTTTTTTTTTTTTATCACAATTGAAGAATTGATAGATTAAAATTTTCTAGCGAGGATTTGCTAGACTTTCATTAATTTTTGCTATTTCCTACTTGTAGGAGATTTGAAGTTATACATATTAAATAAAATGGAATTCTGAATTAATTTAAACCTTTGATGAATATTAAATTCATTGATCTTTTTCTGTTGCTTCTCTGCTATGGACATTAAAGGGGATATTCCATTCGGTTTCCATTACACATGTATGTAAAGTGTTCGTACAATTTGAAAGTGAAACTAACAACTAAAAATTTCGTCTGCCAACTTTATGTTTAATTTTTGCATTTTGTTGACATTTAAAAAATCGTTTGACTGTAATCTTTGCTTTCTTTCGTCTTTATGTTGTATTTATTAATTAAAAATGACTTGTACTCGTAAAGAAACATCAAACAGCATTTAAATACTGATTATTTTTCATTATAGCAGTGATAATAGAATCAGCTTATTGCTAAGTTGGTAAATTCATCATATTCTACAGTGAAATATACGATAAAACACTTTAGAGAAGAAAATCGAATAGAAAACAATTTAAAGAACTGGTCGTCCAAGTTAACATAATTAATATATATATATAAAGAAAAGAAAAAGAAAATACACGTTTGAGTGCCGTAAGGATTTCTACAGAGTTAACTAAAATGTTTCTACTTAAATTTCACTTGAACACGTTCGACGAATTCTAATTTATGCATGAATGTTCAGCCCGGAGATTTTTTTTTTTTTCTTCGCAGAAAATAGAAATCTCAGGGGTCGTACTCTCCGCCCTTTTTTCAGGACAGTCTCATAGATGAGAATTTTTCAAATTTTTTGTCACCACAATCTGTACAAAATAATTTTTACTCCGTATAATCATGGCACATTAATGTAAATATACCTGGATTGTTTCTGCATGAGATTAGTGGTGGCAAAAAAAGCGGAAATTTCTTATCTCTGAGAGCGTCCTGAAAAAAGGGCGTAGAGTACGACCCCTGAAAGCTTAATGCTGTCCGTCCTTTTTACAGGACACTCCAGAGTTGCCAACTTCTATAATTTATTCCGGAGCATTGTTAGCTCCGCCCTTTTTGCATACCGGAAATTTGGAAGAGCGATTTTCTTCATATTTAATCCTTGTCACATGTTAAAGAGAAGTATTCTATGAAATTTCTCGTGCGAAAAGAAGGCGGGGTTAAAAATGCTCCGAAATAAATTATAAAAGTTGGCAACTCTGACACTCTCAGGAATGAAATATTTATTAATTTATTGCCTCCACTATTTTATGCAAAAATCTCTACCCTTTATAATCAAGGGACATTACTGTAAATATATCCAAAAGTATTTCTGCATAAAATTAGTGGTGGTAAAAAAAGGCATACATTTCTTATATTGAGAGTGTCCTGAAAAAAGGGCGGAAAGTGTAACCGCTGTTAACCCCTTCCTTCTGGCTCCCGTGATATTCACTGGTAGTGACCATGCCTCACATGTATTTTTCCTTTAATATTTTAGGGTACATGAAAGTACCAGCCAGTACCAAACGATATATAATGTATTTGAAAATATGTACAGAATAAATATATATATTATTCATATATTTATTTTCAATTTATATATTTTTTTTCTTCTCTTTTTCTTTTAGACAAAAATGTGGATTTTATGGGCGTGTCTTTGAAAAATATTCGACCGTTAAGAGGTTAATGCTTTCCTTTGCAAAATTAATAATAATAAAAAAAAAGCCCAAAACGTATTGGAATCCTGTTTCACTTGCAGATAAAAGCAAATTTAACATTTTTGGTTCCGATGGCCGTGAAATTGCATAGTGAAGAAAAAAGAGGAGTTGTAAAGTTTGTTAGTTGTAACAGTAAAGTATCGTGATAGATGTGTGTATGGAAAAATGGCAACTTCAAGACTAGGTAATTTGATATCTATTGATGAAATAGTGAATTATGTTCTTAATTTAAACATTTTAAAAGATATTTTAAAATTATCAGCGCAAAATTGGGAACAACTTTGCGCTTTATCAGGATAATGGTCCTAAGCACACCGCTTTTTAACGTTTGCCTGTGGTGTTTGTATAATTGTCCATAAAATCTTTAAACACTGTTCCAGTCTCTGGACTTAATCCCAAAAGAACATATATGGAGAAAAATGGAAGTTAGAGTTCGAAGACGCAGCATTAATACGAAAAACCAGCTAAAAAAAGTAATGTTGGAAAAATGGAGGAACATTGATGTAGAAATAACGAAAAAACAAGAGCAGTATGTGCTGAAACGTTCAAAAGCAGTTGTGACTGCTGCAGGATATTCTTATTTGGTTAGCTAAAAAATTGTGTCCGGTGAAGAACTTTTTGAGAAAATGGTCTTAGAATTTGGTCTTCTTTCACTTGCGAAAACGTTAGAAAATTTCATAGCTGCTAACCTAATCCGGAGTATTGTTAGCACTTGCCCTTTTTTGCACACCACTTAATTTTTATATTAATTCTCTTCAAACATATGTAGAATAAAATAACTAGAAAAGTACTCTAAAAAAGGACTGTTGCGCAAAAAAAAAAAAAAAAAAAAAAAAAAAAGAGTGGGTGCAAGCTATCCTCCGGATTATTAATTAGGGTGTCGGGCAGCTCTGAAATTTCATTTCCTTGCTAATGAATCAATTTCGATTGTCTCGTTACATTGATTTGTTTCAATATGCATTTCATAAAGCTCTAGATTCAGATTACATTAGGTTCACTTCAAGAGTCAAGTTTGTGTTTCGAATATGAAAACTGCAGTGCCCGCAGCGGTCCTATATTTTCACGTTTGTTTTATTATTTTAATACCACTATTTTTTAATAAGTTTTTTGTCAAGATTTTAAAGCTACAGCAATATCTAAAAGTATATTGATTGATTAAATTGGTGATGAAATAATAAAATGCATGTAAAAATATAGGACTGCTGCGGGCACTAAAACTGCAAAACAGTAGCCTATATTAAATGCTCATGATCATAGTTGCCAACTTAGCAAATTTTGACTACCAAAAAATTTAATTTTTTTTTTATTTTTCTTAATTAGTGAAAAACATTACAGTTTGTTGATTAACCCTCGCTTTCCCAAGATCAAATCGTTACTGCTTTCAGGTGCCGCTTGGCGCGTTTGGTGAAAATCACCAGCACCGCACTTTTTCTATCGTTTAGAAGTTGCAACATTCTACTGGTTACGTTTGCTATCTCTGGCGAATTAGCGCACTTTTTGAATGAGGCGGGTTTAACTAAATTTCAACTACAAAATGGGGTCAAAATGAACCCATCTTGGGAAAGCGAGAGTTAAATAAAATAAATACTTCTATTAAAATTTTCCAGTAACGAAAAGATACTAACCTAGCAAATATGCTTGTGATCATAGATGTCATACTTGTCAACATCCTAAATAATATTCCGTAGTACTGTTACCCCCGCCTTCTTTTCACACCAGTATTTTTTTAAAAGTATTTTCTTTCTTATTTAATCGTAATTGCATTTGGAGAATCTTACTCTAAAAATTTTCTGGTGTAAAATTTTGAGCGGGACTAATGATACTACGGAATGTTAATGAGGACATTGGAAGGTATGATAGATGTCAACAACCTAACTAATAATCCGTAGTACTGTTAGTGCCCGCCTTTTTTTTCATGACAAACTTCTTTTTTAGAGTACTTTTCTTCTTATTTAATCGTAATTACACTTGAAGAGAATTATACTAAAAATTAAGGGGTGTAGAAAAAGGGGCGTGTACTAGCAATACTACGGAATATTAATTAAGATGTTGGCATCTATGCTCGTGATGCAAGGAACTTTTCCGTGTTCAACATTTCTATGTTAACGGTGATTATCACTATGGGCGTGCGTTTTGCGTGTAAAATTCCCTGTGTGAAAGATTTTATTTTACTGACGTTTTCTGTAGTCGAAGAAGATCGAAATCTAAAAACTTCAAAGTACATTTTCTCAAAAAGTTCTTAGTCGGGCATAAATGTTTTTAGCTTAATCAAATCATCATTGATTAGTCTTTCAAACGGCATATTTGATTTATGTGCAATTTAGTTGTTTCTCGTGTACTTTCTTTCTAAGTTATAACATAGTTTCTGGTGTTGAAACCGCAGGTGAGATAAGGTGTATTGCACCAAAAAAATTATTAAATAATTTGTGATATTTTAGCGCCTGGCACAAATATAATTATATCTGATTGATAAAATTTTTAATATATAAATTGGAGTTTTCTTCTGGGGTTTAGAGGGCTCGTGGAATTTACCCTAATTTTTTCAGGACATTTTCTACCTCTAATTCACAGTTGCCAACATTTTGATTTATTCCGGAGCATTTGTAGCCCCGCCTTTAATTTGTACCACTTTAATTATAGAAAATTTTGCTCTAATATATAACTACGATAAAATAAGAAAAATATACTCTTAAAAGAAAAGTGGTAGGAAATAAAGGCGGGGTTTAAAATGCTCCGGAATAAATTAAAATTTTGGCATCTCTGCTAATTTCCAGTAGAAGCTAATTTCTGCTAATTTCCATCATGGAAGTTCGTCATTTTAGCTCTCTGTGCAGGACAGTTACAATTATCGTAATAATATCCAAATATAGAATTTTAATGATTTAACGCCTTCCTTCTCACTCCGTGAAAATGACGGGGTGAGGTGTCGCTTTCTATTTCTCGTGCTCGCGATAGTTTCGGGCTGGAGTGTTTAAAAGTAAATCACTAAAAAGATTTAAAAACAAACCATATCTGTTACCCGGAATTTTTTTTATTTCTTATTTTACACTCTGGATGGAAGAAGCAGGCTACTTAAAATATAATTGGAGACAGTAGGTTTACTTTAAATTTTAAGCACTATCCAATTTTTAATAATTGTAATCCTAACTCAGTTAGGCTTTTGAATGCACGTAATTTTTTGCTCTGTGGTAAAATATATTTTTTAATATCGTGTACATTATATAGTCAGAATCGCAAAGTGGATTCTAATTTCTGTACAAATGCTGAGAGTGATTCGGAAATAAGTGATATTTATGAAAGTTCGGATAGCGAATCTGAGAACAGGGTTTTATGCGTACAATGTTGTACAATACGTGAAACTCTTTTCATAAATTTTGTTTTAATGTTTAAAACACGTATTTTTTATTTTTTCTACTTACTGGAAAATCAACATTCAGTCATAATAACCCTGATTATCGGTTTTTCTGAAAAAATAAATTTCCTAGATTTTATGTTTAAAAAAAAAAATTCCAAAAATTAAAACAGAATACACATATTATACAATTTTCTTGAATAAAAAAAATAGGCATTTTTTTTTACCGTTTTCGTGAAAATTACGAGATTTTTAAGGGGTTAAACATGAATACGTAAATTCTACTTCTTAAATAAGTAGTTTTTTTTTTTTTTTTTTTTTGAGGAACTCCAAAAGGCATCAGTGGCTATTCAAAATAGGCAGAGACACTGACAAGAAATTGCAAATAGTTAATGCTTTTTCCAGAGCTGCCAACCTAATCCGGCAAATTGTTAGTACCGCCCCTTTTTCTACACCACTTAATTTTTAAAGTAATTTTCTTCAAATATATTTGCGATGAATTAAGAAGAAAAAAACTCTAAGAAATGACTGGTGTAGAAAAAGGGGCGGAACTAACAATTTGCCGGATTAGGTTGGCAGCTCTGTTTTTTTTTTAAAGACACTTGTAACAGGTTTAATATAAATACGTATGACCACGTAAAGTTGTTTTAAAATAAGCCAATTTGATCTTTTTAAAATGATTGTTTTTATCTGTTTTGACAGGTGCCAATTTTTCGTTTAGTCAGTCAAAATTTTGTTTCGGGGCAGTCAAAACTTCACCCTTTTTTCAGGACACTTTGAGGGATGAGAAATTTTCAACATTTTTGCTACCACTATTTTTATGTAATAATATATATCTCATTTAACTACACCGCATTACTTTAAAAGTACGGTAACGAGTTTTGTATTTAAAAGAGTTGTAGCAGAAGAGGCGGAAATTTCTCATTCATTAAAGTCTCTTGGAAAAAGTGCCGAGATTTCGAGCTTTGGTTCTAAGCTAGTAAAAATGTAATCTTAAGAATAAAATCCCCCCCGCCCCTTTTTTTTAGTTAGTATGATGTTTGTTGCAAATCAGGTGGTTTTGCGTTAGTACTTCTTGTATGCCGGACCAGCTGTGATCTTCAATATATCCAGAAGAGCTTTTTGCTTCTGTGTTGTATACATCCAGCTTATCCTTAAAGTTATCGTCCGCTAAATAGTATTTGACGTAAAAGTGTACATCCTTCAACGGTGATTATTGTCTAACCCTTTAACCCCAGCAGCCGTCAGTAACCGACACAACATCACAGCTGACAATATTTTAATTTATTTTAGAATTTTTTTTAGCTCCGTCTGTATTTCGTATTACTTAATTTATAGAAAATTTTTCGCCAATACATGACATCGGAAAAAAACAAAATAAAAATTACTCTTAAAAGATAAGTAGTATGAAATAAAGGCGAGGTTAAAAATACTATGGAATAAATTGAAATGTTGGCAGCTATGCTTAACATGTCCACCTTGTTTTCAGGCGATCATCAGTAAACGATTCATACTATTTACCAATATTTTCAGATCTGCTTATTTCCCTAATTTAAGTAACAAACCCATTTTTGACGTTGTTCTAAAATATTATATTACAGTAGATATTAGAGCAGATTTTCGAGGTTAAATAGGATAGTGGTTATTGTTAGAAAATAGTGGTGGAAGGGAAACTATCATTGTGTGTGACTGACACTACAGTTATCATGGATTTATTAAATAGAGTAAAAACTGTAAGTGTGGTGTAACCTTACTACGCCTTTCCCATTCGAAAATTGATGAAGGGCGACTTTTATTATTATTATTTTTTTTCATTTGTCATTCTAATTGTGTATAGTTTTACCCGTAGTTAAAGGGATAATTTAACTTTAGATGGAAACTTTAGAAGTTTTTATTACTGCTCTGATGGTTGAACAAGTCGTGCTCTTGGCCACACACAGGGATATCCCTGGATATGTTAATTGCTTTGTTGTTGATTATCAACCGAGAATGCAGTCGTGTGTACATTTCATAGATAACGTGTTTCGATATAATCAGGGATGGAACACGGGTACAGAATTCATACCGGTATTTGTTTAACCCGTTAGTTGTCGCTATAGACAGCGCCACCTATTACAGATTGCGTACTTTTTATTTAACTCGCACCAGTAATTTTAAAAAGTGATGTGATCAATGCTTCTTCGATTTTATTCGCGGTCTATCAAATGCTACTTCTAAAAATTTTTGGTGGCTATTGAATAATAAAAAAAAAAAAAAAAAAAAAAAATGTCAAAAATGAAGGATGGGCGCCAAATCGACATACTAGCGACTACTAACGGGTTAAGAAATTTCTCTACCTATAACATCGTAGATTTAAGAAGCAGAAAACTTTCTTACATTGATAGTGGTATGGTATGAGTTCTACGCCCGTGTTCCATCCCTGGATATAATCCTTCTGGTCATTTCATATGTGTCATACAACTGAAGTGACAAAATACAGTTTAAAATAAAGTAAGTATCGGAGGTGACTTACGGCAGTTAAATGTTAATAACATTTGAATTTATACAAATAATTATAATAGGATTCTGTATTTTATAAATTAAGACGAAATGCATCTAAAATTCTTAACTTGATTACACATATAATCACAGGATATTAATTTTGCATAGTTGTAAACTTTTATATTCTTTCCGGAAATGTACGTAAATACCCCCTCTTTCTTAACAGTAACTTCCAATACATTTAATTCTACAAATTGATTCATGATTGTTCGTAAATTGTGGTGTTCATTCTCACGTCTAAACTTGGAAATTTGACAACTTTGGTGTTGAATTTATAGAAAAAAAATTAAAAGTATTTAAAGAAAAAA
Source organism: Salticus scenicus (assembly GCA_963930645.1). Lineage (NCBI taxonomy): Eukaryota > Metazoa > Arthropoda > Arachnida > Araneae > Salticidae > Salticus > Salticus scenicus. Next base: position 256,814,102 of record OZ005655.1, read on the forward strand.
GTATTTTTTAATAATTATTTTAACATTTTCATGACTGCTGACGTGAATTCACATCATTTGAAAATCTGTAACTCTGCCAGAGGGCGTTTCTTTAGGTTACATACGTTACATTATTTCTTAACAATATACTTGAATTCACATTTGTACAATGACTGCACTATGAATACAAATACTTTAATTAGAATGAGTAGAATTATAATGCATAACCATTTTTATTATAAATATGAATACAGAAACATTGATTTAAAATAATACTATATACAAGAATAACGCCCACAGGTGGAGCTTACTGTCAAAGGACAAAAACATGCGATCGTGAAAGTGTTAATTACTACGATCAAACATGTTGATAGTTAACCACTTATGAGGTTAATAATAAATATATAAATAAATTACCGCTGTTTATAAATTTATTTAATGATTAATGTCTATATATTTTTTAAGTTGTTGAATAATATATGATTGATACCTACATTATTACAGTAAAAAAAAAAAAAAAAAAAATATATATATATATATATATATATATATATATATAAAAGATTAAAAGGAAAATCTCATTTATTCTTATTTTAGCCTTATTTTATTCGATTTATTCTACCCATTATATCCATTGTACGTCAAATATCCTGCAATACGTATGGAGCTTCCATGGGAACTTATTTTCTGCTCTTTTGCAAACAGAATTCCTAGAAAAGTGTTTCGACCAATAAGACTGTTTACATTAAATTGTAGTTACATTAGATTAGCATTGTAGAAAATCAGTAAGTAGAAATATATCGCATTGAAGTACCGAACAAAAGGAATTTTATCCCTTTTATGTCTCCGGAAATATCTTTCTTTTATGCAAATTTAGTACTGTATGAGATATGATTTGAATAATAGAAATTTCAATATGTTGAGAAAAGATATAAACTGTAAAAGATTTTTCTCTAAATGATAGCATTCACAGCGGTTCAATAGCTTTTCCTAATGCGAATTTAATTTTGAATTGTTTCTCTCGTGTGAATTAGATTTCTTTAGTTATTTATAGCCTTTAATTTAAAATCTTTATTTCAGAAAAGCGTTGGCGATTAAATACGTAGAAAATGAAATAGAATTTCAATTGAATGTTTAAAATGTTTTGCAGGGATTTAACAGATTTTGCATTTTAGGATAGATGTTGCGTTCGTTTGATTTTATTTATGATCTTCGAATGCAAGACTTTCAGTGTATTTCCATGTACTGAGAAAATTATAGTTTCAGAAATTCTAAGTTATTTGCATGTGTTTTAAGTAATTTAATGAATTCAGATTTTAACCCTTATCGCTCGTATGTCCCTTCTGAGGGGACATTCAAAAATCGAGCCACGCCTTAAGGTGTTCTTCTGCAAATGAAATGTTATTTTTCTAAAACGTGTAACTATAGGCTAACTTTCGGCTACCGGAAAACTTTAACAGAAAGATTTATTTTATTTAATGATGAAGTAAAATAAAACAAATTATTACAGTTTTTCGGTAGCCAAAAGGTAGTAAGTTGGAAACTATACGTATGACGTTTTAAAGGAACGCCAAAAGGCGTGTCTTACTGTTCAAAATAGGAAAATATGCCGAGCGCAAAGGGTTAATAAAAGATAATATTAGATTATGTTTTACAAGTGAAGTTGTTATGAACAATATTAAATCTTTAATAGATTAGCATTGAATCTGAATAAATACAATTACAATAACGTATTTCACAGATTTTCCCTGTTTGATAATGATTATAGAGGAGAGTGTTGTACTTTGGGACGCTTGTACCTTTGGCCATTTGCAATTTCTAAAAGGCTACTGGCAACATCAGAAATTTTTTATTTCTAATTGTGACTCTAACAAATATTGTAGATAAGAGCACAGTAAAAGGCAGTATCAAGACAACTAACCACCACAGGACTTAGTAAGTGAAAGAAAATTTCATCACTTAAAAGTAAATATTTTTCTTATTTTAATTTCGATTTCTGAACTAGTATTTGTATAGCTATTCTACTCAATTTTAAATGGATATTGAACAGATTTTTAAATGTTTTGGTTATGAGAAAAAAATGATACTGCATGCATTTTGGTTGACCACCATTTTGATTTTATTTAAACCGTGCGGTGATTGTATCTTGATCCTACAACACACTGTAAAAATTTTTCGTAAAAAAAATATTTATTAATCTTTTATTTTACTCACATTTTATCATTTATTTATAAAACAGTAGAAACATTTTTAATTTGGAAAGGTTTCTTTAGACAATGCGTGAAAAAACTGTTTTACAGTCATTTAACTGGAGTGAGGTCAATTAACCGTAATTTTGCTTGTAGTTTGACTGTTTGGCAACGCCGACATTTTTAATTTCTTTTATTGCGGACTGGATTCAGCAATCCTGTAAATATAATAAATCCTATATAATTCAGTACAGTCCTTGTATCTTAAATGAAAGGATACAAGTACTGTATTTGTAAAATAAGTAGTAAGATTCTAATATTTTGTGTTATATTTAGCATTTAATTTTGATTAATTGGTTTTATTTTACGGTATCTTAACCATAAAATCAAAGTGTAGTTAAATAAACGTTATCTAAAAATACAGTCAAACGTGTACACAGAAAATTGCCGTTTATTTGACATTTTTCTTACGGCGAAAATTTTTACAGTGCATATGTCATACCATAGCCTCCTTAACTAGATGCCTGTCGCACTGCTCGGAAACTAGGCAACAGTTGAAACGGTAGACAGTGCCACCTAGTACATATTATGGGACTTTTTTATTCAATTGTCACCAATAATTTAAAGAAGTGATACATGATATATAAAATCGACGTGTCTTCGATTCTATTCGCCTTTTATGTATATCATATCCCACTTTTAAAAATTTTTGGTAGCTGTTGAATAAAAAAGTCGCGCAATCTGTACCAGGTGGCGCTGTCTACCGCTTCAACTGTTACCTAGTTTTCGAGCTACGCGACAGGCATCTAGTTAAGGAGGCTATGGTCATACACATAATTCTCAATAATTTGGACATTGTTTTAGTATAAATATCTTTCAGTGTGTTTTAATATAACATTCTAATAATAATAGTTTAATATAATAATTAATATTAATAATCTTTTACTATAACTTCATATATATCTGATAGACCAATTAAATCAACTGAAGTGTTAAGTGAAGCTGCTAAATCTGCAACAGTAAGTGCTATAAATGAGTTAACAGCTGTATGTGTAGTATGTTCATTTTCTGATTCTCAAGATGTGACATCACTAATAATGATTTGGGCATTTCCCAAGGCTTCAGCTCGAAAAAACAATGACAATAGTAGAAGAAAAAGAAAATCTTGCATTTAACAGATTCTCCTGTAAAATTGAAATTGAAACGGCAGAGCACAAAATTACTGCATCCAGAATGGAATGAAAGAACCACCTACACAGCAAATTAGCAGTTCAGTTTCTGATATTGATAAACCAATTTTATTAAGTTCAGATGATGACAACATTGAATATGATCAAACCACAGACATATTAGAAAAATAGATATAGAAAAATTATTTTTTTTAATAAAAGTATCTAAAGTAATAAGTATTGAAGTATTAACTTCTATGTTTGAATGTCCAGAAACAGCCTTTAGTTACGACCTTGAACTGAAATGCTGGAGATCATTAACAATGAGGTTTTCAAAGTGCACAGGGAACAGTAACAAATTTATTTATCAATATGAAAATTATGATATTTTATCAAACATTGAAGGTTAAACTCCCACTAAAATTTGAACGAGAAATCTCACAGTTGACTTTGCATCACACAATGTTAAAATAGGGACTTTAACAATACTTGGTTCCTTTACGAATAAGATTTGAACTTTCAAATTTGTTATTATTTGTGTGATGCATCTGCAAATATATATTTTTTAATTTAATGCCTTAAAATATAATTTTTTAAAATTTATTTGCATAAAACTGGTTTAGGCTAAGACTATTGCATGAATCCCAAGGTACAACAAGGCATGTACTAAGGTATAATATGGTGTTGTACCTCGAGAAAGTTTACACTTCCTACTTAAAATGGCTAGAAATGTTTTATTTTCAAATTGTTAAAAGTGAAAAAAAAAATGTATTATAGAAGAGAATGTTGGAGTACTTAAATATTGTCTTTAGAATATAAATCTAATTTTAATTGCAGAAGTTAAAAATTAAAATATGAAAAGTATCCCAAGGTACAACATTCTCCCCTACATATAAAAAAAAATATATATATATATTTAAATGCAGATGAAAAAATGGGCAGTGCTAACAACTAATATATTTTATATATTGAACCATTCTTTACAGGGTGCCTAGTGTCATATTTTTCCTCTTCGTCTATTTTTTATTAGTAATTTTTGTCGTAAAACATGTCTAAAAATTTACATAGACGATAACCGTCTGAAAGTTGTGATTGAAGTATTCTTATATAACCTAAGTTCGTCTATCTTCGTTCTGTGCATGTGACGTAATAACTTAGAAATATAAAATCACTGTTCGTTTTTCAGTTTACGAATACTTGGAAAATGCTATTCAACATTCAGTTCTCTGATGTTCGCATAGCTAAAATTCAGCATTTAACCCTTTCAGTCGCAGTGTTCCCGCTGATGGAACACCTAATTTTTATTCTCAAGTGCAAAAACTCATCCCGGAATTTTTTCAGCAAAAATTTACATTTATAACATAGCAGAAAAGACCCTTTTTTAAACGGGAAAAATTTTAAATTTCTTCAATTTTAATTATGTTCGTAAATTCCGGTGGCAGTGTAATTTAAATGATCCGAAATACCTTGCATCGCAAAGGGTTAAAATACTCTGGAATAAATTGAAATGTTGGGATCTATGCAACTTTTACGAGTTTTTGTTGTCGATAATGTTTATTTATAAAGTGATTTATTTATTAAATTAAATATTATTTGAATTTAATAAGGTTTACTTACAGATGTTTCAAACCGAAAAGTTCTCGAAAAGGAACAATGCTAATTTTTTATTTTTTAAATATTTATGATCAGCTATGTGTTTAAAAGTCATTTTTAAAATTAGTTGAGTAATTTTTTAAATAAATTAAGTAGTGAACGTTAAAGGATTAAAGGATCAAAATGTTACAATTTCTGATATAATAAATAAATAAATCATAAAAAATCTGGAATTTACGAAGTTCTATAAAAATCGATAGAGCTATTGCTGAAAAGAAAAAAAAAGTTCATATCGACCAAGAAATCCGCTACAAGATGAGAGACAACCTAAACAAGCCTGTCTGTAAAATTGCGAAGACTTTGGCGTTTTTTAATTCAATATCTACTGGTCACCATGTCACACAGGCAAATTTAATGTATTTAACAAACCGTTGAATTCTTAATGTTCGGGATGTCAAGTTGAGTTACTCTAGAGTTTTTAAATGTTATTTCAAAAAATCGACTGTCCATATAATTTTGAGAAGCATTGTATTGCATGTAAATTTCAAGTTATTCAACGATATTTCATAAAATTAGACCGCGGATGCTGAAAATGATCAACTGATCAGGGATGGAACACGGGCGCAGAATTCATACCACTATGAATGTAAGAAAATTGTCTACCTCTTAAATCAACGATATTATAGGTATGAAAATTTCTGAAACAGATTCCGGTATGAATTCTGCGCCCGTGTTCCATCCCTGACTGATAAATATTCTCATCATTAAAGGGAAATGTTAAATATATAATGATAGCAAAAGTAACGATTGATTATAGGAATAAAAAAGTTGCTAGACTTTTTTTTTTTTTTTTTGACTTTAAATAAAATCTGATACATTTTCAAGATGGATGGATAGGTTTTACGTCGTACTAGTGCTGCGCAACGATACATTTTCAGGTATCAGCGAGATATATTTTTAAACTTCGGACAACATAAACAATGTCAAAGTGTACCGATTTAAATAATTTTTTTTTTTTAACAAAAAAGAAGAAAAAAATCTTTTATTATCAGTTATAACATATAATTACAAAAAGATGCAATTTGCATTTACTTTAAGATAGGAGTTTATAATTACTTTAAAAATATTTAACATATATTCATGCTTTAGATTTGTCTTTAGTTATGGTAGTTCTTTGTTTATAAATGGCTCTTTATACTTTCTGTTAAACAGGCCATTATTTAGTAGTAAGTAAAATAAAGATTATACAGTTGTTTTGAAAAACTAAAGAGGAAAAAAAATATCGCAAACTGTTTGTAAATAAAACACAATTCTAAATATTTTCCATAGCTTTATGGAAAACTGAAAAACCTCGAATGCTGTAATATGAAATAAGTTTATTGATTGTTACGTCAACAATAACGTATTTCTTTTCAATAACATATCACCATAAACATTAAAATACAAACCTATTGTTATGTAAGCGTTAAACATTATCTTTTGAAAGCCAGTAACAAGTAAAAAAGAGTATTTACAACATTCTATTTCTGTCTCTGTTTGAGTGAAGATGTTTTGATCCCAATCTGCTACAGGAAATTAAATCGTATTTTGTGAGAATCGTTTTTGAAAACAGTCGCATGTAAGAAAGAAATTTAAAACCGCAGACTTTAAATTTTCTATCACTGCTTATATTTAACAAGTACTTTATTTTTATGTGATAGTAAATTTAGATTAAAAATGTATTAAAAAAACATTTATAAAGTGCATGTTTTGGAGCTATCGCACGCTGCAAGCTAACTAGCTCTACAAACGTAAATACGCTACGTCACCGTCTGCTAATTCTGGTTCAAGCATGGATGTTTATGTTTTTTTTTTTTTTTTTTTTTTTGTGTGTGTGAGTGTGTGTGTGCGTGAAATATATAAGAAAATGTGAATAGTTTTTGTGAAATTATGTAACGTGGATCAATCGAGACAACCAAATACAATTACCCAACCCATCATCTGAATAGTAATAGTTATAGAATAGTAACTTTATTTCGAATGTCAATAGCATTGGAAAATATACTTTTATTGAAAATATGTGATTAAATGGTATATATTTCTCGGCTTGAAATCATAGAACTTAATTTTTTTTTATCAGTAATGTTTTATTTTTTATTTTATTTATTTATTTATTTATTTTTAAATACTATAATATATTTCGTATAAAACTGATAAATAAATAGGCTTAATCGAAAAGTAACACATGACAAAATAGTACGATACGTTAAAAAAAAAAAAAAAAAAAAAAAATAGAATGTATCGATTTCAAAATAAAAAAAATTACTAATGATAAAAAAATTAAGTTATAAGATTTCAAAACAAGAAAAATATACCATTCTAACACATATTTTAAGCAAAAATAGATTTTTCAACACTATTGACATTCAAAATAAAGTTTTTATTCTATTGAGAAGCTAGCAGACGATAATATATTTACATTTGAAGAGCTACTTACTTTGAGGCATGCGTTCTGTTATTGAATGTATTTCTCACAATCACTCATAGGATCGTTGCAGTCGTATTTTTTACCTTTATGCAAATAACTTTGCGAGCTAAATCCAATGTCATTGTCAATGCTTTTCATAAGTATAGCAATAAGACATAGATTGATCATCGAGGGGAAAAATGTGATCCTTTTTCACTTGGGGAAACACGACCACTTTACCTTTTGATGGACGTCTTTCCCCGAGTGAATACACACGGATAATTTAAGCAAATAAAATTTTTGAGCAATTTATGAACTCAAAGTGAATAAAAACTCCAGATACATTTATTTTATTTTTTTTCTTAGCTCAGTTAATATTTAAAGTTAAACTTTTTTTATGTATTAAAACGAGCGGGCTTTATTTACGCCGCTCTCATTTATTTCATGCATGCATACGATTAAAATCAGACAAAATTTATTTCAGATATTTTCTGAGTAGTATAATTGAATTCAGGTACATAAACCAAAAAATAAATGTTTGATAGATGCTAGCTTAAAATAACCCAATTTCTCGGCATTAATCTTTTTGTAAAATAACTGGTAGGTGAAAAACGTAAAATAAAATATCAAAATTTAGTGTTTTTTTTTTTTTTTTTTTTTTTTTTTTTTTTTTTTTAACTATGAATGTATAAGATATGCTGATAAATATAGACAATAAATCCTATAATAAGGATTTTTATGTTATCTTTTGAACTAATGTAGTGAGTTAATCGGATAATGTTCTATATCGCATTTGAAGGAGGAAAAAACCTAGTATGTTTCGGTCATCACAAAACTTTCCTATATATACCATTCTATCTAAAAGTGCCACTTACGGTTTAACACGCACATAATTTTAATAACAGCTTTCACGATAAAAATTTTGCATATGCAGTTCTCTGCAATTTTAATCAACAGATGCTGAGATGTAGCCATGGGGAAAATCGCAGGTGACTAATAGCAGAGCCTCTGTCGGCCAATACACACCCAAATAAACTCAGCATTTTTTTTTTTTCATAATTGTTATATCCCATATGAAGTTTGGTGCATTTATATACCCCAGAAGTTGAGAGTTAGCCTTTCTCTTCATCGAATAAATTACAACACAGTAGCGCCACTTGTCGGAATTTAATCAGCATATTGTTTCATAATGGCCCTCTTATATACAAAGTGTTGTGCAATTGTATACAGTAAAAACTAATATGTAGACTTACGTTCACGGGCAAAATTGCAACATAGCAGCGCCACCTATCTGTTCATAAACACTGAAATTGAATCAACATAGTAATTCATAACCTACCTCTTAAATATTAAGTTTTGTTCGAATAGACACAATATATTCTAAGATGTAGTCTTTCCTTAAAAGAGAGAAGAAGTCGTAGTATAGCAGCGCCTTCTATAAGCGATTTGCACCAAAAATTGAAAAGCAATAATTAATTCCTTACCTGTCGAGGAAAATTAACGAGATTCGCTTCCCAGTGCCACAGATTTTTTTACACAAATGCGCGCAGTTATGCATTCACTGTTCCAGAAACATTATTATTATTATTTTTCAATTTCTCTTACTCCCCTCTTTTTATAAATAAGCAAATCCATCGAAAACACTATCAAAATAGCATTTAAGATCATTTTATCGCATTCCAAAGCCCCAGGGCTAGTTTCATTGGTATGAAAAAAAGTATCAATGTATTGTACTTCTTAAGAGCCTATATAATACACTCGGAGTAAGGCTCCTATATATACGAGCTGGCGTATCAGGCATTTTGTTGCCTTAGGGTTGCCACATGTACCCAGCGCGTTTCTCTGATAAACAAACGACAAACATTTTTTTTTTTTTTTTTAATCTTCTTACGTTACATTAGAGTAACTTGTTTTATTATATTTCATAATTTTAGCTAAGTGAACTATGATATGGAAGTTTGTTTAGCGATAAACTGCTATAATCATTCAAGAAGTGAATATAAAGTGTTCACAAACCTTCTATTACTGTGTATTTGAGTTTTGGCGACATTTTATGAAAGAAACAGAAACCGCACTAACAACACATCTTACCCCAGTACATCCATAGGATATCCTCAGAATAAAATGACATCCTGAGAATGTACTGTGAAAAAAATGTGAAAATATTATTGTTGCTTATTGCTCTTATCTTGACCAGATTAGCTTCAGATCAAGATTTCTTAAAATCATTAGGGAAGCGATAAGGACGCCAAGCGGGAATGCTGTCCTCTTCGGTGGCAAAAAAAAAAAAAAAAAAAAAAAAAAAAAATTGCGGTGATGCGCCGACCTATTATTTTATTTAGGGGCTCTAACTCGGAGCGGTTAACGCATCGGCTACGTGAGATGAATATATACGCCCAGGGTAGTTAAGGGGTTAATGTCAATATGCAACTATATATAATTTTACATGAAATTCTGTGCAGTAGTTCCTGAGATACAGCTGTCACAAAATTTCTGTCTCACAAGCATAGAGACAGACATTTTCTAAAAAAAATTTAAATCGTGTTCTGTACCTCACAAAACATGTAAATCCGTCAAAAACAGGATGTCGAAATTTATTAAGAATCCAATATTTTCTTCTACTAAATATAGAATAAAGTAATAAAACGATAAATATACAGTGTGTCCTAAAAGTTCCAGTACTCCAACTTAAAGAACTCATTGTGTCCATGATTTTTTTAAATATTAAATTTTATCGTCTGCTTATTATTGCATCAATTCTTTAACTTCTATCGATTGTTTCTTTTCTCGCTCAAGTTGTGTGAGAATAAAGTTTTATGTTATTTTGTTCTTCATAGTGAAACGAGTTTATCACGCATTCAGAGAATTACGCTGTTTGAAGCTTATTTTGAGTGTAAACCGTATGAAAGATGCAAAGATGTTTGGTGATATGAATATCCAGACGACGCAATACCGAGTAAAAATATGCTATATCAGCTCGTTCGACAATTTCGTAATACAGGTTCTGTGCAGGTGTGTACAAGTTTCTATACAAGAAGTCATTCCCAGCATGTTAAAACGCGTTTCTAAACACATGCGCAAACGAGTTCAGCTTTGCCTCCTAGAAAAGGGTGGGCATTTTGAACATTTATCATAAATGTAAGTTCTGTATTTTTTCTTCCGTTATTTTAAATGTGCCTTTTATCATTAGCATAAAAATAATCGTTTTAAGGTTTGTTGTTTTGTAAATAAAAAATACATCAGCATCAGTACTAGAACTTTTAGGACACTCTGTATATATGTGTGTGTGTGTGTAATTCGTAATTCAAATATGTTGACTTCCCCCCCCCCCCCCCCAAAAAAAAAAAAAAAAAAAAAAAAAAAAAACATTGGAAATCTTATTTTATTTGAAAACATAGAACAACCTATCGTAAAAAACAATTTTCCCAACTCTATTTTTACATCTACGTTCGACCAAAAAAATTTTTTTTCCCAATCTGATTCAGGAAATTGAACTGTTTCGGGTAAGATTTTTCTTCTATAAAAATAGTCGAATGCTGAAAGATTTAAAATTAAAGTTTAAACATAATGGCTATATAAAACATTTCTGTTTTGTAGAGTGATAATAAAAATTGTGAAATTCATCTTTCCGTCTAAAAAATGACTTTTAAAACAATGAAAGATAGTACTATGACGTAAATCAAATATTTTACTTTAAAAAATCAGTTTAGTTATATATTATTATATATATTAGTTATATATATTCAGTTATATTGTTAGTTATATATAGTTATATATATTCAATTATATTGTTTACAAAAAAAAAAAAAAAAAAAAAAAAAAAAAAGGTATGTTATATTGTTATATTTATCAACGTTATTATTATTTACTTGTAATGCATCAATCATAAATAATCTGGTGTGTCACTCACACGACTTTCTCTTATCCTGAAATTTAATACTATAAATAAAGGTTGGAGATAAGAGTTAAGATAACGAGTACTGTTATGTAAACCTATGTTAAACAATTCAAATTAGGCTTCGGAAGAGTTTTATATGATAATTAGTTCTGTGTGAGGGAGGCTACCGCCCCAATCAACCCCCTGTTTCATTAATGCACCTACATTTATATGAATTTAATTCGGTTATTAAAAAAAAAAATTCTGTTTTTAAAAAATTATCTTTTATATACAGACGATTTCCATATTAGAAAAGTAGTATAACACTAAATATGTATAAAAAAAAAAGTTGAATTTATTCTCAATATTACAGAAAAAAATAATTTTTTTTTGGTTAAAAATGAAAAAAATCGATAACTTTATTTTAAATTATCGCAGATCGATGGTTCAACCGTTCGTTTTAAAGGTATTGGCGAGCTCTTTTGAAAGATACCCACCAGGAAAATTTACTCCCGTCGAGGGGGACTACCCCCCCCCCCCAGGTGGGGGGCGGCGAGGCTCGTACATACGCAATTTTTTTTCCCCAGTTGACTATCTCTATTACAAAAAATACATATTCGTTTCACTTGGTTTGGTGCAGTCTATAGATGTTAGACTCTACTTACCTGCATTTCCTCCCTAGACGTAATGTATTTGAATACTTTTGAATGTCCCTGTACACGAACCATTTGCTTCATCTCAACGAAAATCTAACTGTAGCATCCCTATATGATACACATTTAAAATACTGAGTTTGGAATTTCTGCTACTATTTGTTCTCAAGATATGCTGATAACAGACACAGACATCCACACAGACAGACAGACAGGCACACAGACAGACACACAGACCATTCGCTAAAAATATGATTTTCGTATTCAGGGGATTTCAGAACATGTAAATATAACAAAAACGCATTTTCGAAAATTTGATGCTGGAACAATACTTTCTCGATCCTATGGGAAGGAGAAAGTAAAAAGACATAACAATGAAAAAACATTATTACGCAAACCAAATATTTTATTACTTTTTGTATTTTGTATTATTCATACAAAAATGAATATCTTTATAAATATATGATTTATTATTACATTTATTACTGTGATTAATTATTCATTTGTAACCTTCTAAAAAATGAATTTAAAAACAATTAAAAGCAATCATTTATTTTAAAAATATCAGATATTTCTCGCATTTTATATTACTGCCAGAAGCAATATTTTCATAACCATATGTTTTATTACTGTATTTTTTATTGTTATCATTATTTACTTGTAGTGCACCCTTCTAAAAATGACTTTAAAAACAATAAATAACGATGTTAAGTAAACAAATTATTTTTCTTTAGAAATATAAAATATTTTTCGCACTTTATATTATTACTCATAAAAATAACATTTTTATAAAAATATATTTTATTAATGCTGTTATTATTATTCATTCATAATGCCCATTGGTTTTAATTTTGTTATTATGATATATGTCAACATACATTTAATTAATTAAACTTAAGAGATTAAAAAAGTTATTTTATTTTATTTATTATTATTTTTTTAACTATGAATCTTTTGTAGATTTCAACACTTTATTTTCTGGGTAGACTGCAACTTGCGAAAGAATTTCAAATTGCTTTTCAAAGTTGAAAGTTGAAAATGCCACAAAATGAAAATTTAATTTTATGGAGATATTTCATTAAAAAGATGTAATCTAATTATGAAGTTAAAAAAAGAAGTTTAGAAAGATAATGAATTAGAAAGATAATGTTAAGCAAAAAAGTAAAAATTAGATTAAAAGTTATTGCTTTTAATAGAAAGAATATGAAGTATAGTCGATGTTCCAAGATAAGGAAGGAAAAAAAATTTCCCTATATAATTTTAATAAAAGATCACGAATAGTTTCAATAATCTATAGAACGACAATTGGTGATTAAATTATGGAAAAAGTTTCGATTTCTTGAATTTTTATGCCACATATTAGAGGTTTGCCCGGCCCGTACGAAAACTTTGCTTACACGACCCGGCCCGGTATGAAATCGAAAAATTCGACCAGGGTCCGGTCCGGCCTGAACAAAAAAGTAATAACATCAGGTCCGATTCAAAAATACGTTAAAGAAATGCATGCTTTTGTATGAAAAATATTTTTAGTATGAGTTGCAGAGGTTTTATATAGCCAAGCAATAGAATGTTCTTTAAAAAAACTGCTAAACTTTTACAAGATATTTATATATAAACAGAAATTCATTATTACAGACGTATAGAAGGCACAAAGACAGACAGAAAGTCAAATCGAAAATATTAGCATTCATCAAACAATATAGGAAGGTATTTAAAATGGTTAATACTACTAAAAATGCACTTTCAACCATTTCCTCTTATATACCGTAATGTATCCAAATCTTTCATGTGATCCATTAAACAAAACTTTAATGCTAATCCAAACATATTCAATGGAAAAGATGCTTTTGCACATACTAAAAATGATGCTACTTTCATCTAGTGCGCTGGAGAAAAGAAAAAGGCTTAGAGAAAAAGTTACAGCGGAAGGATTTTTATAGCCTTCATACCTCCTAAACTCTACAGACTATAGGAAACAAAACCTTATACACAGTATTGTATCTAATTTCTTTTGTTTGTACATGTGCGCAAACTAGTAGTGAGATGCATACTATTTTGAATAGGAAACCATCTAATATTACTTCAAATAAAGCACATTAATTTCCTTACATGCTAAAAATATTTGCGGAAAATCAAATCGCGAACAGACAGACTGATAGACAATTAAATTGAAGTTACAGACATTTTTTAACAAAATAAAATTTTATGTGACACACCAGCCTGTAAGATTATGTAAAATAAATGACTGAGGAAATATTTTATCATTTTCTTTTTTCGTTGATGAACGAGGAAGCTAAAAAAGATTCGACCCTGTACGGCCCGGAAAAAATTTCATTCAGGCCCGGCCCGGCCCGCCCCGAGCCTACAAAAATATTTTAAGCCCGAGCCCGAGCCCAAGCCGTAAGCCCGGCTCGTGCCGACCTGTACCACATATTATGCATATAACATACAGAAACGGCTTAGTTTTTTCAAAATAAGGCCTTCCTTTAACATATATAACATTTTGAAAGTGGTGTGACGCATTTACGATCAAACCATTCCTTAAAATTGATATTGGTGCAAAATTTTGCCTTATTCTGCTATGTTAAAGTATTTGTAAATTTCGAAAAATTTACGAAATTTTCAAAGCAATATTTTCATAGTTGATGATGTTCATGCCAGCATCACAAGTATGATATTTAAAAACTTGTCTGACATCTTTATAATAAAAAAAATTCATTTTTACCTCTTCGCTCCAGAGGTCCACATATGTGGACCACTATTCTTTCCTTTATAAAATCTATACCATTTAATATTTTTATATTTTGACTAAATTAATAAAAAGCTGAATAAATTGGCTTTAAAAAGATACCGATATATGACAGCATGAAACTTAATTTATTACTGAAATATAATGTTATTTTATCGACTTTCGTAAAACGACTCTAAAACAGTAGTCGAGCACTATTTGGAAGAAAAGTACGCAATTTTCATAATTACTTAACGTAGTTAGAAACTTTACCAGAATAAAATAAAAAACTGACATAGATAGGTTTATTTAAAGGCATCAGTTTTTAAATTGTGTTACAGTTAGGCAGATTTTACTAACTTGGTAATTTAGAGTTGAGTTGTTTAAAGTACATATACTTGCACCGTATATTACTAACCTTCAGGCTTATAAATTTAAGCAAAATGCACATTTTGTAATGTATAATGCGAACGCATTTGTCTAAAATCCTTGAAATGTTATTTATATTGTTATTATAGCTTCGGGTCCGAAGAGGTTATTGCACATTTAAGCGAAATTCTACTCTATTTTGCCATGTTAAGAAATTCAAAAGTTTCGAATAACTTATGAAAATTTCAAATTAAAATTTTTGTAGTGGATATTGTCATACTTGCCAACCATCTCATTATGAACCGTACAATTTTTAGTTCCCGCCTTTTTTTTCACACCAATAATTTTTTAGAGTAATTTTAGTCTTATTTAATAGTAACAATAGTTGGAGAGAATTACTCTAAAATTATAGTGGTGTGAGAAAAGGGGCGTTTTTACAGGGGGCGTTAACTATTGTACGGTTATTAATGAGATGGTTGGCAAGTATGGATTATTCATACCAGTATCACAACTGGTATTTAAAACCTGGTCCGACTTCCTTACGATAGAAATATTCCTTGTAATGCGTATTTAAGCGAAGTTCTGCTCTATTTTGCCATGTTAAAAGTTTCGAATAACTTACGAAAATTTCAATTAAAATTTTTTGTAGTTAATTACGTTCATGCCAGCATCGCAGCTGGTGTTTAAAAACTGGTCTAACACCTTTACGATAAAAATATTTCTTATAATGCGCATTTAAGCGAAATTGAACCCTATTCTGCCTTGTTAAGAAATTCGTAAATTTCGAGTTACTTTTCGTAAATTTCAAATTAAAATTTTTGTAGTGACTGATATTCATGCCAGCATCACAATTGATGTTTAAAAGCGGGTCTGACATGCTTACGATAAAAATATTTCTTTTAATGCGTATTTAAGCGAAATTCTGCTCTTAGACTTGCTAACTATGCTAGTTTATCCGTAATGGTGTTAAGCCCCGCCTTTTTTTCACACCAGAATAGTTGTAGAGTAATATTCATCAATGTATTCTTATGATTAAATAAGAGGACTATTGCTCTAACACTATTCTGGTGTGAAAAAAAGGCGGGGATTAGTACCATTACGGATAAACTAGCATAGTTAGCAGGTCTATGCTCTATTCTACCATGTTAAGAAATTCGTAAATTTCGAATAACTAACGAAAACACGGTTAATTTTTCCCCAAAAAAGCACTGTTAAAAAAAAAAAAAAAAAAAAAAAAAAAAAATTCCCCCAAATGCAGTTTTCCCTTTATGTATATATATATATACATATATATATTTATATATATATATATATGTATATATATATATATATATATATATATATATATATATGTATTGTATATATATATATATATATATACACAATATATACATATATATATATTTAACAATGTATGGTGCTTTAAGATTAGCGCATATGATGTTAATGAACTCATTTACTACAATTCAGAAGCTGATGATATGCACAATACTTTATTTATTTATTTATTTTACATCCTTCTGTATAGATAAGAAAAATGTACAGGATTTACAAAATTTTTCGATTTTTACTTTTCAATGAATTAAGACGTTTTGAGGCGTTCTCAATACGATTCAACCATTTTTAGAAAATGTCCGCTAGTGTGCATGTATGTGTGTGTTGGCAAAACTCTGTAGATGCTGTATCGCAAGAATCAATTAATGCATTAACTTAATTTAACCACACTAGATATTTGATCGGCCCTTGACTTAAAATGATGTTAATTAGCTTTTAATTAGACCTGCTAACTATGCTAGTTTATCCGTAATGGTATTAGGCCCCGCCTATTTTTCACACCAGAGTAGTTGTAGAGTAAAATTCAGCAATATGTTCTCATGATTAAATAAAAAGACTATTGCTCTACAATTATTCTGGTGTTTTCTGCCCATAGGGGGGTCGTCGGAAATGAACTAGCGGACTCTCTTGCAAAATCAGCAACAGAATCTAGAGACATAGCCTACTCACTCCAAGCTCCCCCTTCCTACATAAAATATCACCTAAATCAAAAACTAATTAATGACTGGCAGAGTCTCTGGAGTGTGTCTACAAAAGGGAGATACACTCACGAGCTAATACCAAATGTCTCACTCAATATTTGGGACCTCTCCCCGGAAATATCTGCCTTTCTGTCAGGTCATGGCCCCTTCCCCAAATACCTCCACAGATTTCATTGCCGACGATCACCCTTATGCTCATGCGGTGAGGAGGGGACTGCACAACATTACTACTTTCACTGTCAACTTACAATACCTTACCATTTAAGGAACCCTAACCCTAGACCAGCAACCTGGCTGAACAATATAATAACTAGAAAGCCCCTACGGCTCAAATTAAAGCGCATCTATGCCTTCCTTCAAGATTTATCAAACTCAACAAATTAAATTCCTTCTCTATCTTTCCTAAATTTTTCCTCCTCTCCTACATGGCGAATACTGGTCATGTCTGATGCTACAGAATTCCACTGAAGTGCTCTCGGAAAGCAATCATCCTGCGCATGATGTTGCTAACCAACTTGGGCTTGATATAAAGACTGCGAGAACATTGTATAAAGACTGTGAAATTTGTACATTACATGAATGAACTTTGTAAATAGACTTCCACTTGGCTCCGGTCCTTTTCACTTTCATGCAACTTTGTCGCCTTTTGTCGCGGGAGAGCTCTGCTCTGGCGACCTTTGTAATTTCTTTTTTTTTTTTTTTTTGTTGTTGTTATTTGCTATGCAATAAACAACGGGGGAGGCTTAACCTTTGGAGACGGGCTCTTCTGATTCTCCACAGTGGCTTTGGAGCCCCTCTCTAAAGGTTAAAAACGCTCAAAACCACTGCATAGTGGTGAGCGGCTTCTTTCCGTCTTAGAATCTTAGAATTATTCTGGTGTGACAAAAAAGGCGGGGCTTAATACCATTACGGATAAACTAGCATAGTTAGCAGGTCTAGCTTTTAATATATACCAACCAAAAGTAGGCGCTGCTACGCTGCAATAATCCGCATTTATGGGAAAGGTACATCTAAGCTTCTGCTGGGCATAAATATAATAAACTTTGAATGGGAGATGGATATTATGTATTCAATTCACGTGCATATTTGCCAACAGGTGGCACTGCTTTGCTACAATTTAATTCCATCTATGGGAAAGCAATTTCTGCGTTTCTATGATGTATAAATAATAATATGCTCAGTAATATATAACAAATATTGTATG
The DNA here is from genome assembly GCA_963930645.1 of Salticus scenicus. Taxonomy (NCBI): domain Eukaryota; kingdom Metazoa; phylum Arthropoda; class Arachnida; order Araneae; family Salticidae; genus Salticus; species Salticus scenicus. Next base: position 256,832,345 of record OZ005655.1, read on the forward strand.
TTAGATAAACATTACGAAAAACTGTGCTGATTCAGTTTGGGTGTATAATGGAAGGTCGGTGGCGCTGCCATATTGTAATATTTCTCGTAAATGGAAAAGCTGTATCTCATCTTTTAACAATAAATGATAATAAAAGAGTACATCCACTCACCTACTAAATGACTGAAGACGGTCGTAGCGATTCTATAGGAAATGGTATAAGAAGTTTTGATGTGAATCTTCACTGAAATTTTAAATAATTTCAAAGTTTTTTTTTTCTTTTTGAGAATTTTTATAATAGTAAGTGATATTAAATTTTGAGAATTCCTCTAACTATAATGACCATCGGAGCTGGCAAGCCCTGCTGGTATTATATAAAAGCATCAAACTCGGTACATGATATGTAATTGTTCATTGATTAATTCAAATCTTTATTTTCTGTGATTTTACAGTTTTCTATATCTCAGCATCTAGTAAGGAAAATTTCTGCAAACTACGCATATAAAATGTCAATTGTCAGAAGCTAAGGGCACTCGTTTACCAACCGGCACCATTCCATTTACGAATTTCCGGAACAAAATCTTTCGGTTATTGATGAGGCTTAATTTATTAAGCTACGCTTCAACCAAAATGTATGATTAAGTTTTATAATTATATTAAGCATCATGTATTTTACTTAGATATTTCTGGGAGCAGATATTTGTCATCTAATTAATCTATGGTTGTGAAAAATCAAAAATAAAAACCAGTATGCTGTAAAAAATGAAGGAAGTTTCTCAAATGCAATTCAAACGTAGTCAAAAGAAATGAAGGGGATCGTAAAAGATCTTACATTCATTACAAAAATGGTACTATATTTCAGAACTGAGAAACTGACTGGATGATCGATCGTTAAATATTTATTTTGTACTCTTTGACCGCGTCGGATTGATCCCCGGTTGGCAAAGTGCCCGGACGATTCCACTAACGCGCTAGGAGACACAACAAGCAAGACAGAGGGGAATCGTCTGCTATCTGTAGAATCATTGATACTCCTGCTTCGTTTTCTGCTACGGACATTCCTGTTTTATAAATGGACCAGTCATTTTCACTCATGCGCAGATGACGTCAGGGATCTTCCTTCCGCGGTTTATCAGTACACTCAATTTTCAGATGAGGGAAAAAAAAAAATTCTTCCGAGTTTTGTCCTCAATATTTCCCTAACAATTTATTTTTTTCCTAAACGTTTTCCACCCACTCTGGCACCTTCCCCAAAATTTTCCCCTAATATACGGAAAATTTCCTTAACCTGGTAGCTTTGGATGGTAATCGATAACGTACTATATAAATATTATTAAACAAAATTTCCGGTGCCAGATTATTAATTCAGAAGGACAGAACTTTCCGGTAGATCCAATACATAGTGTTATATATATATAAAGTTAATTAGATTAAAAAAAAGAAAAGAAAAGAAACACTACATTAGACTGTTGTGTCTGTTTGTGATATTATGCATAATTTCGTGAAAGGTAAACGTTTTTAAAAACCCTGAAGTGTCATGATGCACATTAAATGTTATTATAGAAATTTTAATGAATAATTTTTTACTTAAGTGTTTATGTATGAAATTAAAAGAAAATATACTTTTCGTGAGTATGCTAAAAAGTGCGGAATACTTTATAATAACTTAAATGTTGAACAATAATTTGTTATCTTAATCTGAATAATAATCCTTTTTTCTTTCGGCCGAACTCCTAAAATAAGAAATGTTTTCATAAATAATTTTGAAGAAAATTTTAAATACTTCTGAAAAATCCTTTGTGAAGACTTCAGGATTTTGTGTATATTTTTCAAATATATATATGTGTAGTAAATATGTCATTTAAAGTAAAGAACACTATTTTTTTTTCGGAGGAACAGTCAGGGATGGAACACGGGCGCAGAATTCATACCGGAATGTGTTTAAGAAATTTCTCTACCTATAATATCGTCGATTTAAGAGGTAGAAAATGTTCTTACATTGATAGTGGTATGAATTCTGCGCCCGTGTTCCATCCCTGAACAGTTGAAGTGAAAACAGTCTATTATATTTGAAAATCGGTAAGTTATTATTTTCAACCGCTGAACACAAACAGGGATGTTATAAGTTTGAAGTTTTCGTCTGTCTGTAATAATGTACACCGAGAAAAAATATATATATATACAGAGGTGCCAAGTTACTACTAAAGAAAAATGAATTCCATACCACAATAAAGAAAAAGTAAAAATTGCCCTATTAAAATGCAGATAATTATTACAAAAGAATAAATTAAAAAAATTCCGATATTGAGACTACGGACAATTCGTAATAACTTGGCACCTCTGTATATATCGCCTTCAACTAGAAGGAATAAGTAGTCATTTTATGAATCCCTGAAATATAAAAATACAGATTTATTAGAAAAGCGTATACATAGCTGCCAATATTTTAATTTATTCCGGAGTAATTTTAGCCCCGCCTCTATTTCGTACCACTTATTTTTTTAAAGTATTTTTTTCTTATTTTATCGAAGTTATGTATTGAAGAAAACTTTTCTATAAATAAAGTGGTGCGGAATAAAGGCGGGGCTAAAAGTACTCCGGAATAAATTAAAATATTGGCAGCTATGCGTATAAGGTCATAGCCTTCTTAACTAGATGCCTGTCGCGTAGCTCAGAAACCAGGCAACAATTGAAGCGGTAGACAGCGCCACCTGGTACAGATTGCGATGCTTTTTTATTCAACAGCCACCAAAAATATTTAAAAGTAGGATATCAAATACATAAAAGGCGAATAGAATCGAAGAAACGTCGATTATATATATCATGTATCACTTCTTTAAATTTTACTGGTGACAGTTGAATAAATAAGTCCCATAATCTGTACTATGTGGCGCTGTCTACCGCTTCACTGTTGCCCAGTTTCCGAGCTACGCGACAGGCATCTAGTTAAGGAGGCTATGATAAGGTAAACAAATAACGTGGATAGACGAAATGATTGGAAGTTTCTAGTCAACATTTCTCTAAATGACGAAATAGTATTATCATAGCATAAAAATATATTAGCATAAAAATATATAAAAGTATATTAGTGATCTTGCTAATAAAATATAACGAACGTTATAATTTTAGATAATTTTTATCATTTATTAAATTAAATTAAAAATATTAACTTATTAAATTTATTAGTAATTAAAAAATGTTTTGAAATATGTTCAAAGTGAAATCAATTAAATCCCTTAATCATATCTAGAAATTTACTTTATTGAATTTTTATTTTTATTTTTTTTAATGTTTCGAAGAACAATTATAAAATGCTGACAAAACCAGATGATTAAAATAAAATGATAACAGCAAAAATTGATTATATTACCGTTTTTTTCTAATAAGCAAAGCCTATAATTAATCTTATAATTCGAGGAAATATTTACTGTTTATTAAGTTAAACAGGAAGCATTATGTATTTTAAAATTTTTGATTAAAAAATGTTTTTAATTATGTTAAATTTTAAATTAACTGAATCAATTAATGGTTATTAATTTGTTTTACGGAGAATAATTAACTAAAATTTTTTTTACGGTTCGAAGAACAATCTTAAACTAGAGACAAAAATTGAAAATAAAAATAAAAAGATTAATACAAAAATTAATGATATTTGCATACCTGGCAAATTTCTAATGATTATTCTGTTGTACTGCTATTACCCTCATTTTTTCCCACACCAGTATTTTTTACAGTATTTTTTCTTCGTATTTTTTTCTAACTCGTCATATTAACTCCCTTTTAAATATCCTTTTGTATGTAATTATTGTTTACCGATCAGTGATTGAGTATGCCAAGTTCTGGTAATAGTTGGTATGTCAAAATCGGCTCTAACGATTTTCTTAAAAATTATTACATAAATCCATTTTAGATATCCTTTCTAATGCATTACGTGCTTATTACAGAAAAATTTACAGTCATCCTGACTAGGTAGGTTAATTTTGGATCTCGGAAATTGGTGTTTTAAAAAATAACTCTACTATTTTTTTTTCTTATTTTTTAGCCCTTTACGCTCCGGTGAATAAGCAAGTCGAGACGATTTTCCATATAGTATTTATTTAGTAAATTTATTACCATTAACATAAAATGATTTTACGCACACTTTACATTTAAAACTTTTATAATTTAAGAGTTTTTATATCTTTACACATCAAATAAGGTCATTTGTTAAACACTAACCCTTTCCATACCAAGCACGCAGCGATTTTGCGACCACTGATCAAAATATTACGGATACGAATACATTTAATTAGAAAGCATTTACTTACAATTTATATATTTTTTCTTTTTTCTTTCTTTCTTTCTTTCATTTTTTTTTTTTTTATAGATACAGAAAACCTTGTTTTGAAATAATGTATCTTAACCTCTTTCACTTACCATCGCCAGAAGCCCGAGCCAATGTTATTCTATGGGAAATCTTCTTTACTTATAATTAATTAACGAATGTATATTTTTAAATTTTGTTTTCACATTCAGAAAATTCACAGCTGTTAAATTGACGGACCTTTTTAAAAAACGGATTTTTTTTTTTTTTTTTTTTTTTTAATATTTTAATTTGAAGCTGTAAAATACGAATTTTCAATATGTGAAATTTTTCATTTTGCAATTTCAAAATAAAGTATTAAGAATTAAAAAAAATCAATTTCTAAAAAAAGTCCGTCAATTTAACAGTTGTGAATTTTCTGAACGTGAAAGCAAAATTTAAAAACATGTATTTGTTAATGAGTTATAAGTAAAGAAAATTTCCCATAGAATAACATTAGCTTCAGCTTTCGGCGACGGTGAGTGAAGCGGGCCCTTAAAAGAATAACGTCCACAGGTGGAACTTAAAAAGACAAAAACATGCGTCGTGAAAGTGTTAATACATCTACCATGTTATTCTAGCGCTCGCTCTGAAAACGTTAGGGATTGCAGGCAATTGTTTTACACGCATTTATTGTTGAATACACTTGTGAAGCGATATTGCCCATACCATATCTTAATAAACATCGTTACCGCTCAGACTACCGCCTCAAACCGAGTACTGATCGAGAGTCACCTCTCGAGTTCCCGTATGAAATCAAGTGGTGTCCGAGAGTCACCTCTCGATTTCAAGGGGTTAACTTGCTATGTAAACTTTGTTTTATATGTCTTTATACGTGTATTAAGTTTCTCATACCGGAAAAATTTTAGGTTTCTACTTTGGTCATTTTTATGTCTTCTAGTCACATTATCTCAGAGTTCCCAACTTTTATAATTTACTCACGAGGATTTTTAGCCCCACCTCTTTCTCCTACCGGAAATTTTGAAAAATGATTTTCTTCTTATGTAACCGTTGTCACATATTAAAGCGAAATAATCTACAAATTTTCTGGTGCGAAAAGAAGGCGGGGCTAAAAATGCTCGTGAATAAATTATAAAAGTTGGGAACGCTGCATTATCTAAAAAAAAAAAAAAAAAAAAAAAAAAAAATGCATGTAGTACATATAATTGTGGGTAATGGAAGTCGTGTGGTTGTTTCACTCCAGATTTTTTAAATATATACCGTATTTTCCGGTGTATAACGCGCAGGTTTCCTAAATCAGTTTTACACCGGGAATTTTGAATTTACAGTAAAAGCTATCTTTTAACAAACTTTTGTTTCTTACAAATATAGCTTTAATTGTAAATTACATTTTCTGGTGTGTAACCCAGTTATAAGACATGCGCGTTATACGCCGGAAAATACGGTACTTAAATACTATATTAGATAATAATATAAATACGCATGTCAATATGATGCATTTTAGATATAAATGTGTTACACTTCAGATTGGTCAGACAATGTTCTTTGGAAAATGTGCAATATTTTTAAGTTAAAAAGTGTCTATCACGGCAATACTGATCACAGAGCTGCCAATCTAATCCGGTAAATTGTTAGTACCGCCCCTTTTTCTACACCAGTCATTTCTTAGAGATTTTTTCTTCTTATTCCACCGCAAACATATTTGAAAAAAATACTTTACAAATTAAGTGGTGTAGAAAAAGGGGCGGTACTAACAATTGCCGGATTAGGTTGGAAACTCTTTGATCACCAATAAAACTTAATTTGTCTTTCATTTTAATAAAAATTATTTATGTAAGTGTGTCATAATGCATATATATATACATAAATGTTTAACAAAATTAATATTATTTAATGGTGTTGTATGATGATGAACAAAAACTTTCTGTGCAAACAAAATAATTCAATACAACAGCAACGCATAAACTACATCTTTTCAGATAAATTACTGTAAGATAACACTGAACATTTGTAACTGTACTTACCAGATTTTGTGTTAAAGTTTTTTAGTCTGTTTAGTTTTTGAAACTTTACGATTTGTTTTATAATTCTTTAAAAAAATGTAGTTTCTTAATTAATATATATTTATAACAGTAATTTTTTTTAAACTAAAGTATCCTAAAGATAATAATCCACTTCCTCAAAAAAAAAAAAAAAAAAAAAAAAAATAAATAAATTAAATTAAATTAAAAATAAAATAAAATAAAATAAAAAATAAAATAAAATAAATAAACAATACAAAAAAAAAAAAAATAAATAAATAAATAAAATAAAACAAAGCTATATATATATGTTTTATGATTAGCTCTTTAACCATTGACGGTAGTTAAGAAGCTATTTAACAAATCTACCTTGTATTCCAATGGTTGTCAACAAACAAATCATTTTTCTTTTCTTTTAAATTGTGTGGCCTTTTTTTTTTTTTTTTTTTTTTTTTTTTTTTTCGACTGTGTAAATTGAAAATTAAAGTGCAAACTGAAATCATCTTAAAAATTTTAGAACCAGGAAAAGTGTCTAAAAGTCTGGATTATAAGATTGAAATGGAATAAAACAATTGGAACAAATCTTGCGTTGACAAAGATTTCAAAATTGAATAATATTGTTACATAAATGTATGTATTAATATAAAAAGATAAGAACGATCACACCGTTACAGCTTTTTAAACTGCCAGTGTCATTGCACATTGCCCAGTCCAGAACCTGGGGGCGTACAACGAACACTTCGTAAAGCTCACGACGTGAGAACTTCACGATGCCGAGTTTGGAAGATCTCACCAAAATGTTTACGACAATCACTTTTGGCCCTACAATGAACTGATCGTGAGCGCTTATCGAGAGCTAAACAGTGAGTTTGAGATTCATTCGAAATCGGATAGCATTAACCAATCACAGTGAAGTAAAATCTCACCTCCATACTCGAAAACTTTTCGGAAGCCGAATTGCGAGTTTCAGCTTCGTATACTATCTGACCAATCACAGTGCGTGAATGGTCGAAAATGAATACGCTCAGATATTGTCAGCCATTTTTTAATAAAAACTGGTGATATAAAAAACGAAAATGATGAACATAAGTTATACTTTTTTAAAAAGATTTTTCAAAATTATAAATTTTTTGTGTGAACACTATACAAGTTTAATAATTTGCTTTAAAGATATTTGATTAGGAAGTTTACGAGTGACGATAGGTCTGTTGCTATCACCTTAAAATAATAAAACAAAAATAACCCTAAAATTAAAGACTAAAGAATAACTTTCTGAAAATAATCAATTTTGACGTCCTCAGAGCTATAAATTCTAAGTTAAATCATGTGAATTCATCTTTCATAATAAAATAATTGTAAAAATGCTCATTTATGGACTCTGTAATAAATAACATAAGAAGGTCGTCATACGTCTCCTAGTGGCTTGGACACAGAGCATTTCGTTTCAAACCATCAGTACTCGGGTTCAATCCCCGTCAAGTACTTTTAGTTTTTTTTTTTTTTTTTTTTTTTTTTTTTATAAGTATGGAAGAAAGAAGTTTAAAAGTAATAATTTGCCAGTTGTAAGTTTTCATTCAGCAATTAATTTCAACTTCATTATTAGTTGAATTTAACTTTTATTTCAGTATAAATTCAAGTAAATATTTCAAAAGTAAGCATTTTAGTTTTAAAATTTAATTGCCTATTTTTAAAATATTGTTTTCATTTAATTAAAACAAAAAAGTTAAATTTAATAAATAATAAAGTAGAAAAAAAATGAGTAAGTTAAATAATACATATATACACAATAACAAGAGATTAAATTAAGAATAAAGAAATAAATAATAAAGAAAAAACATTTCAGTTTAAAGTTTAATTTCTGTTTAATAACAACTTTTCAAAAGCAGAAAAATTAAATTATTTTATTTAAACTAACAAAAATAAGAGAGAGAAAAAAAAAAAGAGAGAGAAGAAGAAGAAAGTTCCATTTTTGTTAAATTAAATTAATAATAATAATAAATTATACATTATCAAATTAACTTAAACATTTTTATTTATTTTTAGGACTGATGGTCTATTAGTCTTAATCTGGGATTTTTGCGTTGTCGATTTCGATAGTTGGACATTTGTCGAAATCTAAAATTTTTCGAAAATATAATTGAATAATTTGAAAGCGTTGTTATAATTTGAAAAAAAAAAAAAAAAAAAAAGAAAGAAAAACTAATAGTCCTCCGTCTTAAACTGAAGTCTGCTTTTGCCAGAATTTCATCAAAATCTTTTTATATTATTATTATTAGTGTACGTGCTCTTTCTCTAGCAAAATATTTGAAGGGATAATAATAATTTATGGGCGGAAAATTAAATTAGTTACAAATTTTAGCTTCTAGCATATAATAACTATAATTAAATTTAAATGCAATATATATATATATATCGAAATGTAAGCATTTTATTATTTGTATTATTATTTCATTTCATTCAGAAAGGGGGGGGGGGGATTTTTTTTTCAACTTTTAAATTAAATATTCATATTTTCCTTGTTAGTAATAAGAGAAATTAGGGAATTGCTAATTCATGCAATATTACGTATAATATATATATATATATATAAAACTGTGGTATATTTATCACAAAAACAAGAGAATTAACAAAAAAATAGTCCATTAAAGACTGAAGAATAAATTTCTAAAAATAATCACTTTTGTAGTCCTCAGACCTTTAAATTTAAGCTAAATCATGTGAATTAATCGTTCGTAATGCTAGTTTCGTAGCAATCCTATCTTAAAGAGAATCCCGCGCTTTTTCTATGGATTTTTAGCTCCCCCCCCCCCATTAATTTTACGTATTAAAGTGCGTTGATTAAAGAGCTTGCTCATTGCCTTAAAAAAAATTAACCGAGAGTTCCTAAATTGAATCCCTGGTAAGGGATAATAGTTTATATACATGTGTATATTTTATTGCATTAAAAAAAAAATGTTTTATATATATATATATATATATATATATATATATTATGTGTATTTTATGCACAATATTCCAAATATTAGCAATTCCTTAATTTACTTTATTACTAATAAGAAATATACGAATATTTAACTTAATAGTTAGGGGAGAGGAAGAAGGAAAGAAAATCTTTCTTTCTGTATTTTTTCTTTCTTTATCTTTTTTTTTCTTTCTCATCGAAATAAAATAATTAAAGAAAAAATGCTTATATTTCGACTTTTTTTTTTCTACATTTAATTTTATTTATTATTTGCCAGAAGATAAAATTGTAACTAATATAATTTCCCCGCATAAGTTATCCTTTCAAATATTTTGTTAGAGTATGCATACAAGTAACAAAATAAATAAATAAAAATGCTTAAGTTAATTTGATAATATATATATATATATTTTAAATTATTAATTTAATTTAACAAAAATGAAAATCCTCCCCCCCCCTCTTCCTTTTTTTTCGTTTTTTCAGTTCAAATTAAATAGTTTAAAAGTAAAATGTTTGATCTCTTTTCTGCTTTTGAGAAGTCATTAAACAAATATTAAACTTTAAACAAAAATATTTTTCCTTTAAAATTATTTATTTAATTTCTTGTTATTGAATGGATTACTTTTAATGGTTACTTTTGAAATATTTATTTGAATTTATACTGAAACAAAAGTTAAATTCAATTAATAATGAAGTAGAAAATAATTGCTAAATTAAAACTTACATCTGGCAAATTATTCATTTTAAATTAATTTATTTTTTCTTCATATATATAATAATTGAAAAAAAAAATCTGAAATAGAGTTAATGGGGTTTGAACCCGGGTACTGCCGGTTTGAAACGAAATGCTCTGTGTCCAAGCCACTAGGAGACGTACGACGATCTCCTTATGTTCTTTATTACAGAGTCCTTAAATGAGCATTTTTACAATTATTATATTATGAACGATGAATTCATATGATTTAAATTAGAATTCATAGTTCTGAGGATGTCAAAAATGATTATTTTTCAGAAATTTATTCTTTAGTCTTTAATTTTTAGGGTTATTTTTGTTTTATTGTTTCAAGGTAAAAGCAACAGACTTATTGTCACTCGTAATCTTAATAATCAAATATCTTTAAATCTAATCATTAAATGTATACAGTCTTCACACAAAAAATTAATAGCTTTGAAAGTTCTTTTCAAAAAGTATTACATACGTACATATTTTTTATTTTTTAATTCATCGGTTTTTTGTACTAAAAATGGCTGACTAAGTTCTCACTTCGTAATCGCGATTTCACTAGCTTTCAGTGGGTGAGATTTCAGAGGTAGATAACGAAGATAGATACCGGCAGTGAGAAGCTTACGATGAGTTCGTTGTAGCACTTTTTGGTGATTGTCGAAAAATGACGTCACAGCACAGAATTCTCGGCTAGAACTCGGCAGTGAAAAGATTACGAAGTGCTCGTTGTAGGGCCCCTGGAGGCCTACAACGAACACTTCGTAAAGCTCACGACGTGAGAACTTCACGATGCCGAGTTTGGAAGATCTCACCAAAATGTTTACGACAATCACTTTTGGCCTTACAATGTACTGATCGTGAGCGCTTATCGAGAACTAAACGGTGAGTTTGAGATTCATTCGAAATCGGATAGCATTAACCAATCACAGTGAAGTAAAATCTCACCTCCATACTCTCTGATCGGAAGCCGTGAGCGGAAGCCGAATTGCGAGTTTCAGCTTCGAATACTATCTGACCAATCACAGTGCGTGAATAGTCGAAAGTGAATACGCTCAGATATTGTCAGCCATTTTTTAATAAAAACTGGTGATTTAAAAAATAAAAATGATGCACATAAGTTATACTTCTTTGAAAAGAACTTTCAAAATTAAAAATTTTTTGTGTGAACACTATATACGTTTAATAAATTGTTTTAAAGATATTTGATTAGGAAGTTTACGAGTGACGATTGGTCTGTTGCTTTTTCCTTAAAATAATAAAACAAAAATAACCCTAAAATTAAAGACTAAAGAATAACTTTCTGAAAATAATCGATTTTGACGTCCTCAGAGCTATAAATTCTTTGTTAAATCATGTGAATTCATCATTCATAATAAAATAATTGTAAAAATGCTCATTTAAGGACTCGGTTATAAATAACATAAGGAGTTCGCTATACGTCTTTTAGTGGCTTGGACGCAGAGCATCTCATTTCAGATCAGCAGTACCCGGGTTCAAACACCGTTACATCCTTTTTAGGTTTTTTTCTTTTTTATTTATAAGTCTTGAAAAAAGAAGTTTAAAATAAATAATTTGCCAGTTGTAAGTTTTAATTCAGCAATTAATTTCTACTTCATTATTAGTTGAATTTAACTTTTATTTCAGTATAAATTCAAGTAAATATTTCAAAAGTAAGCATTTTAATTTTAAAATTTAATTGCTTTTTTTTTTTTTTTTTTTTTTAATATTTTTTTAATTTAATTAAAACAAAAAAGTTAAATTTAATGAATAATGAAGTAGAAAAAAAAAAAAATTAGTAAGTCAAAAATACATATATACACAATAACAAAAGATTAAATTAAGAATAAAGAAATAAATAATAAAGAAAAAATATTTCAGTTTAAAGTTTAATTTCTGTTTAATAATAACTTTTCAAAAGCAGAAAAATGATCAAACATATTATTTTTAAATTATTTTATTCAAACTAACAAAAAGAAGAGAAAAAAAAGAGAGAGAGAGAGAGAAGAATAAAGTTCAATTTTTGTTAAATTAAATTAATAACAATAATAATAATAAATTATACATTATCAAATTAACTTAAACATTTTTATTTATTTTTAGGACTGAGGGTCTATTAGTCTCAATCTGGTATTTTTGCGTTGTCGATTTCGATAGTTGGACATTTGTCGAAATCTAAAATTTATCGAAAATATAATTGAATAATTTGAAAGCGATGTTATAATTTGAAAAAAAAAAAAAAAAAAAAAAAAAAAAAAAACTTATAGTCCTCCGTCCTAAACTAAATTCTGCTTTTGCCAGAATTTCATCAAAATATTTTTTTATTATTATTCTTAGTGTACGTACTCTTACTCTAGCAAAATATTTGCAGGGATAATAATAATTTGTGGGCGGAAAATTAAATTAGTTACAAATTTTAGCTTCTGGCATATAACTATTATTAAACTTAAATGTAATATATATATATATATATCGAAATATAAGCATTTTATTATTATTATTATTATTTTATTTCATTCAGAAAGGGAGGGGGGGGATTTTTTTTGTTTCAACTTTTAAATTAAATATTCATATTTTCCTTGTTAGTAATAAGAGAAATTAGGGAATTGCTAATACATGCAATATTACGTATAATATATATATATATATATATAAAACTGTGGTGTATTTATCACAAAAACAAGAGCATTAACAAAAAATAGTCCATTAAAGACTGAAGAATAAATTTCTAAAAATAGTCACTTTTGTAGTCCTCAGACCTTTAAATTTAAGCTAAATCATGTGAATTAATCGTTCGTAATGCTAGTTTCGTAGCTCCCCCCCCCATTAATTTTACGTATTAATGTGCGTTGATTAAAGAGCTTGCTCATTGCCTTAAAAAAAATTAACCGAGAGTTCCCAAATTGAATCCCTGGTAAAGGATAATAGTTTATATACATGTGTATATTTTATTGCATTAAAAAAAAAATATGTTATATATATATTATATATGTATTTTATGCACAATATTCCACATATTAGCAATTCCTTAATTTACTTTATTACTAATAAGAAATATACGAATATTTAATTTAATAGTTAGGGGAGAGAAAGAAAGAAAGAAAGAAAATCTTTCTTTCTTTATTTTTTCTTTCTTTATCTTTTTTTTTTTTTCTTTCTCATTGAAATAAAATAATTTAAAAAATGCTTATATTTCGACTTCTTCTTTTTTTTTTTTTTTTTTTCTACATTTAATTTTATTTATTATTTACCAGAAGTTAAAATTGTAACTAATATAATTTTCCCCCATAAGTTATCCTTTCAAATATTTTGTTAGAGCATGTATACAAGTAACAAAATAAATAAATAAAAATGCTTAAGTTAATTTGATAATATATATATATATATATATATATATATATATATATATATATATATATATATATATATATATATGTATATATTTTAAATTATTAATTTAATTTAACAAAAATGAAAATCTCCCCCCCCCCTCCTTTTCTTTTCGTTTTTTCTGTTCAAATTAAATAGTTTAAAAGTAAAATGTTTGATCTCTTTTCTGCTTTTGAAAAGTCATTAAACAAAAATTAAACTTTAAACAGAAATATTTTTTCTTTAAAATTATTTATTTAATTTCTTGTTATTGAATGGATTACTTTTAATGGTTACTTTTGAAATATTTATTTGAATTTATACTGAAACAAAAGTTAAATTCAATTAATAATGAAGTAGAAAATAATTGCTAAATTAAAACTTACATCTGGCAAATTATTCATTTTAAATTAATTTATTTTTCTTCATATATATAATAATTGAAAAAAAAAATCTGAAATAGAGTTAATGGGGTTTGAACCCGGGTACTGCCGGTTTGAAACGAAATGCTCTGTGTCCAAGCCACGAGGAGACGCATGACAATCTCTTTATGTTCTTTATGATTTTTTTCCTTAAATGAGCATTTTTACAATTATTATATTATGAACGATGAATTTATATGATTTAAATTATAATTTATAGTTCTGAGGATTCCAAAAATGATTATTTTCAGAAATTTATTCTTTATTCTTTAATTTTTAGGGTTATTTTTGTTTTATTGTTTCAAGGTAAAAGCAACAGACTTATTGTCACTCGTAATCTTAATAATCAAATATCTTTAAATCTAATCATTAAATGTATACAGTCTTCACACAAAAAATTAATAGTTTTGAAAGTTCTTTGCAAAAAGTATGACATACGTACATATTTTTTATTTTTTCATTCATCGGTTTTTTGTACTAAAAATGGCTGACTAAGTTCTCACTTCGTAATCGCGATTTCACTAGCTTTCAGTGGGTGAGATTTCAGAGGTAGATAACGAAGATAGATACCGGCAGTGAGAAGCTTACGATGTTTTCGTTGTAGCACTTTTTGGTGATTGTCGAAAAATGACGTCACAGCACAGAATTCTCGGCTAGAACTCGGCAGTGAAAAGATTACGAAGTGCTCGTTGTAGGGCCCCTGATCTAAGTATGACTAAAAAATCTGAAAATTTCTTTATAAAATATGTTCATTTATAATTTCAACATTGAAAATACAAAAAATTATCTATAATACTTTTTCCTTTATGAGGACCCTCTTTTATTTGAGTATCCTGTTTGCTAAACGCAAAGCATTTTTTCATGATTACTGAAGTCCCGCGGTGTAACGCATGTAGGCTAAAGCCTACATGCGTTATGTGTACGTTATGCTACGATACTGATACACAGGTCTACAAAGATGCGATTCGATAATTTTAGCTGATACATATATTTTTTGGTGTGTTGAAACTGATTCTGAAAACAGTTTTTATTTCTATCACATATATATATATACATAATTTTTTGTCAATACGAGGTGTTTACTGGCACAATTTCTTCATTTTCGGTAGGTTCTAGTATGTTTCCATGATTAATTAAAAATTACCATATTATTATATTGATGGAAGAGACACGGAAAAAATTTCGTCGGTAGACACTGTATATAGACAAAACATTAATGTGATAGAAATAAAAACTGTTTTCAGTTTTAATTTCAGCACAAAACAGGAAGATCAGCCAATACTATCAAAATAAAATTTTACATGCAGACCTGTGTTATTTCGAATAAAACCAATTTCTGCATTTTTTTTTTTTTTTTTTGTTACGTTTCCGATTTTTAATTTCCGACCATTCATATGTAAGGAACGTATTGCAATCATGTCAAAAATACAACTTTGAGATTTCGATGTTTCTACACGTTTGGAGGTCTCCTGAGTTCATTTTTGATAGTTTTACGGTGATGTATGTATGTATGTGTGTATGTGTGTATGCATATGAGTGAACACAAGAGCGTCTAAACGCTTTGTTCAGATGAGATGAAAGTTGGTACGTATGTTATAACTCATCATAGCACGAACTTTATGGATTTTGGTGAATATAGCACTTATACTTTTATGCACGGACACAAAGAACATTTTTTAATAATTATGGCTTGTGGGTCCAAATTTTTTAAGTGCGACAGCCTCAAAGCGATTAATTCGATTGAGCTAAAAATCTATACATGTTGTAGGTCCCCGTCGCATAAAATGTATAAATTTTAGCGAATCTAGAACTTATAGATTTTTTTTTTTTTTTTTTTTAAACAGGGATACAAAGAAAATTTTTTTTATCTTGGCATATGAGTCTAAATTTTTTAAAGTGTGATAGCGTCTAAACGCCTTATTCGATTTAGCAGAAATTTTATACACATGTCACAAGAACTGTATAGATTTTGGGGGATCTAGCACTTATAGATTTTTACAGGGACACAATGAAAAATTCTTATCATTATGATCTATGGGGTCAAAATTATTCGAATGGCAATAGCGTTAAATTAAAAAATATACTATATGGAGAAAAATACTCATGCAATCTATTGTAATTTTCTCTTTTATTTATTTAATGACTTTCCTTACTTTAATTTATTTATACAACAATTATTTAATATTCGAAAAATCGAGTGCAGGGGTAGTACTCTCAGAGATAAGGAAGTTTCGCTTCTTCGGCTACCACTAACTTCCTGCAGAAATACTTCTGGTACATTTACAGAAAGTAATGGACAATGATTATACAAGCTAGAGATTATTTTATAAAAATAGTGGTGGCAATTAATTTTAAATTTTCTTCATCATTAGAGTGTCTTGAAAAAAGGGCGTTGAGTACGACCCCTGCGATTGGAATCATTCCAGATTTTTTATTATTTTTTTTTATTGCATGTTAAATACGTATTTTTGCTTCATATTTAGGACTGTTTCATTTTATTATCAGTAAGTGATTTTCATAAATTGATACATGATATTACTATGCTCATAT
This sequence comes from Salticus scenicus, assembly GCA_963930645.1. Taxonomy (NCBI): domain Eukaryota; kingdom Metazoa; phylum Arthropoda; class Arachnida; order Araneae; family Salticidae; genus Salticus; species Salticus scenicus. The sequence continues at coordinate 256,848,672 of OZ005655.1, forward strand.
TTTATTGAAATTGTTTCGCAATATTAAAAGTAATTTTAACTTTCTATAAAAGTACTTTTTTTTTTTTTTAATTGCAATTTTATTGTATTTTATTTTATAAAATAGTTTTACTTGATGATTATGCATATACCAGTGCATATTCTATTGCGAAAATATTTCTCAAATAAATTTGAAAACTCATATTGAAATAGAAAGTTCTTTTTTATTCGTATTAGCCTGAAAATTCATTGCTAAAATGTTATTTTATTCTATTCTTTAAGCTGAAGAAAAACGTACTATATCAAATAACTTAAAGCAATTTAAATCTTAAAGCTATTTCCCTTTTTTTTCTGATAATTTAAGTTTTATTTTTCCTTCAATATATCAATATCAGAATGTTCTGAGACTTTAAATTATCTAGAAAAAAATTGAGCAGTATACATTACAAGCAATTTGTTCTAAAGTTGCTACTGAACTTTATAACATTTTATACTTTTAAAATAACAAGCAATATTTCTTTTCTTTGCATCCCAATATGGAATCTACGTTGCTAAAATAATAAAAGATTAGTATTTTGTGGCCACCACATAACTTTCTTCTATATTTTCCTATACGAATTCACTCAGTACAAATAATTTATAAAAATTATTATTTATTAAAATTATCTTACAATATGACTGAAGACAATTTCCATTGTAGAGAAATAGTATAACACTAAATACCGAAAGAAAGTCAATTTTATTCTCTATATGTGACATCTTAAAATATATATATATATATATATATATATATATATATCTGTTAAAAAAAAAAAAAAGAAAAAAATCGGTAACTTTGTTTTAAATTATCACAGATCGATGGTTCAACCATTTGTTTTAAAGATATTGATAAGCTCTTTGGAAAGATATCCATAATGAAAATTTGAACCCCTCGAGAGGTTTCCCTCAAAGAAGAGGGTGATGGTCTTACATGTACAAAATATTTTCGCAGTTGCCTATCACCATTATAAATAATTCTTTTTAATTTCTTTATTATAATTATCATCATCATCAACTTCAAGGAGTAGGCAGGGTGCCTGCTCCGACTTCATTAGTCAATCAACCGGTTTCTCGGACGTTCTCGGTCTCTTCTGCTCTCGCGTTGTAGTCAAGGGCAGCTCTGAGGAATCTTGTCACTGGCATGCGTTGTACATGGTCTTTCCATTTAGTACGATAGTCTTGTATTCTATCATATATGTTGAATGTCTTTAATTAATTCCCGACGTCTTCATTTCGGAACTTGTCGGTGTTTGTGCAGCCCTTTACTGATCTTAGATGTCTCATTTCTGTTGCTTGACTTCTATTCAGATCTTGGCCCCTCAAGTTCCATGTCTCTGAGCTGTAGAACAAGACCGGTGCAGCCATGACTTCATAAAGCTTAAGTTGAGTTTCTTTTCGTGTTTTCCTCTTGCGGATTTTACTTGGGGTTCCGCAGATAACTTGGAATTTCTGCAATTTCTTTTGTATTTCGTTCTCACATCCTAGGTAATTTCATAATAAAGGTTCTTTAAAATTTTTTTTCTCTTTATGTACATTTATACGAAATTTTGTGCTACAATGCATGTTGAAAATTTAGAAAAAGGTAACGCCATCTGTTGGATCATTTTCACCAAAAGTTGATAGGTACTAATTTTTGTCATTTGCAACTACAGATTAATTTGTATGAAATTCTGTTCATTTTTTCCTGATATACAATAACTAGAAAATCTTGTCACACACAGAGACAGACAGACATTTTCTAAAAATGGTGAAATCGTGTTGTAGACATCTCAAAATGTGTAAATCCATCAAAAACTGAGGTCGAAAATTTTTACGAAACCAATATTTTCTTCTGTTGAATACAGAAGAAAGTAAAAGTTATTTTTATTTAATCCAGGGCTTTAGAAGGCAAAAATAACACAATGATTTATATTATTCCTTTATTTTAAAATTAAAAACAATTTATTATTCGTCAAAAAATATCATGAATGGCATTGATTTAGGCTAACGAAAGTATCATTATGATATAATAAGAATAAAAACAGTGAAATATTAACCCGAACGACGCTCTACTTAATTTGATATACCATTAGATTGATTTTAGATATCAATTTAAAAATACTACCTCTTTAGAAATGAACCCTTTGCAATCACCTAGATTATCACTTTATTTATTTCTATGTAGAACGAAAATTTTGTTATCATGCTCCCTTCCGGAAAGCTGAATTCATTCGAACCAAAGTTAGACAGAGAGTGTAATTTAGAAATATCTTGGATGTATTGGTCTACCTGTTTGTATAACCATCTTGCTTCTAAGTGGTTAATTGGAATTTTCAAACTCACATAAAAGAGCGTATTTATGAACCTATAATTTTCTTAAAGGTCGACATATACATGGCTCACACAAAGGTTTTAAACAAATTTATTAATCAACTCAATCCACCATGTAGTTTTAAAATATTGACTTCTAAAAAATTTCAAGATCAGATAAAAAACTTATTTATGAAACGATTTGCATGAAACTCAGTATGTTCATAACCCATACGAAGATCTCAATAAAGCTTATTTATTAACTCGGTCGACATTTTGTTTCAAAATGGAAAACATTCCAAAGTTGCAAAATTTGATATAAAAGTATTTATGAACCGATTTGCACAAGACTATGCGATAGTTGCCAACATTTACGCTTTTCGGATATCGGAAAAAATGAAGAGAATTTTTTATTTTATTTAATCAGGAATTACTATTACAATAATTTGTGGAAAAATTCTAGTAAATTTTTCCGGTAGCAAAAAAGTGTAAAATTTGGACACCATGATTATGTAGTCTATATCATGGTCTCAACCAGATTCGTTAATCAAATTGTTCCGCCATCTTGTTACGAAATAGCCGCTCTTGAAAAGAATATAGAAATTAACTTACTCTTCTAACTGAGCCAGAAGGATATATATATATATATTTAATATTAAAAATATCTAAAAAAGATCTAATTAAAATAACTATCGTTTTCTTGTTTATCCTAAGGTTGATATAACACGAATTCTTTCCAAAACATAAGAATCTTATAACTGTGTTCTATATTTATAAGAAATTATCTATTAGCTAGAATGAATAATTGAAACAAAAATAGTAATGTTGAATTTGAATCGAATATTTTAATTTTATCTGTAATTTCCTAGCATAGATAAAGTAAGAAAGATTAATATGATTTTCGCATTCTCTTATTCTAGTGTTGTAATTTCTATGAATATATATATATATATATATATATATATATGTATACAACGAATTTTATACCTTTGTCTCATGTTTCATTCAATTAAAGCATGAATCAAAAATAATTATAACAAATGGAATAAAAGTAAGACAGTTGAATGCTAACAGTGTTCTAATTACACTTGATATTCTTTTGTCATTTGATCTATAACTCATTAAAAATAAACTGAATAATAAATTGTATATGATAATTATAAGACTCTTATTTTACTGCTGTAAACGATTAGAATTTGTGAAATAATTAAATAAATAAATAATAATAGAGAGGCCATCATAACTTTCTTTCGTATTTCATAAAACTGAAATGCGAAACATGTAGATAATAAAAATTAATTAAATAAAAGTTCAATAGATAACATTAATTATATTTTAATTTTATTTGATTGATATTAACACTTTAATTACTGCATTGTGAAAAAAAGAAATTATATATACATATATTTGAATTTCATGTTTTTTTCAGCACTTTCACGACCACATGCTTTTATCTTTTTGACAGTAAGGCCCGCCTGTGGGCTTTATTGTCCGAAGATACAACATTTCAGGACAAAATTTTCTCGATTCACAATTATATTGCAAATGGATATACAGTACCAGAGCTGCCAACGAAATCCAGCAAATTGTTAGCACCGCCTCTTTTCCTACACCACTTAATTTTTAGAGTACTTCATTTTTAGACTCTTTAAAAATATTTACGATGAATGAAGAAAACAAATACTCTAAAAATTAAGTGTTGCAGAAAAAGGGGCGGTACTATCGATTTGCCGGATTAGGTTGGCAGCTCTGCATTACAATTAAACTTTTTCTAATCAAAGTATTTGTATTCATAGTATATTGATCGTACAAATATGAATATTGAGTACATTCTTAAGAAATAAATAACATGCAAATTGCAAAAGAAACATACACTGGCGGAGTTACAGATTTTCAAATGATGTGAATCTACGGTAGCGGTTGCGAAAGTGTTAAGTTACGTATGAGTAATTTTTTTAAAGATACAAGCAAAAAACTGACAGATATCACCTCATTCTAGTATTTAATGAGGATTTAGTTAGTAGAACCTTAGGTGGGCGAAAAAGAGATTAAAAAAAAAAAAAAAAAAATGTATATTTTATGTCCTTTATATATTTTGTGAGATTGATGATAAATTATTGATGTGATACACAGCACAGATGCCAATATTTTAATTTATTTCGGAGTATTTTTAGCCCCGCCTATATTTCATACCACTTATTATTTAAGATTAATTTTTGCTTATACATTCGAACCTCGTTAACGTGAACACTGTTAACGTGAATTACTTTTAACATGAACTGTTTTCACATTTCCCGCCAAAATGACTAGTTTAGTAAAATTTAGTAATAAAATTTAGTTTAGAAAATTTAGTAATACCTGAAATAAGATGTATAATAAGGCTAAGGAGATAGAAAACGTTTTTTCTGAACAAAATCCGGTTTATTTAGTTGCTGTGTGACAAGGTGCTTCACCGTGATGCAACATTTAGTTGTTCTTGATGTTTGGTCGAATTCAAAAAACGCTTATTGTAGTGCAAAAAATTCCCTTTAGCTATTACTAACTCTAAAGCAAAACGCAATAGCACACTTTTGTTCGAAATTGATACCGCTCATTTTAGAATGCACCAGAAAAAATTGTTTCATGAGAAAAAAATTGCTGTGAACAACTAAATTACTACAGCGAGTTGAAAGTTTTACTGAAGCTATACTACATGTTTATCGGCTACAGCTGTAACTCCCAAGTATTTTCTGATTGAACGTACGTTTCCAGTCTCATTACTTATTTTACACATATTGTATACCTAAAAATAAGACTTGGTATCAGAGTTGCCAGGTGAATACTAAAAATTTTATTTTTTACACCACTAATTTTATGTTAAAGCAAACGTTTTATATAAAAAATAAAATCGGATGAAGGAGAGCCAATAAATTGGTTTCTAAAAAATAGATTTGTAGTATTTATTCATTAACTCTGCTTGATGTATCGAATTGCTTAGCGAAAAAACAACTTTTATCAATCAGTTGTTTTTCATGTTTAACAAATAAAAAAAATGGCAATCAGCAATTTATGTTAGGAAAATAGAATATTCTTTTCAGAAAGTTATATTTTCGAAAGTATATGTAATATCATTTTTGATTGAAATGTCTTACGAAATATTGTGTTTTTTATCTCCTTATAAAAAATCTATCTGTAAGCATCAGAAGTTTTTAAATATAAAATAAAGTCATTAACTACAATCCTTTCATATTCTACTGTATAACTGCTTCCAGTAGTATTCCTCAGTTATGCTTGTTATTATATGTTGGGATGGGATAATCTTCAGAACTGTAACAATGGCAACTGCCAATCTGTTGCTACAAGACTTATGAGACGGTTTCAACAACGGATAATTTAGCAGACTAAATTCGAATGCTTTATTGATTTAACAGAATGACTTTAGTTCTCCAAGCACTAGCATTAAAGATACTCTTCTATCATTAGAATACCAGTGTGTCAATACCTATCTTGTTCCTTGTTGTAGATTAGAAAAGAGTAAATGACGAAAAAAAAAAAAAAAAAACCCAAAAGTAAATAGCAACAATTAAACTGTAATCCCAGCTGTGTTTTATCAAATGAGCATTCATTTGGAGAATGAGAAAATACATTTTTTATATCTCATTACTCATTTTCTACGTCAGAAATAATTATTTACACGCAATGTATAATTATATTTTGTTTTGTTCTAAAGTTTTAGTAACATGCAGTGGCGGATTTAAGGGGGGGGGGGGGGCTAGGGGCTGAAGCCCCCCCCCCAAAAAAAACACTGAAATTCACAATTGAATATTGCAATTGTAAATTTTTTATTGGTCTAGAATGACACTTTGAAAAATCTTAGCCCCCCCCCCCCCAAAAGTCAAGTTCTGGATCCGCCACTGGTAACATGTTATATATATTTTGAATAACATTAAAAAACAAACCAAGTACAAGATAATAAAATTTGGATGCAGAAAAATTTATCAGTCAAGAAAAAAATATAATGAGGCAGATGCAATATTAAAATAAATTATCTTTGCATGTAGTATAGGAAAAAATTAGCAAATATATAGCCAACTGAGGCCATTAAAATTTACAAATAAAGAAACCTTTATAAATATCAATTAATGCCTGTTAAAAAATTGCCAAATAGGATATCACTGAAATAAATGCCATTTACACGAATTTTATATAAAATAGTGAATATATTTAGTTTAGACTTACCATATTTTCCAGTCTATAATCTGTATGTTACATAAATCATTTTCACACCGGGCAATTTCATTTACAAATAAAGCTATATATGTAATAGACAAAAGTTTGTTTAAAATAGCTTTGTCTGTTAATCACATAGTTGCCAACATTTCAATTAATTCCGGAGCATTTTCAGTCCCGCCGTTAATTCGCACCACCTTATTTTTATAATAAAGTTATCTAATATATAAATACGATAAAATAAGAAAACATTACTCTTAAAATAAAAGTTGTATGTAAAAGAGGCGGAGCTATAAAAGTCCTGGAATAAATTAAAATTTTTGCAACTCTGTAATTAAGAGCGGACAATACCTAATCTCGCCGGCAGCCTTCGCCCATGTTATTCTATGGGAAAATTTGTTCACATAATTACTCATTACCTAATGAATATTTTTCAATTCTGTTTTCACATTTAGAAAATTCATAAGCATTAAATTAGTACTTCTTTTCCAAAAATTGATTTTTTAAAATTTTAGTATTTCATTTTGCGCCTAGAAAATGAGAAAAATGCATTTTGTGAAAAATCGCATTTTTGAACTCAAAATTTAAATGTAAAAATTAAAAAAAAATGAATTTTTGAAAAAGGAGTACTCATTTAACGGTTATGAATTTTCTGACTGCGAAAACAGAATTTAAAAATATTGATTAGGTAATGTGTAATTGTCGCAACAAATTTTCCCATAGAATAACATGGGCGAAGGCTGCCGGCGAGATTAGGTATTGTCCCCTCTTAAATTTTGCGGTATAAAACCGATTTAACTAATCTGCGTTTTGTAGGCCGGGAAATGCGGAACAAAAAAATTGTTAATCAAATAGTTTCATCATCACAATCATCATCATCATCATCATCCTCTTCAATTTCAGCCTTATATATACATATACACACACATATACATATATCTTACAAATCTCATGACATTCTTGTAATGATTTTTAAAATGTTCAGTCTTTTAATAATTTAAATTAAGGATAAAATATGAATATGATAACTTAGTTCTCGCAATAAAATAATTTGTAATTACAGACTTCTTTGATTATAAATGAATATCATTGGATTTTTCAACATTTAATAAACAAATAAATACACAAAACAATTTTATCACCAGCAAAGGTAGAATGTATTACGACCACGTTTGATGCGCCTAGCGAAGTGGATGATCCGAAGTATTAGAAAAGGCGTCATGTTAATCAACAGTCTATGATGTGGGAAATATGTGGTTATTCGGTGGTCGTTTACCGCTTATATTTAACAGTTTTCCTCCCTGTTTTAACAGTGTACTCATTGAGTGGCACATGATTAGAATCTCACATGGTCACAAGAAACGTGGTCGAACTGTAAGTTTGTTCCTTAGTCAAATATATCATTTTAGTATTAATTCTTAAGAAAATTCTTACCTAAATTTTATAATGTTGAATATTTTTTATTCTTAAACCTAAAAAAAAAAAAAAGTACCATATTTTACGGCGTATAACGCGCATGTCAAATGGATGAGTTATACACTAGCAAATTTAATTAACATATAACATTATACATGTAAGAAACGACAGCTTGTTTTTAAAAAAAATAGTTTTTACTGTACATTTAAATTTCCGGTGTGTAGCTGATTTAATAAACCTGCGCATAATACGCCGGAAAATACGACATAATGTTGATTCAAAATGTCCTTGAAGTGGTAAGTAATTCACAATAAAAGAAATGTTTTTAACAGTAACTATTCAATTGCACAAACCAACAAAGCTGGTATAATTGTATTTTAAAGAAAAGTACAAAACTTAAAAGAGAAAAGAAGACTGTTAGAAAAGAAGTCAAATAGATATTAAAATAATTTCAATTACAGCTCTATCTAGATAAATATTGTGCATATAAATAAATATCTAAATTTATTATAATGCGAAAATAGAAGCTAAACAAAAAATACTCAAAGGACATATTTATAGAAATATGTGCAAGCTATAGAATAACTGTGGCCATGGGTAAAAGGGTTCCGTCGAAAGACGGACTGATCCACCACTAATTTTTTTTTTTTTTTATCTCTATCCTATTTAATCACAAAATATTAATATAAACAGTCAATAAATAACTCTAAATGAAAGTAGTGGTGCCGAAAACATGAACACTTTCACTCCCGTTTACGGCGGAATATGTGCTAAATCAGTACAACCTATTGCATACTTGCCAACCATCTCATTATGAACCGTACAATTTTTAGTACCCGCCTTTTTTTTCCACACCAATAATCTTTTAGAGTAATTTTAGTATTATTTAATCGTAACAACATTTGGAGAGAATAACTCTAAAAATATAGTGGTGTGAGAAAAGGGGCGTTTTTTCAGGTGGCGTTTTTTCAGGGGGCGTTAACAATTGTACGGTTATTAATGAGATGGTTGGCAAGTATGCTATTGTATTGTTGACACCATTTTATTTTATCCCGGAGTATTTTTAGCCCCACCTTTATTTTATATCACTTTTTTATAAAGAGTAATTTCTTCTTATTTTATAGTGGTTAAATATAGGAGAAACTTATTCTAAAAATAATCTGGTGCCAAATAAAGGCTGGGCTAAAAATACTCCGGAATAAAATAAAATGTTGGCAATTATGTATTGTTACACAAAATTAAATAAGTAATTATTATTATAAGCTTTAGTGTTTAATTATTTATATTGAAACAGGTATTATTTATATACAAAAATGCAAATTTGTCTGTTTGCTCGTTATACAAATCGGATTCAAAAGAAGATTGGTACACTTGTTTTTAGCATTTAGAACCAATGTTTCCAATTTTAAGGACTTTTTTATTCAATATCCACCCCTAATTTTTAAATGTAAAGTTTGCCTAATTACATCGAAGATTATTCGTCTAATGCAGTGTTACCAGACTTGTGGAATTTTCCCCATTTTAGGGGAGTTTTGAAGCTTCAAGGAAATATTTGGAGACAGATATCTGGTTTGGAGAACAGTTTGGGAAATATATATATATATATATATATTGGGGGGGGGGAAATATGGGGGTTTTCTTTAACATTTTCAGGTGCTATTTTGACCACATATCTCACCCTGGACTAAGGATTTTTCGTAGTTTTTATGATTAAAAAAATTCTTGGAAGATATGTAAATTAATATATATATATATTTATTATATATCTAGCCTCTTAGACAAGATCAATATATACCGCAATACTTGGAAAAATCATGTCCAACGTATGACACGCGGAAGATTACCGACAGCTGCCTTCTGTTACATTCCAAAGGGCAAACGTGACCGCGGCAGACCCAGAAAACCGTGCTTAGACAAAGCAGCCGGAACAGGCTCCCAGCCTAATCCTTAAAGAAGAAGATGATGATGATGACTTCAAACTGTTTTTATTCACAATGAAACGATTATTTAAATGTGCCAAGAATGACTATCCAATGAGAACAGCACCCGAGTGACACTTGGTCTTAGACCTCAAAGTGTTAAAATTAGTAAAAATTTACTTTTTCCTAAAATCCCATAAAAAAAAAAAAAAAAAAAAAAAAAAAGGTATAAAATGGCTAAATTTATTAGACGATAATGCATTAATTCTGGGTTCTATTTTCGTTTTTTCAGAAATAGAAAAGTAACATTTTCAACCTTTTGATGAAGAAAATTATCCTAATTTTTTTTCTTCTTGTATTCCCTGATTTCAGATATTACATGGTTTACGTGTTACAGAGTTGCCAACATTTTAATTTATTCCTGGGCATTTTTAGTTCCAAATCTTTTTCATACCACTTATATTTTAAGAGTAACTGTTATCGTATTTATATATTAGATAACTTTATTCTAAAAATAAAGTGGTGCGAATTAAAGGCTGGGCTAAAAATCCTCCGGAATAGAGTTCCCAACTTTTATAATTTATTCACAAACATTTTTAGCCCGCCTCTTTTTCATACCGAAAATTAAAAAAAATGAACTTCTTATTCAATCGTTGTCACATATTAAATAGAAAAATTCTACAAAATATCCGGTGTGAAAAGAAGGCGGGGCTAAAAATGCTCGTGAATAAATTATAAAAAATGGGAACTCTGCTCCGGAATAAATTAAAATATTGGCAACTATGGTGCTCTTTAGCAACCACAGTGAATGCTTGAGGCGTATTGATTGCCGCGTCGCTTGAATAATCAAGCTTAAAATTAGCTGGACCAACGTAAACTTGGGTGCTTGATCTTACTAGCCTGATTTAAACTTGCAGAGATGACATATCAAGTTTGATTCAAGCTCTTTATGTTGTCTGTGTATCTTCTTTTTTATGCTATTTATAGTTCATAAACACTGTTTTTATATACATATGTTGTTAACACTTTGTCTTTGACAGTAAGGTCCGCCTGTGGGCGTTATTCTCCAAAGTTACAATATTTCAGAACAAACTTTTCTGTATTCACATTTATATTACAAATGGATGTGCATTATAATTATACTCTTTCCAATCAAAGTTTTTGTATCAATAGTATATCTGATTGCACAAATATGAATATTGAGCATATTCTTTAGAAAAAAGTAACTTACAAATCATGAAAGAAACGCCTACTGGTGGAGTTACAGATTTTCAAATGACGTGAATTACGTCAGCGGTCACGAAAGTGTATTGTGCAGATGAGTGGAGGTCAGGAAATTGCACTCAGAATGTTAAGCAGATTTAAAATTTTCCAAATACTGGTGTGTTCAAAGTTATATTTTAAATGGAGTTTTTATTCTATAAAGAGCTTCATTTGGGGGAAAATCTGAGCTTAAATTGATTGAACATTTTTTAAAACTTTTTCTTAAAAAATTATGTTTTTAAAACTAATGGGTTGGATTTTTTTTGGAAAAAACTCTTGTTTTCGGGAAAATTGACTTTCGACCATCTAGCAACACAGCTGTCATGTATATCAAATATCTCTCCTCAAAATTATTGGTGATTATTGAATAAAAGAGTCTCTAAATTTGCCAACACTGTTTGGAACCAGCGCAGCGCTGCCAGATCTGACGAATTGTTTATTCAATAAACACCAGTAGCTTTTAATTGTACCGTTTGGCTAAACTTCAAAGATTGATAGTCTGTTATGTATATCAAATATCATTGATTAAAAATTATTGGTGATTATTGTATAAAAAATCCGCCAGATATATAACCAACACTATTTTGGAACATGTGCTGTTAAAAAGTTAGGGGTGCAAGAAAATTATTCCGAGTAATATGAGAAACCCTTGATTTAAAAACTTGATATTTGGTATGAAAATTTTTATATCAAATTCATATTCACTTGCTATTTAAAAGCTACTGTCCTTCAAAAGAAGGTTGAAATGAAGGTAAAAAGAAGGCCCGTGCTGTGATGTTAAGAAAACATTTGAATTAAGTAAATAATTGGTATGGAAATTGTCCATTCAAGTTTATATTCATTATATTATTAAAATGTTACACAACTTCTACAAAAAGGGGTCAAACGGGGTAAAAAGAAAAGGTCTAATGTATAATTTTAAAATCGCGTAGTTCGAAATTTGATAATTGTATGAACATTCTTCATTTAAGTTATTTTAATTACAGTAGAGCACCGATTATCCACATAATTGGGTGGCAAGGGCATCGCATTATAAATAAATAAATGAATGTCGGAAATTTTCGACGTTCGCACTGTTAAACCGTTAAACCTATAAACCGTTAAAACACCGTTAAACCTATTGTATTTTCCCTGTTGTTGGTTTGGATTAAAATTGGGTTTTTTGGAGGTTAGTAATTAAATTTTATTTTCACAACTCTCGCATTCGCGAATAATCCGCTCGCGGATAATCGGTACTATACTGAACTGCGATGCCCTCACCACTCAATTCCGCGGATAATTGGTGCTCTACTGTATTAAATTCTGTTGCCTCTTTTACCTTTATTGCATCTTTTATTTGTTTATTTATTTAGATGAGATGGGAAATAGCGGGTATTTCAGGTAGCAAAATATAAATGTGTAAATATATCTACGCGGTTATTTAATCTAAAGTTTTTATGTTTCCTTCCTTTATTTATTTTTTTTTTTTAAATGAAACCCAAGAGCATTAATTATTATTAATTGAGTTATCATTTCAGTCTTATTAGTTCCCCATCATACTATAGGTACGGGGAACTTAGGTAATCGTGAAAAATTTCGGCCTCGGTTTTTTGAGTTTTTTATACGTTTTCAGGTGTGAGGAATCCGAAAATGATAAAATTTGTATGGTGTCTGTCTGTAGGGTGTCTGTTAGTGTGTTAGTCCGTTAGTTTGTTAGTCTGTTTACACGATATCTCACGAACAAATGATCGCAGAGAGGTCAGATCAGTTTTAAAATATTACTTTCGATACTGGCAAGAACCCAATTCAATTGCATCGTTCGAACTAAAAAACTTCGTAAATTATTAGAAATTTACGATTTTCTTAACATGGGAGAATAGGACAAAAATTCACTTAAACGTGCATTAAATGGAAACTTTTTACTGTAAAAAATATCAGACCAGTTTTAAAATATCAGTATTGATGCCGGAATGAATATCAGTAACTATAAATATGCTACTTTGAAAATTTCGCAAGTTATTGGAAATTTACGAATTTCTTAACATGGCGGTATAGGGCAAAATTTCACATGAACGTCAATTTTGAGAGATATTTTCCTCGTAAAGATGTCAGACTACTTTTAAAATATTATTTAGGATACTGGCATGAATATCATAGATTATGATTTTTCCAATTTAAAAAATACGTAAGTTATTTGGAATTTACGATTTACTTAATATATGTCAGAATAAGGCAAAATTGAGCATAAACTTCCATTTTGAGGATCATAAATACATTAGACAACTTCAAAATTACATTTATGATATTTGTTTGAACATGATAGAATACAAATATTCTAATAGGAAAATTTCGTAAATTATTCGTAATTTACTATTTTATCAACATAGCGAAATTGTAAATTTTTCATATATATATGAATTTTGAGGATTATTGCATTGGAAATAGTAGCATGAAAACTAAACAACGGAATTGACCCTGACAAAATAAATTAATAGATTAGAATAAGATAAATATATCGAAGTGAACGGTGGATAGACTATTAGGCGGGGATTTCATTCTGTCACTGTATCAAGCTTTGGTCAAAATCATTTCTTTTAACATGATTATAATATGTCTCGCACTGGAAATTTATGATAACATAAATATGACGGGGAACTGAGCAGAGTCCACCTATGCCAACTAGTTTAATTGTATACCTCGTTAGAGACATTTTACCTTATAAGTTATTATTCTGTTATATTTAGCGAAATTAAAATTTTATTTATGTTTTTAAGAAACTAATAGACCATTTTATTAATTACGGAATTAAGTATTTAACGTAACATTAACACATTTCAGCTTCAGAAGTAGAGAAACAACTTTTTCTAGATTATACAAAACTTCTGCTCACATAAAAACGTCATTAATAAACAATGTCAAAAATAATTACTTAAAGAATTATTTTCACTAAAAAATACATCTACTAAAAATTCTTTGCTCTATTCAAGGAACATTCATTCTTGATACGTTTCGTTTAATACCATAAATATTTTATGTATATGCATAAAACGGAAATTCCCGATATATTGATTGAGCAGGAAAATTTTCGTTTGCGTTAAAAAACCAATTTACTTACAACATTTTGAAGCTGGGAAGATGAGCCGTGAAGACACCTTCAGAGAGTTTTTTCAAATTTGGGGCTTGAGTAATATACCTGAAAGAAAAAGAAAATCATGAATATAATCTTGTTCTGAAAAAGGACGTTACAGGTTATTGTGAACCATTTCAAATATTAATAAGGAACAAACTTTTTACCATCAGAAACTATCTGTTAATGTAGGTTTAAATATAAATGTGCAATAAAAATAATATGTTTACCTTTACAGATTATTTACTTTATTGAAAATGTGTTTATGTATAAAGGCAATCTAACACAAAATATAGCCGCGTTTTAAAATATCACTCAGATCTGTAAAGCATTTAAAATACTTTTTTATTATTTTATTTGAAGCCCTGTGTCTGCACCAGTACAAATTCAAAATACTGTTACGAATTTGTAAGTAATAGTAATTATTTTTAAGTAATTTCATTCAAATAGGCTTAGTCAGGTTATAAAATGTTAATTTTATTCATTTCTACCTTGTTTTGGCATTAAAAGAGCCCATTTCTCGTTAAAAACCTGCTAAAAATATCACGAGGGCAAGTAATGGCCTCAGGAATGACTTTATTGGTCCTTGGCGACCTTGGGGAGAAAATGCTTATTATTGATATATCGATTATCTAATCTCTAAATCGATTATTCTGTGAGATACTGGAAAATCCTCGAAATATATGAGGCTATATAAAGGAACCGAATTCAGACTATTCAGTTTTTTTATTTTTCACGCCAAGCTGCTTGATGTGAAGAGCTCCCCGACAGCGTTGCCAGGTTTGGCGGATTTTTTATTCAATAATCACCAATAATTTGTAATTGTAACGTTTGCCTAATCACTTCGAACACTGACAGTCTATGTATATCAAATCTCACTTCTCAAAATTATTGGTGATTATTGATTAAAAATTCCGCCGGATCTGGCATCCATCACTGACTGGACCTCTGCTATTGATAAAGTACAGCTTATATGCCGTGTATTATGCTTATGGTACATTTTATGCGGCTTTCATGTTGTCAGTTGTTATTTAAGCTGTGTTCTCTGGTGAAACGGACGTTGATGCTTGAGAGACCTCTAATCTTGGAATACTCTCTAAATAAACTCTTAAGCCTCTACAAGACCTGTCATTCATTCACAGACTATTCATGATCCACGAGTACGCAACAATACACTAGTTAAAATTATTGTTAGTAACAAATAATTGAATAAATAAATTATATTATGTCTTTTAGGTGTCCAATTGTATGCCTTATAGGTGACAATTTTAAAAATGCAATTCTTCACATTTTTACTTTCTGTTACCTACGTACGAATATATGGTAAATAAAGCATTGTTTTTGGGTCAAAATTTCGAAATTGAAATTGTGTTATATTTACGCGTCGCGTT
Organism: Salticus scenicus; assembly: GCA_963930645.1. NCBI lineage: Eukaryota > Metazoa > Arthropoda > Arachnida > Araneae > Salticidae > Salticus > Salticus scenicus. The sequence continues at coordinate 256,864,282 of OZ005655.1, forward strand.
GGTCTTTTGAAACCGAAAATAATGTTTTTAGTGGTTGGTCTGCATATGTGTCTATTTGTCTGTGTGTCTGTTATCAGCATATCTCAAGAATAAATGACTGCAAGAACTTCGAATTCGGTATCCTAAATTTGTATCATATAGTGCCATTAAAAATCATAACTTTTCAATAAATAAAATTATCAAAATTTTGTAAGAAATACATGTTGTAATTAATTAATATACAAATTATAAACATTAAAAAATAAAATAAAAAATATTTCAAACAGTTAATTTACTTAACTCTTTATATCCCAAATTACCTTATTTTTGGAAAAATAATTTGAAACTTTTTTATTATATTTCTTTGGTGCATGAGAAACATCTCATATGAAATTAAATTTAGCTTAAACTATATAATAAGTATAAGGAAAGCTTAAACTATAGGGACTTTAAAGTTCCAGTGAAATCCTGTAGTAAATTTAGGCTATATTGAGAAAATTTTTTGATGGGACTTTAAAGTCCCGGTGGGATACCAAGAGTTAATACGATATTTTACCATGTCCAGGAAAACTGTTCAGAAATTGAAGTTAATTCCTCAAAACCATATAATAAATAATGTACTTCTTTAAGCTAAATATTCATAGATTGTTTTTTGTATGTTTACACGTTTTGAGGTTTCCTGAATACCAATACCAAAGTTAAGTTCCTTACGTTTGATTTTTGTCTCTGTCTCTAATCTGAGTAACTTAAAACTCAATAAATTCAAGCAATTCGAATATTGTATTTTGAAGTTAATTAAAGTTTGTTAGTAAAAAAATTGATCAAGATTCATAAGTTTCAAGGAATAGTGCGTATAAAGTTGTCTAGATAGTTTTAAATGAATTTTTAAATTTAATAACAGATTTGAATTTAATGTAAATGCAGGCACAATAATCAAACGGGGAGTTGAGAGAGGCGATAGCCATCTAACACAGAATTGTTTGTCAAAATAAAGCTGTTCCTAAGCTTAATTTGAATTATTTTAAAGTAGGTTTATATAACAGTATTCGTTATCTTACCCCTTAATATTTAATCAGTATTTATAGTATAAAACTTTAGAGTAAGAGAAAACCGTGTGGTAACACATCAGATTATTTACTTCCTGTTACCCACATATATGGTAGAGAAAATATTGTTTTAGGGTCAAATTTTCTAAATCGAGATTTTGATATATTTCCATGTTTTGAGGTTCCCGGAATCCGAAAAACATGTTTTCAGCGGTTAGTCTATGTTTGTGTCTTTGTGTCTGTATGTTTGGGAGTCTGTATGTGTGTGTGTGTGTGTGTGTGTGTGTGTATGTTATCAGCATATGTCAAGAACAAACAGTAGCAGGAAGATCAAGCTCAGTGTTTTACATCTGTATCATATACAGATGCTGCACTAAACTTTTCATTGAGATCAAGCAAAGGGTTCGTGTACAAGGTCATCCAAGAGAATTCAAACACATTGCGTCTATGGGTAAAGTCTCTGGTAAGTACAACGTAACATCTTTAGACTACCCTAAACAAAATGGAATGAACATATTTTTTTTTATATGCAAAAAGACAAGTTTTGTGTAGATTGTAGTATGGAAATCATCCATAATTCATTTCCAGGGCTATCCAAAGTATTTCGATGTATTAGGGCTACACCTAGAAATTGCTGGAAGTGTACTTCATTTTTTGTTATATGCTTTTCATTTGATTAAATTTAAGTACAGAATGTGATGCGCATATATTTTATAGACAATATACTGGGTTACCCAGGATTAAGTGAAACGTTCTTCTCTACTGAATGTAATTGATGAAAGTGCTTTGCTACATTTTACTACGTCGACGAACGCTGCTCAGAAAAGAAATTTAGTTTCTCATGCACATACTGTAAATAAGGAAATTTTAAAATCGATTTCTCACTCTCATTTTTTGTATAATATCACATTTTAAGGTCTCATGCGATTTTTTTTTTTTTTTTTTTTTTCGGTTTGTCTATATGTATGCCACTTATAAACATAACTTTAAAATAAATAACAGCAGGAAGTTCTAATTTGGTATTTTGGTGTCGGTATATGTTTGCTACTTGCAAAGTTGATACCTTGAACTTGCAGGGTATATATTTTCTGAAAAAAAAAAAAAATGCAAAACAACATCTTTAATATGTACCATCCACCAAAACAAGCACATTTGCCTGTTGAATTCCATGAACTGGCGAACAAAAACACTTAATTTCTGGGAGACCTCAACGTGAAGCACCTGTTTTGGGGATGCTCTGCACACAACAACCAAGGTATTGAACTACTAAATACTGCTGATGACAAAGGTTTTCTATTCTTAAATACTGGCTCTCCTACACATATACCTCTTGGTTATGGTACTTCTGAAGCTCTAGACGTTTCTTTGTTCAATCCGGCACTGCACCCTTATTGTGACTGAACTATTCTAAACAGCATTGGCAGCGGTCATCTGCCCATCATGATTAATATTCAAATTATTAAAAAGTCTACTATAATTCCACTATTATTTTAAAGTTTACTACTATTTTTGGAACGTTAAAAAGGCAAATTGGGATTCCTTTAAACAGCTCACAGAAGCTACATTGGGCTCCGATTCTCTTAGTAATAACTTTAAGTTGGATTGGCATTCTTTTAACCCTTTCAAGGACAGAGTAATTTTGTTCGTTTAAAATCAACAGCCACTAGAATTTACGACTAATGTTATAAGAGAAGAAATTAATGAATTTCTCTTTTTAAGTTATAAAAGTAAAATCCTGTAAAATATTTCCGGGATGAATTTTTGCAGTTGTAAATAAAAATTAGGTGATGCTGTAGTGGCATCACCGCCCCTGAAAGGGTTAAAAACGCGTTCATGACTGCTGCCAGTCATTCCATTTCCAGTAGCAGTCATAAACGCTTTAAGTCATTTTTTCATCATAGGGATCCTACTATATAACCCTAATTATAAAGAGAGATGCATTACATAAAAATCTTACCACATCAAGCATCCCTGATGTTAAATTCAAGCTAAACAAATTTAATGTAAAAATCAAGCAACGATATATCCTCCCCGAAAGGTTAGCTTGGAGTAATTTATGTAGTAGCATAGATGCCAGAACTCCAAATTGAAGATTATGATGCCGTGCGGTCCTTCAGTAATGACCAACCCAAAGCTGAGCATAGTAACACCATCCTCGACTCTAATTATCAAATCCCTAATGATGATAAAACGGCTGCTAACACCATGGGAGAATATTACATAGAAATAAGCGAAATGACCTTTGATAATAACGACATTACAATCAAAAAGAGGGTCAGGAGACTCGTCCACTTCCACTATTATCGTACTTAAAATACTGGTAATCCCCTTTTTTGCGAATTTCTTTTTTTTTTTTATAAAATGAATATTGCTGTAAAAGGTATGGATTTAAGTAAATCTCTAGGCCCAGATGGTATTCCGGGATTTATGATCTGTCATCTCGGCCTTTGCAGTAAACAGAGATTTTTGGATCTCTTTAATTTATCATGGAGCCTGGGCCGCTTGCCTCAGAAATAGAAAAATCCCAGAATCATTCCCATACAAAAGCCTGGTAAAGACACTAGCGACGCAGAGAGCTACAGGCCCATTGTAATGACATCTATTGTTTGTAAGCGCATGGAAATACTAGTTCTTGCCAGAATAAATTTTCAGCTGTCCACAAATGATTTGCTCCCTAAAGAGCAATATGGTTGCAAAAAAAAAAAAAAAAAAAAAAAAAAGACAAAGTACTCTTGATGAGATTCTATTCTTCTGTCAGAGTGTTAGGGATGCAAAGAACTCAGAACCGATTAATTATTTTGCTGCTTTGCTCTTAGATATAACAAAAGCTTCTTACAGAGTTCTGGAGACAAAAGTCAAAAACTTAAACTTTATAGCATTTTCGGTATTAAGGGAAGAGCCTTACCCTGGGTTTCAGATTTTCTTTGGAATAGATCTACTCGAGTAAACTATAAAGACTTATTGTCTGACCCTTTTAGTCTGAAACATGGTAAGATTAAGTTTTGTGAATGACACACCAGGTTTTTTTTTTTTTTTTTGTTATAATTGAAAAAAATCAAAGGATGAGAGTCCATAAGAGGGTTTTTCTGCGCTGAGAATTTCAAGTTCTCATTTTTCTATGTGACTGGTTAGGTTAGATCACTATAAATAAAAGTGATGCGAATTAACTCTTAAAGATCAGTATAAGTGCTATGGAATATGATAATAGTTTCAATGCGTAGACCCCCACAGTCATCATTAGTATAACGTTAAATCTAAGCTCCATCTATGGGAGGATACATATTTTTGCAAGTTATATAATTTTAAAACAATGCTTTAACAATGCAGTTATTGTTATATTAAATATGATGATACATTGCAATCACACTATTTCTAATCAAGGTATTCTTATCCATAGTACATCAATTGTAGATGAACGAATATTGGGTATATTCTTAAGAAATATTGCAGCATATAGATTACAAAAGAAATGACGAATGTGGAGTTACAAATTTCCAAATGTCGCAGATTCAACCCTTTGCAATAAAAGTGTTAATATTGTTTAACCCTTTGCGTTCAGTGTTCCACTACATGGAACATCTAACTTCGCTAGCTTCTCCAGTCGTTAAATTCAATTGCAAATGCATAAAAATAGGTTTATTTTTTACTTTGAACTTTTCTTTTCATCCATAGATGTCATCACTACACAAGGCAATACATGACATTTAGCTGGGACGCGTTATTTTAAATCCTCGTATTTACAAGAAATTTTGTATATTTTTTTTGTGATACAAAAAAGATTGCTTGAAAAAAGATTTCTATGTTATATCGTTAGATGTACTCTAAATTATTTATTCTATATTATTTTTAATTTTTTATACAGGAAACATACGAGGAATCGTTGAATAAAATAAGGTGTTCCATCTCCTGGAACACTGCGACACTAGCGCTTTTCATATAATGCAACCGAAAACAATGATGAGAGAAGACAGCTGTGTTTAAGTACTCTATTTTCCTCTGTTTGGAGGGAATGACGTCAAGCTATAAGATGCTGCGAGGGAGGGTTGGTTGTTTATAAAAAAAAAATAATAAAAACAAATAAAAAAGCACAAAACTAGTTTCATGTGCAAAATCTGCAACGTTGGTTTGTGCTTCTACCAAAAGAGTGTGAAGTGCTTCCAAAAATTTCATGAAGTTAAAAATAGACTAATTGTAAATATTTTTGCACATAGGACTTGTATATATGTATATTAACTGTAAATATCAAATTATTTCATAAAAAATCATCTAACCAAGATTTTTATTTTTATTTTATTTTTTTGGGGGGGGGAGGGGGTGTAGAGTAGCAGACCTCCCCGTGATGCACCATGGGTGATGCTAAATCTACTACACGGGTATAATACAGTGTTTTTTAATTCATATGCAAAATCTTCTACACATTTACGCGCTTCACTGCGATGCTCTTAGACGCACTTTTCAGAGCTCTAGTGGCGCAGTGTTCCCGCTGATGGAACACCCACAGATTCAAAACGGTAAGTACTATCTTTACAAAATTATACCTGTGTACTCCTTTAGACCTAAGTAGATAGCCTACAACTTTTTTTGTTGAAATTCCAACTTTAAAGGGTAGTGCGCTGTAAACGGTTAAGATATAAACTATACAAATAAGAACTGACTAATCCCGAGAAAACAATTCAGTTTAAAATAATCATTGTTTAAAATAATCATTGTAGTGTACATTTATGCAAAATGTTACTGCCAGATTAAAACTTTTGAAAAAAAAAAATAATAATAAATAATCTCGTGTATCAATCACACGACTTTCTCTTACCCTGAAATTTAATACTATAAATACAGGTTTGAGATTAAAGAGGTAAGATAACGAGTACTGTTATGTACACCTATTTTAAAACAATTGAAATTAGACTTCGGTAGAGATTATATGATAATTAGTTCTATATGAGGGGAGCTACCGCCCCCCTGAACCCCGCGTTTCATTACTGCACCTACATTTATGTGGAATTTAAATCTGTTATTAAAATTAAAAGTTCACTTAAAATTAATCAGACAACTTTCACATACGACATTCCTTAGAACTTATTAGACTTGATTAAACTTTTCCAGCAACAAATTTATATGAATTACAAAATACAACTTTTGGATCTCCTGAAATTATTCGTTTTTAAGTTACTCTAAGACACACGGGCAAAGATCAAACGTTAAAAAACTTGACTTCGGTAATCAGGAAGCCTCAAAACGTGTAAATATGCAAAAAACAAGAGACAAATATTCATCTTAAAAACCTACATTATTTATCATATATGAGAAATTCTTTTCAATTCTTGAGCAGCTTTCCTGGACATGATAAAATGTTATAGTAAAGCACTTCCACTAACAATAAAAAAGAATGCTATCGCTTAAATATTTACAGCTCTGTATATCTTTTAAAGATTTTGTACAAACCACAAGGAACACCTAAACATAATCCTATAGTAATAATACACGGCACAACCTGAAATACACTTCCACCAATTTTTAGCTATTGTCGCACTATAAAGTAATTCTTTTGTGTAGCCCTGTAAACGAACAGTGAATGATATCCTTACCATATTCTGCATGAGACATGTTTTTACGCATACATAAAAAACATATATTAATTTCATTTGGTTTAGTGCAGTCTATAGACGTTAAACTCTACTTACCTGCAATTTCCCCCATAGACGTAATGTATATGAATTCTCTTGGGTGTCCCTGTACATGAACCATTTGCTTTAGTTCAACAAAAAGCTTAGTGTAGCTTCCCTATATGATACACATTTAGGATACCAAGTTTGGACTTTGTGCTATTATTTGTTCTTGAGATATGCTGATAACAGACAGACGCACAGACCAACCACTAAAAACATATATATAAACATATTTTGGGACCTCAAAATGTATAAATATAATAAAAGCTGACTTTCGAAAATTTTACCAAAACCAATTTTTTCTCTATTTTATGGTTAAGAGAAAGTAAAAAGGGTACAATATCGCCACGTATTGAATGATGTTTACCAAAAGTTAATAAGTATTTACTTAAATCAAGGTTCAACCTAATATAAACTTATACTGAATTTCATTAATTGGTTTCTAAGGTAAAACGGTTTCAAGATTTCAGATACACACACATATGTCGAAAATTTTCCCGATTCGAATATTTTTCCTTATGTGACAAATAAATTAAAAAAATACTAGTATCACCCAGTGGTCGAAACTCGACCATTTTTTTTTCTTGCAAAGCAATGTAAAACAAAGTTAATGCCTTGTCTTAACGGAATTAAATTGCAACACAGCTGCGGCAATTGTTTGCCGATATGCACTCTAACTGAATCAGCAGAGTTTTACTTAATACATTTCTCTCTGTAGATGTTGGGCCTTTCCTGAAATGAGAGAAAATCGCAACGTGAAAACTTTCTTGTTCGGTGATACAGCCCAAAAGCTAATCGGTACCATGTCAAACGCAGGTCCAACCAAATATCAGATTCTGTTAAATTAATTCCATTGGTTCATAAGGTATAGTGTTCGAACTCAAAAAGAAAGATATTTCAAAAATGGTCGAATAGAGTTCGGGAAAATTCAAAACGTGTAACTTTATCGAAAACCGAAAATCTAAAATTTTTCTGAATCTTATACTGCCTTCTTATATATGCAGAGGAAAGAATAATAAATCCACTTTTTTAAAAGTAAGTAGTCAATTTCAGTTAATTGAATTGCAAGGAAATCTCAAAACGTGTAAATTCATCGAAAACCGGAAATCAGAAGTTTTTCCGTATCTTCTACTTGGGCGATACATAATTTTCCCTTTATGACAACATGAAGTAAATTGCGTTAACTCTCTTTGAGTGACTTCTGATTCAAAATGCTTAGCATTGCAATGTCTGCACAGCAAATTCATTGATCCAATATCAAAACTATTAAAATTCGTTGGAACTAAACTTAATGCTGATTTGAATGTATCCTTCAAAAAAATATCACTATCATTATCTTCATTCACATGACGATGCATATTTCTTTTAATTTCTCTACGCCTTCGCCTTTCAACTTTAGGCGTCAAAGGTTTTCGTTTAGGCATTTTAATAGTCAAGCTTTTGTCAGTCAAACGACAAAAGAACCAAATATTTAAATAAATAAATAAACTCACTTTTTGTTGCCTAAAGACAAATAACAAAGAACATTTGGATTTAAATGAGCATTTAACAGACATTTTTTTGTCAGTCAAACGATAAAAGAACCAAATATTTAAATAAATAAATAAACTCACTTTTTGTTGCCAAAAGACAAATAACAAAGAACATTTGAAGTTTCAAAAATTAAATAATAATAATGATGCTATACAAATTACTGTGTGATTTACTTTTATTTGAGTTTTATGAAATTGCCAGATTTAACAACTTTCCACTTTTAGGTTTTTTTTAATGTAAAGGAATACGTGTATGAAAGGGAAAAATGGGGGAAAATGCATAAAAAATAAAAGTATTTTTAAATACCTTCTTGACATCGTAAGAAAATAATATTTGTATTCGCACCTTCCGGCTAACCATACCTTTCGAATGATACAATTATCAACCCTCTACTCCCATAATTAATATGTTCAAAAAGGACTACAAATTTTATGCTTGCCTATTAATATATAGATATCGAGACATTTTATCTCATTTTTATGAAATTTTAAAAATATATAAAAGTCATTAAGTTTCAAAACAATTATTCTTCACGACAATGCAGAAAAAAAAAAAATAATAACAATAGATTTTTGTTAAATTCAAAGTTGAATTTTTAAGACACAAATTAGAATTAAAAAATGATTTACAATAATGGATAACATAAAGGATAATACATTTTTTAATTATAATTTTAATTTCTTCCTTGAGTAATTATAATTAATACTTCAAAAAAAAATTTTTAATAATAAAAAATATCAAATTAAGTTTCTGTTTAGAAAAAAAAAGATAATTTCTGTAATTTACCATAATTATCTTGATTTATAATTTTCTAAACTACGTAAGATTTTTTTTTTTTTAATTTAAACTGTTAATAGTGTTCCTATTATAATAAACACAAGGTATTGTAATTTTAATAGAAAATCTATTTTATAGTTAAAATAGATTAAAATTTTTTGTTTAATAAAATAATGAGTTAATTTTAACGGGATTAATTTAATTCATTGGAGAAAATGAAAAAAGATAAAATTGTAATCAGCTATATATTTAAAAAAACTTATTGCAACATTTTTTTTAATTGAAAAAATTAACTAAGAATTTTTTATTATCTGATTAATTTTAAAGAAAGTTGCGTTAAAAAGATGAGGCATTTTTACATAATGTTTGGATGTTAATACCATTTAAATCGGCCTTGTACAATGCAAGCAGAATAGCCTTAGAATTAGCAAATCTGCCTTAGTTTAATTAAAAAAAAATATTTGGTTTTATTACTATCTTCTATATATAGAGAGAAAAACTACTGTATTCACGAAAATTTTTTAACTCCCGTTTTCGATAAAATTACACGTTTTGGGATGTCCTGAACACGATTTATCTGATATAGAAAGTGTCTGTCTGTGTGTGTATATCACAAATTTTGTGCACGTTGTATCTCACGAACCAATGAACGAAATTTAACTAATCTCGGTATTTAGTTGGACACTAACATAACATGGTGTTGATTAGATTTGGGGATCAATCGCTCAACAAGTGGCGTGTGATCTCATTTTTTCTAAATTTTTAACATGGCAGTATAGGACAAAATTTTGTATAAATGTACATGATGAGAGTTATTTTTAACGTGTGATTGTAAAATTAATATGAATTATTGATAATAGTAGTAGTAAACTAGGAAAAAAAGTTTGTGCATGTGGGAGTATCACTTCCCCCCCCCCCCATCTTTGGAGAAGTATACCCTAGGGGCTGTAAATTTTCAATATTGGTATCCTTCGAAAGATCTCGTCAATACCTTTAAAACGAATGGTTGAACCACAAATCTGTGATAATTTAAAACAAAGTTATCGATTTTTTTTTTAAATTTTTTAGCAAAATAATAATAATAATAATAATAATAATAATAATAATAATAGAAAGAAAGAAAAATCGTATTTTTTCTGAATGTTGGCACAAAATTGACTTGTTTTTTGACAGCGTTATAATTCTGTCAGATAAAAATCATCTGCATTTATCATGGAATATAATTTTCATTAATAATAATTTAATAAATTATTTGCACTGTGTGTAAATTTGTGTAAAGTTATATAGAAGAAAGTCTTGTGGTGGCCACATTATACTAGTTTTTTGTTCGTTCAATGATATTTATGAATAATAAAAATGATTATTTAAGATCGCAAAATATATAACATGATCGATTTGTTACAAGCGTTACTTGTTAAAATCGAATCAAATAAAAAATATTGATTTATTATTTTTTAAAAATAATATTTCAAGTTAATCATTCACTGTAAAAGATACCCTGTCAGATAATTGAATTGGTAATATATTATTGCACACGTTTGTAATCTTTCAGTTCTAAGGAATAGAAAGACCAATGCAAGGTTCGAAAAATAACGGAAATAATTGATAGTAGCACATTTCTTAGACAGAAAATAAACTAGAAGATAAACATTTAGTAGAAGTTACCTAGTTACAAGGAGGAAAGCAATTTTTCTATGTGTTTAAAACTTCTATTTTGAGACGTAGCATAATGTTTATTACTAAGCTTTTAGTTGCTGATTTTTAATATTTTTGTTAGATATATAGTCTTTACAATATTTAGTTCAGTCATATTTTCAAATTTCCATTTTTTTTTTTTTTACATTTAAATCATCCCTGCACTCTTTTATATTTAATGGTTAATGCACGCCGTAGTTAAAAGTTATTTAGTATGTGCTCGTATTTTGTAAGATATTTAACATTTTTTCATTCTGATTTCTGTATGCTGTGTCTAATATAGTATGCCATATTTCCTGAAAATGGCTTTGCACTGGGTCTAATATCCTACGCGTTATAATTAAAAAATCTGGAGTGACTCCACTACACTTTCCGAACATTGAGTAATTAACAGTTTTGTAGATAAAGTAAAGAAAGAGGAGTTGTTAAACAAACAAAAGAGAGAAAACCATGATAGAGTGTTTGAGTACTTTTCTCCATACATTACACGATGTTTTATTTAACGCTACTGAACTTTGAGCTCATAGATCCTAATGATAAAGAATTTTTCGTTGTGTCCCTGTAAAAACCTATGAATGCTAGATTCACCAAAATGCTTACAGCTAGTGCAACAGTGATTTATAATATTCATATAAATTTTCAGCTCAACTGAATAAGGCTTTTAGATGCTATCGCTTTTTTAAAGATTTGGTCCCATAGGTCATAATGATAAAGAATTTTTCTTTGTCTCCCTGTATAAAAATTATAAATGCTAGATTCTCCAAAATCTATACAGATTGAGTATCTGTGACCTATAATATGTGTATAAATTGTTTGCTCAACTGAATAAGGCGTTTAGATGCTATTGCACTTTTAAGATTTTAGTCCCATAGGCCATAATGATAAAGAATTTTTCTTTGTGTCCCTGTAAAAAAACTATAAGTGCTAGATTCCCCGAAATCCATAGGGTTCGTGCTACGGTGACTTGCAACATGCGTACCAACTTACAGCTCATTCGAGCAAAGCGTTCAGACGCTAGCTTGTTCACTCACATACACATACACATACATACAGACATACATACACGCACACATACCCACACACATACATACATCATCGCAAAAATAGTAAAAACGGACTCAGGGGACCTCTAAACGTATAGAAATATCAAAATCTCAAATTCGGATTTTTGACATGATTACAATACTTTCCTCACTATAGTGTTCGAAAAGTAAAAAGCGGAAATTGTTTTTGAAATTGTTTAAAAAAACCGTTATATCTCCATGAATATATCTGGTAGCCTCATACAATTTTACACAGATAATGAGAAAAGTCTTCAGAATCATATGCTACAGCCAAAACGCATTTAAAGTGTTACCTTTTAAAGGGTAACCCAAAAAATGTTTATTTTTGTTTAATTTTTTACTGGTCCCCTTTTCCTTTTTATGACACAACTTATACTGAAAAATATGAGGTATAATATGTTCTTTCACTGACAAAGATTCAAAATGATTCCTAATGAACTTTTCAACAAAACGTAAAAGAGCGAAAGTGTTCACATTATTTGTCAGCCATCTGTGTGTGCGTGTGTTTGTAAAATAAAAATCTATTGCAGTAAAAATCGTATTAGAAGTTCGAACGGGTCTCTTATATAATTGCTAGTATATTAATAACGATCACGGTTTACCATTAAGACGTCATTTATTTCAAAACAGAGCAATTTACTTTACAGTTCAGTTCAATTAAAAACAAATAAATAAATAAAAATTTTATCCTATATAATATATTTTTGCCTCAAAATAACGTCTGCCATAGCAGACAAAAATACTCAATATTTTCTAAAATTTCACAAAATTTCTGAAAAATTATTCTCTAAAATTATTCTCTAAAATTATTTCTCTAAAATTATTTCTCAAAATTTCTCTAAAATTATACTGATGTGAAAAAAAGGGCGGGGCTAACAATATTTTGGAATAAATTATAAATATTACCAGGTATTATATATATATATATATATATATATATAATGGATTTAAAAAAATAGTGGTGACAAATCTGATTTAAAAATTCAAAAGGTTGGCTATGTTATTCCTTTATTTACTATTGGCTGTGAAATCAGTTTTAATTATGAATATAGCTTATTAGTAACGTAATAAAAAACGGATATATTCAAATTTTAACTAACTTAAAGATACTTGATAACGTTCAAAATTTTCTAGTAGCCTGAGAAAAGTAAATTCCCCTGACTGTATAATATAAACTTAAAAGATTCGTTTTTAAAATACATGAAACTTTCTGTGCATAGTATATTTTTAAAAAGATAATGACTAATATATTCATAAGAATAAGAATATATCATCATCATCATGTCCAACACTGTTGAAGGTTATAAACCTGTTCCGGCCTCAATCCATCTTTTACGTGGTCTTCCTCTATCTCTTCTCCCCCTTGGCCTATATTTTAGAGCTGCCTTTGGTACACGGTCATTTGGCATTCGTTCCAAATGTTCTCTCCACTTATTTCTATAGTTTATTATAGTATGTATTATTGGCTTAGTTTTTAGTTTCTTCCTGATGTCATCATTTCTTATTTTATCGATTATAGAACAACCTTTCACACTCCTCAGAATTTTCATCTCTGAAGATTGTATTTCTCTTTCATCACTCTTTTTGAGCGTCCATGTCTCGCTTCCATATAGAAGAGTAGCAGGGATGGAACACGGGCGCAGAATTCACACCACTATCACTGTAAGAAAAATTTCTACTTCTTGAATCAACGATATTATAGGTAAAGAAATTTCTTAAACGGATTCCGGTATGAATTCTGCGCCCGTGTTCCATCCCTGGAGTAGGTATCACCATTGATCACCTTATTATTAATATATTCATAATAATAATAAACATAACTAGGTTACAACCTTATATTTATCTTGCTATTATAAAAATTATGATATTCTTATAACTCAGAATGTAAGTTAATATGAAAATTCAATAATATAAACTACATCTTTCAATGGAGATGATTAATTTATTGCATTATCTATTCAGTTATCAAAATGAATATGTCTTTCAATGGAACTTATGACAGTTATTAAACTAAAATTTTAAAAATTAATTAGTTATTTAAAATCGGAAAGTAAATTAATATGAATCAAAAGTCCGTGATGATTTTAAAAATTCAATCTTTTTTTAGATGATTTTTGTTTTCAGATTACTATTTGCGACGATATTTGTTAAGCCCTATATATTGATTGAAATTGAAAGTTTTAAATTCGTAAAATGATTAAAAAAAAAAAAAAAAAATCATTTTGCATTTTCTCTGAATATAATCTTCTTTTTTAACATAACCAAAATACATACACTCACATGAAAGAAAAAAAAAAAAAAAAAAAAAAAAAAAAAATCAAGTACATTTGTTTTTTCTTGAAATATATTTTTCTTTTCTTTATTTACCAATAAACAAAGCCCAATTCATAATACCTAATGTTGTTGATTTCACGCTTCTATTATGATTTAAACTCACGGTTAATTTATCTGCACATCTCTTTGTTTTTCAAAGAATTTTGACTCAATGAAATAGAATAATAAAGCTAATTACTCATTAATTAACAGCGTATGCTTATGAAAGGAAATGCTGCTTACGTTAAATAAACCCATTAGTGATCTTGAAGAATCTTTAAAATTGTTTTGTAAATGGATAGATCAATTAATCTGTTTATCGACAAATTTAATTTACTCTGAAAAAGTTTTGCTAAGTATAAAATTTTTAAAATGGAATTTAAAACAAGAATTAATGTTTATATTTTGAAATATTTTTGTTATTATTAAGTGAGTTCTTTTTTTAATTTAATTTATTTATTTATATTTTATTTTATTTTAATTTTAACTTATTTTATATTATCCTTGAACTCTCTTATTAATTTAATTTAATTTTATGTTATTACTTTATGTTATTTCATTTTTTAAATTGTGTTATGATTGGCGGATAGCATTCAGTTCTGTTATTCATCCCAGAAAGGAGCCTCTTTCAAGACTTTACTGTCTTTGACCATAGCCTCCTGAACTAGATGCCTGTCGCGTTGCTCGTAAACTTTGCAACAGTTCAAGCGGTAGGCAGCGCACCTAATACAGATTGCACGACTTTTTTATTTAAGAGCCCTCAATATTTTTTAAAAGTGGCAGTTGATATACATAAAAGGCGAACACAATCGAAGAAACGTCGATTATATATACCATATATCATTTCTTAAACTTATTGGTGACAGTTGAATAAAAAAAATCACACAATCTGTACCAGGTGGCGTTGTCTACCACTTGAACTGTTGCCAAGTTTACGAGCAACGCGACAGGCATCTAGTTTAGGAGGCTATGCTCTGGCAGACCGAGTGCTGGTGGATGTAGGCTGTGTGTGACTCTGACCCCCCCCCTCCCATCCTGTTCTTAGGATCCTTTCTTCCTTTCTTTCTTTTTTTTTAACCATTCTGCATCCATATCCAAGCTGCTATGTTACCATCTCATCTCTTCTACGCCGTCGTCATATCATCACGTCGGAGTTCTGTGTGAGCTCACTCAGTTCATGGGTCCGATCATCTCGATCATGCAAGCCCTTTTCTGTGTTTCTTCTCTTTTCTGGTGGAGGTAAGCAACGGTCGCGACCGTTGTAGGTACTCTTTCAAGCCCCGTGATGATGATGATGATCTTTCAACATCATTAAAAGGAGACATTATTCAAATACTCCGATAAGTTATTAACGGACGATTATGAGCAACATCACGCAGAAATGAGCAGCATCATTTATGAGCAACATCACTGCAAAAAATGAATCCTTAAAAGTACGGGAAAAACTGGCAGCTGGGGTGCCAGTATTTCTCTGTCAAACATACGAGACAAAACTATACTTTTAACGAAAAACCTGTTTGATTTACAGGATTTCCCCGTAAAATGTATGGCAGTGATACAATTTTACGGTGTTTTAAACTGTACTTTTGATTTTTCCCGTTGGAATTTACAGAATTTTTCGGTAAAATCTACGGATCTTTTATATATATATATATATATATATATATATACTAGCTGACCCGTCCGTCTTCGCACGAATGAACAAATTTTAGTTAAAGATGGATTTTGACATGTAAAAAATCAAGAAAGGTATCAGTTTATATGTAATAGTCAGGCAATATTATTAACTAAAAAGTCAAAATATAATTTTACAATTTTTTTTTTTTTAATTAGTTGTTAAATGTTGGCAATTTTTACCTAATGTTATTTATTTATTTATTTCATAAAAAGAAACATTTCTTTACGCATGAATAAAAAATATTGAAAAATAAACCTATGACATGAAAATGTTTTTGATAAAATTGACGCCATAATAGCTTTAATTATTATTTATTTGTTCATCTCGCAAATATATTTAATATTTTCCATAATTGATGGTTATTTTAATAATGTATATTAAGGGAGAAATCAATAATATGAAACAATATTCGTACAATATATACTGTTACAGAATCTGGTGTGAAACAACCACACGACTTCCATTACCCACTATTACACGTATTATATACGATTTTTTGGAGATGTTATATGAATTTTTTGAGATTTTCCTATAAGAGAAACTTGATACACGTATAAAAGACACATACAACAGAGTTTATATAGCGAGTTAAAAAATAAGGGAAAGAAAAAAAAAATAGATAGTTATTTTTTTAAACACGAATTTCCGAGATCTAAAACTGAACTACCTAATCCTGGATGACCGTTAATATTCCTGTAATAAGCACGTAATACTTGAGAAAGGTTATCTAAGTTGGATTAATGAAACAATTTTCTAGAAAACGTTAGAGCCGTTTTGAGATACCAACTTTTACCAAAACTTAGCATACTCAGTTATTGACCGGAAAACAATAATTACATACAAAAGGATATTTAATAGGAAATTAACATGGCGAGTTTGAAAAAAATCCGTACAGGCGTTTTTAAAGGAATGCACTTGCGACATCTGAAATTGAGTTGTTCATAGAGGACGTCTATCAATTTTCCTGAACTAACCAACTATATCATTCAAAAGGGCATCTAATAGATTGTTTATATAGCAACTTTGAAGAAAATCGTTAGAGCTGTTTTTGTGATAAGGGCTTACGGTCCCATTTCCGGTTTTCGATGAATCAATTCTGGTTTTTCAAGTTTTACAAAAATTTGGAAAATTTATCTGTACTCCAGACCAGAATCAATTGTGAAGTTTCGTAGTTCTATATTTATTAGTTTCGGAGATATGACAGCCAGAAGATTCCACACATACACACACAATGACCCATTGCCAAAAACTACTTTGTTGGACTCAGGAGGCCTTAAAACGTGTAAATCAAATGAAACTCTATATCCAATTTTTGGACCGAATATAATACTTCCACTACCTACGGTAGTGGGATAATTGAAGTAAAAACATAGATCTCGTATTTAATACGAAAATATACAGATTTTCGTATTGCGCTTTCGATCGCCAAACACAAAGATCGCCAAGGACGACAGATATCAAATCTATGCTTTGTTTTCAATTAAAATATTGAAAATTTGAATTAAAAATTTATTTTGCCAAAATTTATTATAGACTCACTTAGAGACCTTTGATTAGTTGAAAGAAAGAAAAAAAAAAAAATCGGCTTTTTAGTTCTAGCGATCGTTATCTACATATATACATAAACCTTTCCTCTTTATATATTAAGTATAGATAGAGCATAGCTAGATTAAATAGGTTTCTAATCAACATAATGTAACTCAAATAATTAAATGCTATTTGCATTTCAGTAATGGTTGTATGCGCTATGTATATTGAGCTACTTGTCATAACTATTAGTTGCTAAAAATAGTCGTCAAATAAATTTAAACTTCTCAATTATTCTTTTAAAAAATGCATAATGAAATGCAGATGATATTTTTTTAATTCACTTTTTATATTATTATACGCAAGAGAAGTGTGACGTCACAAACCGTCCATGGATGCAAGAAAATGATTTACTGTGTTAATCGCCCATTGGATTTTTTGTAAAAAATTTTTAAAAATCGAGGAAAATTATTTCCCGATTTTCATCCCCATATTTGGGTATATATATATGTATTGGTTATCATGTGTATGTGTTAGATTGAGTTATTTTGCTGTCAAATTGACAAAATTTTAATTTTAAATTTAAAAACTCTGTTGTGCTTGGCGTTTTTGTATTTGGCGATCAAAAACGTCATACGAAAATATACGTGCCAGATGTATATTTTCGTAATATGTATTGTACGAAATATTGTTTCATATTATTCATTACTCTCTTAATATAAGTTGTTAAAATAACCATGATTTTTGAAAGAAATTAAATTACGCTCGCCAGATAATTTGGCAATATTTTTTTTTTTTTTTTTTTCTGCCAAGGATGACCGATATCAAATCTATTCCGCTGCAACATATTAGTATCTTATATCAGATATTTTATTTAGACATTTGAAAACAAATTTGACTTCAAATTATGATAGAATATTTATCATTTTCCTTTTAATTAGTATATTAGCTGGATATTTATTGTGTAAATATCATCCTCTGAAATGAAATGTTTATGTTTTCAACCGAATATGGAACCAAACTAAATTCAAAAACTGGTGTACAATCGATAAATAGATTTTAAAACTTCTTTACACACCATAAATTTTAAGCTAGCACAACCGGTTTCGAAAGGACTTAGCCTTTCTTTATCAGGTGCACAAAAACACGTACTGCTGCCTTGGAGGCAAAAGCAAAAGTTTTAAAATCTATTTATCGAATATGGAAGTTTGCCATTTTTTAACCTAGAGTTTTGAAATTTAAAATTCAAATTTTATCAATTTGACAACAAAAACAACTTAATCTAACGCATGCACATGATAACTAATGGATATCTATACCTAAATATGGGGATTAAAATCAGGAAATAATTTTCTTCGATTTTTAATAATTTTTTACAAAAAATCCAATGGGTGTTTAACATAGGAAATATTTTTCTTGCATCCACGAACGGCCAGTGACGTCATAACTTCGCTTGCGTATTCGCGTGAAAATATATTTTATTAAAAGTCAAAAAATAAATTAACTCGTAAAACTTTTTGGCAACAATTATAAATCAAAATAAATAATTTAATAAAAGTTTAGAAGTTAGAATTTCTAATTTTATTTTATTTTATTTTATTTTATTTATTTATTTTTAAATTCCAATTTCGTTTACGCACGTCAGTTTAAACATTAATGCTTAGATCATTATATCATATCATATCATATCATATCATATTAAGTTATATTATCAGAAAAATAAACACTTTCAACGCTATAATGACGTCAGATTTAACGTGTAAATTTAACATTTCGCAAAGCTTTATATGATTTTCAATTTAATTCACGTGCGAATATATTTCTTTTCTTTTCATGTCAAGATATTTTGAAAACAAAATGAATATTTACTAAATGTTTCTTTTATGTTGGCAGCAGCTAATTTTTTTAATATTTCATTATTTCCATTTCTATTATGGCTTTTATGGAGATTTTAATTAAAATGCTCAGATTTTAAACTAAAATTTATTTTATCAAAATTAAATATAGCCTATAACAATCAGGCATACTGTAGCTTTTGGTCAGTGAAAGAAGTTTTTAAATCGGTTCAGTAGTTTCAGAGATTACCCTCCACAAACATACAATTTTTTGCGCTTTATATAATGATATAGATAATTATCACTTTTAGGTTAATTATTAAAGATCAAACAGTTCACTCAACTTTATCGTTCAGTTGACAAATACAATTCCAAAAATAAATTAATAGTTCAGTTATTTAATACGATTCCAAAATTAACTGTGAATTTAACTGTATACAGCCACATGTTTGTTTAGTGATCAAGTTACTTAAACCAGTTTTTCATGTGTAATGTAAGTTAAACTTTAGTTTTATTAATTATTACTAGTATTTCATTTAACTATTATTATTAGTATTTCAATTAATAATTTTGAAATTGCTGCTTGAATTTAAATAAGTTTGATTCTCATTTGGTTTTTCATATATTATTCTTTCAGTTTAAACTTTTTCTTTTCTTTTTTGGGTGTTATTGGGTATAGCTTGTTGTAAATGTTCAGCAATTTGCATACAACAAGACAGAAATAACACCTATTTTACATGCAATATTCATTCTATACCCTTGAAAACGTAATGAATTTGCATGTTTCAATTTAAGGTTGCTTGATATTCGTAATCTTTTTTTTTTTTTGCATTTTTTCTGTTTCGTCTTATTCAATGTTTCTTGGTTTCATCTATTCAATGTTTGAAAAGGTTTTCAATCTCTGTAGATTGCATTTTTATTTTCAAAATCGTAAGGCGGGTCGAAAACTTATTTTTGTTTCTACAATAGTTAATTATTCTTGAAAGATTCTACAATTAAAAAGTTTGTTTAATACTTTTGTTTGGTATCGAGTTCTCGTGATCTTTTAAGATTTTATATCACGTTGCCTCCTGTTTTACTTAAAAAAGGTATATTTATATTATAAAAATTGGAAACAAGAAGAATTATTTGTTTGATATATCACTTTGCTATGTAATAGCAAAAGTTTTTATTAAAAAAAAATTTCAAAGGATCATTATAATTTGATCTACTTTGCATGAAAAGATTATATTGAATAAATTTATTTACTACTTTTGGTCTAGTCTTCAAAGCAAAATTATATTTTTAGATTTTATGCATAAAGTCAAATTTTCTGTATTAAATATTGTTTGAATTTCATTTATACACAATTTTTGAAAGTTTGCAAATATTTCCTTTATTCGAGATAATTCAAATAAAAAAAAGAAAGAAAGCAAATAAAAAATGCTTCAAAGTTTATTGAATGTGAAACGCAGTTCATTAGGAAAGAATTTATCACATTAATTGATAAATGCACAGTTTCAGGAGATCAAAGATTATTTTGTTATAAATATTCTTGATTAAGCTTCATGTAAATAATGTTAACGATTTAGTATAAATCTAAAACTCAGTAAAAGTTCATTAAATTCTTGTTTCTAACAGTTTTTTATGTACATCATTACCATTATAATAACCCGGCTTTTAATAAACAACCCTATCATGTTATTAGTTCAAAGCTCTCCATCTAATTATTATTTTTTTTTTCGTTTTTCTTTAGATCCTTTATATGGAATTTTCCTTTATGTATATCTTTTTTGCCTTTAAATTAAGAAAAGATCAATTTTCAAGCGAAACTTCACTGTTAATTACAACTTTCATTTATAATAAGAGGAACTGTGAATGAAATCTTTGTAATTCAAATATATATGCATTAATGAAAAATTTAAGTTATAAAAAAGAATTCATTAATTAAATGTTTGTTATCGATATAAAATAAACAAAACGAAACAAACAAAAATCCTATTACCGATTGGTATTTTGTTGCATTAGAGCAAAGTATTTCACTTGTTTTCCCAGTGTATTTTTAATTTATTATTATTTTTTTTCTAAATTTAGATTGGTTGGATGTTTACTTCAAATGGAACATGTAGTATTGTAATTAGTACTAATAATAATTTTCAAAAATTAATTTTAGTTATTTTGACATTATTACGGAAAAGCTAAATTTTATAGAATGCAACAAACAAAAAATATAATCATAAATTTCTACCATATGTTTTTAATGGTGCTGTTATCCATAAATATTTTTTCAGCTTTGCATAAATATTAAGTATGGTTGAAAAAAGTACCATGACGGTTTAATATGAATAGGTATTTTTATGAAACATAAAATCAATTTTTACTATGTCTTTAGTTTTAATTTTCTTGCGTCGGAAGAAGAAAAGTGTACTGGATTATTATTTTATTTTTATTATTATTATTATTAGTTTTTTTTTTTTTTTTTAATTATTAATATTACTGATAGTTATATATTTTCAGATATTCTGAAATCCGTTCGATTACAATCAGAAAATATTGTTTGTTTAGATATTTTTTTGCACTACTTTTGAAAAGCGATATATCCGAAAAGCCAATCTACAAGAACTTAAGATAAAATTTAACTAAATATAAAATTGAATTCTGTAAAATAGTTCACTAGATTCACCTTTCAGAAAATTTTGTACTCATACAGTCTACTGCAGACAGATATTTTCTATTAACGGTCAAATTGTGCTCAGGACATTATGAAACGTATAAATCTATCGAAAACCAGAGGTCGAGAAATTTTCCCGAACCCAATCCTACATCTTATGTTTATAGAAGAAAGTGAAATGATTGTTTGTTAAAAATTTCGAATTTCTATAGTCAATATATTTTACGCCCAGTGTTGGCAGATCAGGCGGATTTTTTATTCAATAATCACCAATAATTTTGAGAAGTGATATTTGATATATGTAATATACTTTCAATCTTCGAAGTGATTAGCATACTTGCCAACCATCTCATTATGAACCGTACAATTTTTAGTATCCGCCTTTTTTTTTCACACCAATAATTTTTTAGAGTAATTTTAGTCTTATTTAATCGTAAAAACATTTGGATAGAATAACTCTAAAAATATAGTGGTGTGAGAAAAGGGGTGTTTTTTCAGGGGGTGTTAACAATTGTACGGTTATTAATGAGATGGTTGACAAGTATGGATTAGGCAAACGTTACAATTAAAAATTATTGATGATTATTGAATAAAAATCCATCAGATCTGGCAACATTGCTAACGTTCCCAACTTTCATAATTTATTCACGAGCATTTTTAGCCCCGTCTCTTTTTCATACCTTAAATTTTGAAAAATGATTTTCCTCTTATTTAATCGCTGTCACATATTAAAGAGAAATAATATACAAAATTTCTGGTGCGGAAAAGAAGGCGGGACTAAAAATACTCGTGAATAAATTATAATAGTTGGGAGCTCTGCTGCTTACACCCCTTGTTTAATATTTTAGCCAGCAAGAAAGATAACGTTTATATGCATCTCCTATATCTTATCGGCTATTTTCTGAACTGATAATTACACTTTTGCATTATACATGTTAACTTCAGGATAATTATTAACCATAACTTGTTGTTCTACGGTGATCTACTTGTTGTCATTGACGTTCTACGGTGTTTCAATCACTTAACTTACATTGTTGTTCAAAATTCTGCAACCTTCACTGAGAAAAGATTCTGTAACTGGAATCTAGAATCTAAATTGTGGCTCTAGAAAAAATAGTTCCATGTCATCCTTATAAATTCTAGTCCCCTTGGAAAGCGAGCTCTAGAAGCCCTATTAGAATTCTAGAGCGTTTGCTAAATTATGAAGGGCAAAGTTATTTAAAAATCTCTACAAATAAACGAGACTACAAGAAGCGGGTTTCAGCAACTATAATCTTGGTTTATGACTCAATTCTAGAAAATCAAGCGAGAATTTCTCGCAATACAAAAGATTTGGAATATTCGAAATATTCAGAATGTTGTTTCGCCATCTAGAAATGTGTAAACTAGAAATTCTCGATCATTTCGTTTATATTCAGTTTATTGGTGTGCCTTATACACAAAGCTTGGAAATATATATTTCTAATTAAGGGATTTAGAAAATAGCCACTTATTCATTCTAGAGGAAGGCGGTATATTTTTTTTTCTCAGTGTTTTATTTTAATATTCCTTTAATCAAATGTAGCAAAAAGTAAATAAAATAATTTTTCATTTCAAATGTTAGGCATACGCAGGGATGGAACACGGGCGCAGTATTTATGCCGGAATCTGTTTAAGAAATTTTACTACCTATAATATCGTTGATTTAAGAAGTAGGAAATTTTCTTACATTGATAGTGGTATGAATACTGCGCCCGTGTTCCATCCCTGCATACGCGATTGGTGTTTTCAGGCTGCAGTATGTTGGCAATAAATCAAGTAATTAAAAACATGTAAAAAACATGCGTTTGTGGAAAGAATTAAAATAAAATACAAAAACTTCGAACGCCATCTAACAAACCATGTAACTCAAACCATTGCTGTGATTTTATGATTTAAAATATTTAGTTAATTATAGTAAGTATTTAATTTCCTTTTAATTTAAAATGTCAAAATTAAAAATAAGACCCAGTCTTTCCATTGCCGGATTTTTGAATAAAAGAAAATTTTCATAGAAATATCCACTTTATTTTAGCGAAAATTCTGTGATTAAAAAAGCCGAGGAAAACTTTAATAGAATAATTGTATTAATTAATACGGAGGGTTGGGAGCTTTAAATACTATTTCTATAAATGCAATGTTGCCAACTTTCTCTTTTTTTCAATAACAATATCAGTGTATCTGCCTTTTTTCCATACCTCTTTTATGGAAGAAAAGTTTTCTTTTTATTTAACTCATAATCACATAATGGTGAAATCACGTAAATATGAGCTAAGACCCCTTAGATAGGCCCCCCACGGAGGCCATTCCACTTATAAGCCTAAGATCCTAGCGTAGTCAATCAGTCTTAAACCTAACAATTGAACCAACCAACCTTAACAAAGGAAGCGGTGTGAATGAAAGATGGGTGTTAATACTTTCGCGATCGCATGTTTTTGTCTTTTTGACAGTAAGGCCCGCCTGTGGGCGTTATTCTCCCAAGTTACAACATTCCAGGACAAAATTTTCTGTATTCACTTTATATTACAAATGGATATACTTTATAGTTATACTCTTTCTAATCAAAGTATTTATATCCATAGTATATTGGTTGCACAAATAGGAATATTGAGTATATTGTTAAGAAATAAATAACATGCAAATTACGAAAGAAACGCCCACTGGCGGAGTTACAGATTTTAAAATGACGCGAATTTACGTCAGCGGTTGCCAAAGTGTTAAGCATACATAGTAACATTTATAATTTACTCCGGAGTATCATTTGAACCTTTTTTTTTTTTTTTTTTTTTTTTACACTACTATTTTTAAAGGATATTTTTCTTTTTCTTTTATCCTAATTGCATAAAGTAAAAAAATCTCTACTAGCAAAGTAGTGTAAAAGGAGGGGGGAAGGGGCTACTAACAGTACTTTGAAATAAATTATAAATGCTACCAAGTATGCTGTTACGGAAAAAAAAAACTTTGATGAATAATAATTTTTCAGAATAATGGTATTTGATAT
The DNA here is from genome assembly GCA_963930645.1 of Salticus scenicus. Classification (NCBI taxonomy): domain Eukaryota; kingdom Metazoa; phylum Arthropoda; class Arachnida; order Araneae; family Salticidae; genus Salticus; species Salticus scenicus. The sequence continues at coordinate 256,889,064 of OZ005655.1, forward strand.
GTGCACTTGCTAAATTAATAACAGATAAAAATCCTAGTTAGATATATTTTGAATAACTAACTTTGTATCAATACATAAAATAATGGCTTTGTAGAATTAATATGTTCACACACATGTTATTAACAAAATTAATATTTATAGCATTTATCTGAAAATCATATGAATTCTTTATTAGTAAATATTTTAATAAATATTTAAAAAATAATCACGAATTACTGTCAAACAATATCCTTTTTCTATGAAAGCGTCATTATTTTTCTCCACTTAAATTATTCTAAACAGAATATGTCACATTTTGTTTATTCAAATACTAACCAAAGTTCCGTTTCTCCGAGATGATTAATTACTTTCGCTGAGCCCACGATGGTCTAAATTTTTCCTTGTGATATGAAATACGTTAAACTTTTTGAAATTATTTAATCAAAGATTAGATAAGAGAAACACATTTTTGTCATATTTAATATTACAAGGATAAACTTAATTTGACATCTATTGTTCCTGCTACACTGTATAAGATTTTGTTAATTACTTAATAAAGCCTGGAGCAAGTAATTATAAACTGCTAATTCAAAAGCTTATCGTGTGACTAAAATTAATATTGCTTTAGTATGAAATATGGCTTAAATCTGCACCAATAGTTTAAATACTAAAATCAATGTTGCTGTACAAAGAGAGGGAGGGGAGGGGGGGGGAGAAAAAAAAGAAGAAATTTAATATTATATGTGTAAGATTTTAATATTTAAATTTTTTTCTTAGATTTATATTGTTGAATATTATCAAAAAACTGTTGTTAATATTAAAATGTGTAAAATATGAATAATCGCAGATGAATGTAAAGTATGAGTTGCTACTGTGCAGCAGGATACATGAATTTGGACATACTTGCCAACATCTTAATTAATATTCCGTAGTGTTGTTAGTCACGTCCTTTTTTGCACACCAGTAACATTTTAGAGGAATATTCTCTAAATGCAATTACGGTTAAATAAGAAGAAAAATACTCTAAAAAGATACTGGTGTGAAAAAGAAGGCGGGGCTAACAGTACTACGGAATATTAATTAGTATGTTGGCAAGTATAATTTAGATGAGCAAACACATACAGAAGCAAACATATGCATAATAACCAAACATGTGCTTATACAAAAAGGACGGTTTATGATTTATGATTTTTTAACAGAAACAGTTCTTTGTAACATATGAGGTTTTGTTTTTTCTATATGCGATAAATTTATGTAATACAAGCAGGTTCACCCGGCGTTGTTCAGGTTGAAGATGTGTTAATTGTGTTAAAATTTTAAAATCAATTAAAGAACTGAACAAATGTGTAAAGCGAGAAATGTATGGAACATTTTCGGAAGTCTTTAATAGAAAATATTATAAATAAATAAATACAAAAAGCACAGCTTTAGTATGGGATCCCTTCGGTGACATTAAATATTTTAAGCCATTTTTGCGATGAATTGAAATGGCTACCTCAATTGTGCAACTAAAGATCTTGGCGAGAAACGTCCAAGCTACTTCGGTGCCAAATTTCAAATTTTGTCAAAGGGATCTGATACTAAAGCTGTTCCATACAAAAAATAAATAAACAAATAAAATAAAATAAAATAATAAAATAAAATGAAATAAAAACTCTTTTATGATATTAAAAAAATAATAATAATAAAATCCAAATTATAACCATTTACAATTAAGGAGAGATCATTAAAGAACCTCATAAGGTACACAATAACAACGAAAAATTTTGTTTTACTGCAGGAAATAAAAGTACTGCTTAATTGAATAATAATATTAAACTAATGCCAAATATCTCTATGAAAATATTTATCCACATGCAAATTCCTGATTTAAAAAAAAAAAAAAAAAAAAAAAATCACCAACTTTTGTAGGGCACCTATTATTTATTTTTCTCTCTAATTTTTATTATTATTCATGCGAAATTAAAAATATTTCATTTTATTTATTTAAAGACTTTTTTTTTTTAGCTTACTTTCTGTGTCATAAACCTTCTGCCGAATCCGGGTTAAAAACGGAAAAGGGGAAAATAAATTAGAAATATCAGACCTATCTTTACAAATTCGGTAACAAATGAAAAGGGCGATTTTTCTGAATCCAGGGGTGCAAACAGTTTTTCAACGCGATAATTAGATTAAAAAAAAAAAAAAAACTAAAGTATGAAATTTAGATGGCAACACTTCTTTTTAATCTTTTCATAATTTGTAGCGCAAATCACGCGAATAAAAAAAGTCTTTAACTTAAAAATTTATTTTTGTGTTTTATTTTTCCATTCAAAGCGTTTTACTGACAAAATCTTTATGGCGCATGCGCAGGCATTTTTTAGCCACAATTCAAAAACTAATCAAAATTTTGAAAATTTCTATAGATATAATTTTAAGTTAGGTAAAGATCTAAGTTTCTGCCAAGCGCTGTTGAATTCCGTCCAGCCGTTCTCAAGTGATGCCTGGGCAAAAAAAAAGCGACATACAGACACGATGACACACACACAGGCAAAATTTTCTGAAGTCATTTTCGGCTTTCACGGTGTGTGAAACGTGAAGATATCGCAAAATTTTTCGATTCTGACAAATTTACAGACAAAAGTCGTATTTTATTAATATAGATTTTTAAAAATTTAAATATTGTTAAACAAGAGTATGTCCGAATGTTTTGGCGACACCAAACAATATTTGGAAGACATTATTCTGAATTCAGATTTTTTACGCGCTAATTTGAAAACTTTATTCGGTATAATTACCTTTGTAACGTATGCAGTAGAAAAATTTAACAATAAACATAAATATTGGGTTGTTCGATAAACAATGTCGTTTTTTAAAACCTTCGCTTCTCAAAACCAAGGCTTCTTCGAACGTGGAATTTTTCAACTTACCGAAAGATGGCAAAAGGTCATCCAAAAAATATATCATTGATTAATGTTTGTTGTTAACATAAATAAATTCACTTTCAAAAGCATGAAAAAAAAAACGACATTATTTATCGAACAACCCAATATCTTGACTATTCAATTCATATTATTGATGCAAAATAAAATTTTGTTTAAAATTTTTATTTGTTTCTGTTGTATAAGACGTGTGACAGGATCAATTTCAAACAATGTTCAATTGCAAGGCAGTGTTCGCTAATTGTAAATAAATATTGATAAAACCGCCTATCATCTCTTCATGTTCTTTTTTTTTTTTTCAAACGAACTGAAATTCTATTGATTTTATCTTTCACAACTTTTTGAAATTACCGATATTCGTTTGGGGTTTTCATATAAGTAGTTCAGTACTTTTGGCTATCAAATTATGCAAAGGAAATTTTTTCAAAAGCTCACGCATGCGTAGTTAAGAATTATTTAATAAAAGTGCTCTTATTTCGTAAGATATTTCACATTTTTACATTCTGATTTCCGCATGTTCTGTCTAATATAGTACGCCAAATTTCCTGAAAATGGCTTTGCACTTGGTCTAATACCCTACATGTTGTAATTAAAAAAGTGGATATATTTTTTTTTTTTTTTAAGAAATCATCGTATTTCCATGAATATATGTGGTAGCCTCATAAATATTTATACAGTTAATAAGAGGAGTTTTCATAATCACATTCGACAGCAAAAACTCATTTCAAGTATTACTTTTGACAGGGTGATCCAAAAAACTTTGATTCCTGTTTATTTTTTACTCGTCTTCCTTTTTTTCATCAGGACAAAATTTTTGCAGAAATATATAAGGTATAAAATGATCGTTATAATACCCAAATTTCAAGATAGTTTCGTATGAAATTTTTTAAATATTTGACAAAACGTCTAAATTTGAAAGTATCCAAGTACTTATTGGTAAATATTGTATAAGTATTCGTTAAGACATAAACTTTAAAGATCTCGAAGACTTTTTAAAATATTTTGAACATTTAAAAATTTTTATTTCTTGCAAAATTGAAATATCTATATTTTTCCTCAATACTTTTCCAAGTGTTGAAACTTTATTTTCTTTATAGCATGTCTTTGCAAGAATAATTTTTTAATTATAATATTTCTATAACAGTATATCTATCTAATCAACTATCATATTTATCAAATATCATTCATCAAAATTTAGTGGTGGTTATTAAATAAAAGAGAAAAAAAAAATCCCTACAATTTGGCAAAACTATCAGGGAGCAGAGCCTGATTAAGGGGGAAGCACGCATTATTTATACTTACACCGTTATTTTTTAACAAATACTTTCCTCCTATAATAAACAGAAAATTCTCATTAAAAATTATTTTAAAAGAATTCTGGTGTCTAATAACGGTGAGTAAATTGGATTGTTTTACACCGTTCATTTTTTATAAAAAATATTTCCTCGTCAAAGCGTGGAATTTCTATGACATGAAGTAAAAAATAATTGTAAAAATATTCCGGTGAGAGCGGAGATAATGTGTGCTTCCCCCTTAATCAGGCTCTGGCAGGGAGTGCCAACCCCTGCATTAAAACATGTTAAAATATTTATAATACACCATGTAAAAAACAAAACAGAAAGAAAAAGACTTTTATAATTTTTAATGCAATTGAATAGCAAAGACTTTTCTAACACAAAATGTCTAGACCATTTAACGTCTTTTAAAGATAAAAGTAAATTCAATAAAAATGTTTCTTGAACACTTAAAAATACATTAAATTTATAAATGAAATATATACACACATACATATATATAAATGATTACATGTTTATAATAAAAACTAATAATTAACTGTTTCAATAAAAGTTACAAGAAAAATTATTCTAGTAAGTAGAATACAACAGACGTATAATTCCTAAACTATTACAGGATAATATGAATAAAATGAAAATTTGTTTTTATGTTAACGTCAATGAAATTTGCATCATTAAAAAATAGTAAAATTTTAGGGAAAAATAAACTAAGCCGAAATTAAATATAAATAAATATTTTAACTATTACAAAAAGATTTCTTTTCTTAAAAACTTAAGTCTTTTTACGGAAGCTTCTAAAGTTTTTTAAGTAGTCACTAATTTTTGTGAAAGTTAAAAGAAAGAAAATTAAATACAATTGAATCTGTTGTACTTCTACTTAATATTTAAAAGAATGTTCTTGAGTGGTATTCAAATTTCTTCCTAGAACTTTTTCGATCTTTGAAGAAACTACACTTTTTCTCATTACGAAATTTCTATTGTTCTACAACTTTAAAACAAGAAAAATGTTAAATAATTAATATACATTTTCATCTACGTATATAGAAAGGAAAGATAAGGCCCAATTATTCGCAGAATTAGTGTACGCACCAGAATGGTTTAGTTTAATAAATATTTTTCAGTGTTTAACTCATAACCATAATTTATTTTTCTTAACATCTTTTCTTTCAATCATATCTGGAAACTAATATCCTATAAATTTGGCCTCAAATTTACACGCAAATCCGAGTTGCATGCAGTAACGCAGCTATGCGATGAATCTTTTTTCAATGTGATTTGTTTTCCTCGAGTATTCTTGGAAGCCGATTATGGTAAAAATATTCAAAAATTTCCATCAAGTACAGTTTTGACAGAAAATGGGGTTTTTTGATAGAAATTACTCAAAGCGTTATCTCAATTCCCATCTCAGTTATTTTTGGGGAAATCTAGGGGATGCGAGGGAAAAAACAAGGAGAACGATTATAGCAAGACAACAAAAAAATGGAAAGCTCAGGTATCGGGTCCGATAGAATGTTAATTTGTTAACATATTATTGTTGGATACGTAGAATATTCCCTCACGACGTACACAAGAGAAAAAGCTGTATACGGATCTTCGATGCAAAGAAACAGAGACTTTTAAACGATAATGTGTAAATAATAGCCAATGTTAATGTATTTTATGCATAAATAGTTTCGAATCTAAAGTGTGCGAATGCTTCGAATCTTAAGCCTTATTTTCTGAAAAATTTTCTTGTGGTAGGAAAATAAAAGACAAGCTTTTTCTGTCTTTAGCATAAATACGAGGGCTGTATGTAAAGTATCCGGATTTAATTTGTAACTAAAAAAATATAATGGATATACATACTTCAGTTTAATCCCCTTCAAAGTATCGTCCTTCAGAAGCAACACACTTAGCCCAACGTTGTTGCCACTCTTGGAAGTAGGATAGGAAGTCGTTCCTTGGAATGGCCAACAGCTGTTCGATCGCTTTTTGTTTGATGTTCGTCACATCCTCAAACCGTCGTCCTTTAAGAGATTTGAACGGTGCCATGTGTGGTGCCAAACTTTGGCAATTTGAACGGTGCCATGTTTGGTTAAAAAAATTCGCATTTCCAAAGCCAAAGAAAACGCTTAAATGACGACAGTTTGAGGATGTGACGACCATCAAACAAAAAGCAATCGAACAGCTGTTGGCCATTCCAAAGAACGACTTCCAATCCTGCTTCCAAGAGTGGCAACAACGTTGGGCTAAGTGTGTTGCTTCTCAAGGACGATACTTTGAAGGGGATTAAACTGAAGTATGTATATCCATTGTATTTTTTTAGTTATAAATTAAATCCGGATACTTTACGGACAGCCCTCGTATATTAAAAACCTTTTCAAACATTACAGAAGATGTAAACTAATATCACTTGAAGAAGTAGAAAAAAATGAAAAAAAAAGACGAAAAAATGAGCAAACTGAATACAACAACATCATTATGTTATCGAGGTCATAGAATGAATGTTGTGTGTAAATAGGAATACTATATTTCTGTAGTGCTGTATGCAAATTGCTAAAAATTTATAGCACTCTATGCCCGATATTCACCCATAAGACAGGAAAATAATTGAAATTCAAAGAAAAAGAGGAAAAAATCAAGTGAAAAACAAACTTTATTAAACAATCACTAATATCTAAATAAACAAATTTATTTCTAAGATAAATTTACAAAACCAAAACCAGTACTCACTAACAATTGCAAAACACCAAAACACGCCAAAAAAAGAAAAAAAAAAAAAAAAAAAACAGTTCAAAAACACCACCCATGCCATGAGACGCCATGCGGAGGCTGTATACAGTTAAATCTACAGTTAATTAGAGACGTATTTGTCTACTGAACTAATAAGTAAATAAAATTTAGTTTAAATTCTTTCTGCTAATTTTAATAACTAATACACCTTAAAATTAAAATTTATTTGATTGAATTAACTTAAATTATAACTTGATTGAATTTGTAACTCAAATTAATTAGAGATACGTAAATGCGCAATTCAAAAGAAACATAGAAAGATAAAGGTTTGTTTCTCTATAGTTGCTATAGAACAAGATCGGGAGGAATGATAGCGCCCTCTATGAGAATGAAAAAATAATAAAAGAACGTAATGACCCACAATTTTTTTTCTTTTATTGTTAGTATTGCTTAATGAAACCTAAACAAATCGTAGCTTTTTAATTTTCCTATTAGAGAACAGGACATTTAATATATATATATAAAGAAGCACCTTAAACAGTGCAAAAATAATGATGAAAAGTGATATTTTGAAGACATGTGTAATTTATAAATATAAACTGACGAATATGCATTACAGTAAAAAGCACCAAAAAATTTCTGTTGAAAGAAAATGAATAAAGGATTATACACAAAATACCATAAATTTGCAAAGTTGGTTTAATTTTTCTTTTTGAGGGGGTTTCGAAATAATATCACAACCCTTCATCAAGTGAAAAGAGTACGCACAATTATAGCATGAGATTAATAATGTATAAAACCAAGGCAATAATAACTATTAATAACTATTAAAGTGACACGAGCTACAAAATGAGTTATAACAAAATTATTCATAAATAAATAGAAGCAAAAAGACTACTTAAAATATAATGCAAATTGAAAGGTAGAAAGAAAAAAATGAAATAAAACCAGAGATAGAACATTTGCCATATCTGCCAACATTTTAATTTACTCCAGAGTATTTTTAGCATTGCCTTTATTTCAATACATCACTATGATAAAATAATAATAAGAAAAAAAAAAAAAAAAAATAATAATAATAAAAATGAAACGAAATAAAAGCAGGCCTGAAAGTACTCCCGAATAAATTAAAATGTTGGCAGCTATGCACTGGCGCAAAACTCATACCACTATTAATGAAACAAAATTTTCTGCTTATTATATTTAAAATTTTATAATTAGAGAAATTTTTTAAACAAATAATTGTATGAGTTCTGCGCCAATTTTCAATCCCTGTGAAAACAAAAAATTACGAGGGTAAAGTGAAAAGTTCTCGGCCTGACACAAAAATGGCGTTCCAATCAGCAAAATTTTGTGTTTCCTGCATTGGTGCATGTGCCATTAGTTTATATGACAAGTTTCAAATTGTTCACTCAAGTAGTTTGTTTACACGATTTTTTTTTTTCGTTAAAATGGATAAACTTGAATATCGTGCGGTCATAAAACTCTTCGTTTTGGATTGATTAACCCCTAAGGAAATTCATCTGAAGTTAACAAAAATTTACGGGGACTCTGATCCTTCCATGTTAACCATTAAACAGTGGTCAGTTGATTTTAAACGTGGTCGCACGTCGCTCGAAGATGACCAACTTCAAGGACGGTCAAGAACGGCCACCACACTGGAAATCATCGAAAAAATGCATGATATCGTGTTGGACGATAGGCGAGTGAAAGTGAGTGAGATAGCTGAGGCCGTGGGCACATCGGAAGAAATTGTGCGAAACACCTTGCACAAAGAATTAGGGATGAGAAAGCTCTGCGCAAGAGAGATGCCGCATTTGCTGAATGCCGATCAAAAGGAAAGGTGCAAACAATATTCGCAGCAATGTTTGGGACGATTGAATAAGGATCCGACCGATTTTGTGCAGCGATTTATCACCATGAATGAGACATGGGTCCACGTCCACCATTACACGTCTAAAACGATAAAACATGCCGGAAGGCCCGTAGATGAATATTTTCTCAGCCTTTTAGACTCTTACTTCCGGAATGATGAATACTGATGTTGGAGAAACACTGGACCAAGTGTGTTGAAGTCAAGGGAGAGTAAGTAAAAAAATAAAATCATTTTTTAACTGAAAGTCGCAGTCTTTCATTGTCAGGCCGAGAATTTTTCACCTTACCCCCGTAAAAGCAACAAAGGAAAGGTTAGACAAAAAACATTTCATTTCGTTTATTTAATTTCTTTTAAAGAATCGAATAAGTGGCATTTATTAAAAAAGACATAATAAAATACAAGATAAATAGAAATGTTAATATTAAATATGAATATTTACCGTGCTATTTTCTTAGCACTTCACCCATGTACATAACATCAACAAAGCAATAATTTACAACTGCATAACTAGAAATGCATATTCGGGGGATACAGCGCATAGATACCGCATGTGGCCCGAGATCCGCGGGTTGACCACCCCTGATTTAGACAATATAAACAATCTAAACATTTCTTTGTTACATACAATATACATTTAGATAGTGCTCACTTATTATGCATATCAAACATTTTCTAGTTTGACCAAAATAACTCAAATTGCACGCTGAACAAAAGCTAAATCGTTGATAGAACGATTATAGCCCCGAGAAAGAGAAAGAAATTCGCTCCGCCTACTTTACCACACCAGTATTTTTTTAGAGTATTTTTTTTTGGAGTACTTTTCTTCTTATTTAATCGTAATTGCATTTGAAGAATATTACTTTAAAAATTAACTGGTGTGAAAAAAAGGGCGTGACTAACAATACTACGGAATATTAATTAGGATGTTGGCAGGTATGTTTTAAGAAAGTACAGTTTTCGAAATTTAACAGAAATTAGATCAAACGTTTGAACACGATAAAGATTAGTATAAAAAGCAGGTTTTTGCTGTTGAGGAAGGTAATTAGGTAGAGCAAGCATGTTGAAGAAGGGAGAGCGAGAAAAGTATTTTAAAGTTCAAAAACACTAGTTGAGAATATAGTTGCCAACTTAGCACCTTTTGGCTACCGAAAAAAATTAACAGAAATATTTGTTTTATTTAATCAATGAACTGTAACGTTTTCACGGATAAAATAACATAAAAATCTTTATTAAAAATATGCAGTAGCCAAAAGGTGCTAAGTTGAGAACTGGCAAGACATTTAAACATAGCCTCCTAAACTAGATGCCTGTCGCGTTGCTTGTAAACTTGGAAATAGTTCAAGCGGTAGACAGCTCCACCTGGTATAGATTACGCGACTTTTTTATTAAACAGCCACCAATAATTTTTAAAAGTGAGATTTGATGTACATAAAAGGCGAATAAAATCGAAGAAATGGCGATTATATATATCATATATCACTTTTAAAAATTATTGGTGGCTGTTGAATAAAAAAGTCGCTCAATCTGTACCAGGTGGCGCTGTCTACCGCTTGAACTGTTGCCAAGTTTACGAGCAACGCGACAGGCATCTAGTTTAGGAGGCTATGATTTAACCCTTTGTGGCGCAAGGTAATTGAGATCATTTAAATTACACTGCCACCGGAATTCACGAACAAAAATAAAATAAAAGGAATTGACGCTCTTTTCTGCTATGTCATAAAAGTAAAATTTTGCTAAAAAATTTCCGGGATTAGTTTTTGCAGTTGGTACTTAATAATTGCGTCCTCGCAGCGAGGGCAGTGCACCGCAAAGGGTTAAAAAACAAAGAGAACTCTCCATTCCAGTTTATCAATTGAATTGTATATCAGGTCAATCAAATTAACTGATGCAAGGAAATTGACATGTGTGACACCTGAATGGACAAATAGAAAATATTATCAACCTACCTAAATCATTGTGGACATTTATAGCACTGACAAGATTTTCTTCAACTTAATGAACATGAATGTCTTAAATGGAGGTGCAAGTTTTCTTCAATATTCTGGTGTTTCTTCATAAAGTGTTATATTAATTAGCAAATGCGCAAATTAGAATCAGTCATTTCGCTCATGGAAAGTAATTGAAATTTAAAAATTCTATTAAAGACAGTTAAATAGATGCTCTAAAAGAGTAAAATATCATTTTAAAAATCTCGTAACAGTTATATTGTGAATTATATAAACAAATAATAATTCTTTATATTGAAAGTGTCAAAGTTTAAATATATAGAACTATTAAAAATGGTAAGGAATTAACTTTAAATATTACAAAATGTATACTTACAATGTCCTTAGCCGTGTACAGTTTCTTAAAGCATGAGATTCTATGTCTTCTAATTCTCTAGCATCTTCAATGTATCTGTAAAGGAAAAAAAAATCTATAAGAACAAATAAAAATAAAATAAAATTAATTAATTAATAAAACGAGGACAAAATTTTACTTCATGATTTTTTAAAAAGTAAACTGTTATATATATATGTACCATCTATTAAAAAAGAAAGATAGTAGGCTATTTCATATTTTTATATTTTAAAGTAAATACCTAGTACATATTTTCGTAAGTTAAAATAAAGAAGCATCAAAAATATTTTCCTGTATCAATCTAAAATTTATTAATAACACACTCGAATGAATATTATGAATAATAATAATAAAAAATCATTGAATCCATAATTGCACTAAGAAATATAATACATACAGATCATAGGCTTTTTCATATTATTACCATGTTTTTATTAACTTCGATTCTTGTTTGTGTGTTTGTCTGGTACAAATCTTACAATCGATTTTTAACTAACTTCCTTACATTCGAAACTTCCTTACCACATAAAAATAAATACGTTTAATTAAACGTGAATATTAAAAAATTCTAAAAAGTTAAATTATACATCACACAAAAATCGACGGCATTATCACTTTAAAAATTTTATACGCATTCATAAACTGCTAATGTAGTTCTATAACTATGATTCAACAGAAAATTTAAAAACATAGTATATATAACGTTTTTTAACATATAATTATTTGTTTTATTGTATAGTGAAGGAAGCAGTGCCCGAATGAGATCTTTAGTCTTGCTTGGTAACTAGGATAAATTACTCAACCTTAGTTTTTGTGCTGACCAAAGTAGGATCATATCCTCCTAAACCAGATGTCTGTTGCGTGGCTCGGAAACTTGGCGACAGCTCAAGCTGGTACAAATTGCGCGATTTTTTATTCAACTGACACCGATAATTTTAAGAAGTCATATATAATATATATAATCGGAGTTTATTCCATTCTATTCCTTTTTTATGTACAGCCGGGAAAAAAAAAAAAAAAAAAAAAAAAAAAAAAACGCAGCACTCGACGTAACTTCGTTGCTAATTGATTTATAAAAATGTAATAGGTATCATTCGACGGAGAATTGTGAGTAGTTTCAGAAAATGAACTGAAAATTTGAATTGGGGGTCGTCTACATATTAAAACGCGCACCAACTTTGATTTTTTTCAATGGTAATGCCCCATTTTTATTTTATATTTGAATTTCTGGGATTGCGACAACGCGAAAAAGTGTATTAGTTGTATATTTTACTTATTTTTTCACAGAGTTATAAGCGTTCAAAATTTGAAGGTGCTAATGTTAAATTCATATTTCAAACTTTTATTAATATCTTGACAAAAAATAACTTGATCGATATAATTTTTTTTTACAAGATACAGTGAAGAAACCCAAACATAATCCATCATTACTTTTGATTCTGAAAAATATTTTTTATTTTGAAAAATATTAATAAATTCATATTCATAAAAATTATGAATTATGACCTATACTAATTTTTACATAAAATGAATCCTAATGATGAAAAATATGGATGTGCAAATTTGCAGCTCATTCCAGTTATTAGTTTTCGAGATATAAATAAATCTTTTTTTTGGCGTGGTTTAGGGGGCCGTCTCTTTTAAAGTTTTGCATGAGATAACGAATCAAATCTTAAAAAATAACAAGGAAAATTAAACAAAATATGTTTATTTTTTATTTACGGGTCAAATTATATAACAACAACGTCAAACGCAAAGAAATAAAATAAAAATGATGATTTTTAGACATTAGTCTTAGCATCAAGAATTCATGTTTTCTAAAGAAGACAAACCCCGCCATCTTCGTTCTTCAAAACAAAACACTACAGAAAAGAAAAGTAAATGTGACATTGAGTATTCGTGTTAAACCCCTTCCAATATGTTGACAAAAATATGAACAAGTGGTATTTACTTCATCGATTACTGGTGATAAATTTTGAATCTTTTAAACGAACACTAGAAGAAAAAAATAACTAAATACGCGGGGTTTACTGTTTTAAATAGAAAAATTGGTAAATGTAAAAATTGGCAAATAAAAAAAGAATGGAATTTGAATACGAGGCAGACTTGTAAAATCGTTTCTTAAGTTAAAGGCTTAATCATTTGCTTCATATATTGCTTTATTTTTTTTATTTATTTGTTTTGTAGGGGGGAGGATTATTATTTTAAGAATACTTTAGTCTTTAAAATTGTAATATATTTTAACTTTATATATTTTTTAAATATACTTTTACTTTTATAAATATATTTTAACACATTTTGCGACCGCAGGATTTTGTAATTTTGACAGTAAGATACGCCTAAAGACGTTATTTTCTCAAAATAAAGTATTTCAGAACAAATTTTCTGTATTCCCAATTATATTACAAATGGATATACAGTATAATTATATTCTTTCTAATCAATATATTTCTATCCATAGTATATTTTTTGCAAAAATATGAACACTGGGTACACACTTAAGAAATAAGTAACACACAAATTACGAAAGTAACGCCCACTAAGAAAGTTACAGATTTTCAAATGACGTGAATCTACGTCAGCAGTCGCGAAAGGGTTAATTAAGTAATTATATTTTCATAGAAATTATAAAACGAATCGTACAGTTGCAAAGAGTTCAACTGACACAAAACTGGTAATTGCGATTAAAATTGTTTACTATTTACTTCATAAACCTTTACAATAATTTATCCGAAAAGATTTAGTTTATGCGTTGTTATATTTATACATCTATATTATTTCATTTTATATTTTATGTTACACCTACGAAAGAAAATTCAAGCTTTATTGGTGATCACTACAGCCATAATAGACACTTTTACTTGAAAAATATTGCACTTTTTTCAAAGAGTACAGTCTGGACAAATCGCAAGTGTAATGTATTTAAATAGACCTAAAATTATTTAAAAAAGTTCGGAAGTATATACAAATCGAAGAAACTGAATTCAGGATAATTAAGGAATTGGAAAAGGGTTCATCTTTTAATTAATTTTTATAATTCTTTTTTTCCTCAAAAACATTAAAATTCATCTGTTTTTTTATAGGATATTAATTTTATTTTTCTACATATACAGATAACCCCCTAACACATTTTTGGTTATTACTCTATAAATACTAAAGATAAAGTATACAAACTGTATACTTTTCCTCACTGCTAGACTCTCAGAAATTCGAATATGAAGTCAAAATTGGGTGTTGCTATTGAAAAAATCGATGTTAGCGCTCATTTCAATATGTAGATAACCCCTAATTCAAAATTCGACAGCATTTTCAAAACCTGCATTAAATTTTTCTGCGTCAATTTATAATGAAATTATAGCGAGTGCTGCGATTTTTTTTTCCCCGACTGTACATCAAATCCCACTTTTAAAAATTTTTGGTGGCTGTTGAATAAAAAAGTCGTTCAATCTGTACCAGGTGGCGCTGTCTACCGCTTGAACTATTGCCAAGTTTCCGAGCTACACGACAGGCATCTAAGTTTAGGAGGCTATGGTAGGATAAACAGTCTAACATACTTAAGAAGCTTATTGTGACCCTACTGTCTTATATTAATTTTATTTGTTTTCACTTCTTTTATATTTCAATGCTGTCACACCAGATAAAGAAAATTTTTTACAATTTCTAGGAATTAGAATAAAAGTTACAATTAAATAGAATTTTATATAATAGAAGCATTCTAACTTACATGGTTAATCAAAAGAGTTTATTTTGTAAAAAAAAAAAAAGAAAAAGAAAAAGAAAGAAAGAAAAAAAGAAACATTATTCACATTGATGTTTATGCATATTGTTGCTATAACACTTAGATTTGATAACAACTTGTACTGGAACCATGTACAGAAAATTAGCAATAAAAATCTGAATTGGAAACAAAACTATAATATTTTGCTGTAATTTAAATTTTTATAGCGGACCAGATGTACACAAAATACAGGGTGATTATAATTAAAGTTACGACTTCAAAACGCTATAATTTTAAAACTACCCATCAGAGCAATTTGATATTTTACCAGAGCAATCGTGAAGAGATGAAATTTTGTTTGGCAAAAGAAAAAAAAAAAAAAATAGTTCCAAAATGTGCCGTTAATTATCCGTAAAGTATTTGTTTCATGAAGCTCCTCTTTTTCTCTTTTCACTATGACTGTTTCCGCTGTAAACACGTATTCTTGTCTTTTTGCTATTTAAAAAAAAAAAAAAACAAATGTAGTAAACCCTTGATTTCTGCTATTCCATTGCATTGTTAACAACATTCCTGTGTTTAATGAGTCCATTTAGGCGTTTTCCCTGACATTACCCTGACAGCGCCATCTATAGGAACATGTTGGAACTACTTTTTTCCTCCCCTAAACAAAATTTCATTGCCTCACGATTGCTCTGGTAAAATATCAAATCGCTCTGATGGGTAGTTTTAAAATTATAGCGTTTTCATATCGTAATTTTAATTATAATCCCCCTGTATGTTTGAACGATTTCGTTCACAAAGATTTGGAAAAATAGCACGAAAGGCTTTTGAAATATTACTCTTTTTTGAAATCAGTAAACCTCACCATAGTTACCAACTTGTACAGTTTCCTAACACCATTTTTTTATTAAAAAATTTCCCTTTATTTTATCGCAGATGCCTCTGCAAAAATTTATACAAAATTTCTAATGAAATTTCTAAAATCCCATTAAAATCCCTAAAATTCATATTAACATTCTGAAATTCTTATTACTCACATCTAAAAGAAATGGGCGAATTGGCAACTATGTTTCAGGAACTTAAATAATGGAAAACTCAGATAAGTAACATTTATATTTGTACAAGGAATATAATTTTTTTATTTAGTACTTAAAAAATAAAGAAAGAAAATCAGATTTCGTGTTCATGAATGAGGACCGGAGAATGAAAAACCGGAGAATGTTTAAAGATTTCCATAAAGCGCTAAAAAGCAACATGTTTTTAAAGAGATTTTCCACGAAACAAAGATCACGCAATCACTAAATTTGATTTTTTTTTTTTTTTACAATTGGAAAAATTGCATTTTTTTTTTTAGATTAAAAATTAATAATAAGTGATGTGAAATATAAATGCAGTACTTGTTGTAAGAAGTTTTTTTTAATATATATATATATATCGGGTGTCCCGTAAATATGTAGACATTTCGAAAATTCAAAAAAATTGAAGGAATTGGTAGATTTGAAAGCAGTTTGCGAAAAACTTATTCTCATTAAGGGGGAATTTTTTTTATAAAGAAAAAAATAATAGTTAAAATTTTCGTCAAAAGAGGGCGCAGTACGTGAACAAATCTCAAATTTTTTTTTATGAAAAACAATGTTTATTTCTATGCAAAGATTTAGAGGCATATAATATCTATTCTAGGTGTTCACTCTCACCACAAATTGCAGTTTCTGAACCAGTTACAACACCGCTAATTACAGATTCAGTCGGCGATTCTATACTTGCCAACATACTAATTAATATTCCGTAGTATTGTTAGCCCCGCCTTCTTTTTCACACCAGTAACTTTTTAGAGTATTTTTCTTCTTATTTAATCGTAAATGCATTTGGAGAATATTACTCTAAAAATTTACTGCTGTGAAAAAAAGGGTGGGACCAACAACACTACGGAATATTAATTAGGATGTTGGCAAGTACGCGATTCTTATATCAGGGAAAACATTTTCACCATGAACGCTTTATCCACCAAGTCAGTATCGCACATAAAATTTCATGTATACATAAGTAGGAATAACAGTAAGAAGTAAGCTGTGTTCGTAAAACTGTGCAATTTATAGGACTCCGGCTTGCATATTTCTTGTTAAGCGTTCGTCAAGCACCATCTGTCGACGAAAAAATTAAATTTTTTTTCTTTACTAAAAAACAAAAATCTCCTTTCAGGAGAGTAAGTTTTCCATAAACCACGTTCAGTTCTATCAACTCCTTTAGTTTTTATGAATTTTTTAAAATATCTATGGACTATAAAATATCTATGTATCACAGCATATACAGGGTATGCTGATTAGGAATACTAAACTGTATGTCAAAAATGTAAAGGCAGGTATAGGGGGGCTAAATAAGCCTATTTCGTGTAGGAATGTGTGTGCGGTAATGACACATTAAAGCGCTAGCTTCCTATCTGGGAATCGCTTCTTGTACATCATTTGAGCAGTTAATACATTTCCTTGTGCAGCCCCATACATTAAATGCATGTAGGCCAGGCACTGGGGAAAAGATGCATGCTGCTCGAAATCTGTGCGGGGAATGGTGAATCCAGTTAGCGAAACGTTTTTATACGCCGCAGTCATCAGCGCTCTCTACCGGCTCAAAGCAGCATTACCGCACACACATTCTTATACGAAATCTGCTATTTAGGTCTCCTTTACCTGCCTTTACATTTAGGGCCACCTTGTAAAGTATATATTATTATTATTATTATTATTATTATTGCGAGTGGGTGGTATTTTTCCTTCTTTTATTTAAATTTAAAAAAATTAGAAACTTTTAAACTTATTTGTGCTTTTAGAGTATATATTTTGCATTTTACATGTAAAATTCAGAGAACTCGAACTTTATAATTGTAGTTTCTACTATGTAACTCTTTAATATGAAATGTTTCTCAAATAAGAAACTTTCTACTTAAAAAAAAAAAAAAAAATCTTGCATTAAATATTCCAGAAATAATTAAAAAATCCTTTTCAGTAAATTTACTGCTTTATACGTTTCAGCGTACTAAAATCGAAATGATATATATTGCTATCCTTTGTTAAATTTGATAAATTCTGTAGAAAAATTGCATTACCTTATAAAAATAAGACCAAACTGAATGTGAGTAAATAACTTCTTTTTTATACTAAATTAACAAAAGCTCTTTTTAGATGTCAATTAAAAATTTAAATGCAATATTTATCAAGTCTTGAATATATACATCAAAATGAAAAAAAAAAAAAAAAAAAAATCACACGTTGTATTTGCAAAAGCAATTGTGGGATTAAAATGAATTGCTCAAACAATTCTTACAATTTTTATTCATATAAAATAAAATACCCGTATTTTTTAAGATGAATATTTTTTTTTAAACCTATATTCCTTTTGTTTTCTCTATTCATTATGCTGTAAAGATATACCCTTACTTTTCACAGCTGGTTTACATGAAAACTTTCTAGAAAATCTATTGTTATTTGCATACTTTTTACCTTGCAATATATTTTTTTGTGTATAAAAAATATTGTTGACACATAAGTTTTTTCTTCTTGAAAAAACGAAGTTAGGCTTTTAGTTGTGTTGAAGAAAAGTTTTTCATCTCTAGAACATGAAAGAAAGTAAAAAGAAATAATCATTCAACTTGATTGCAGCATAAACAGAGAAAGAAAAATTATCTTATCAAAGAATAATGAATTTCGGTTTGAAAAAAAAAGCGTGAAAGTTTAAATTTGTTTTTCTTTTAAATAATGTGTGGATTAAATAATCTTCTATGCAAGAAAATTATGATTGCGAAAAATATTTCGAAAAATTATCTATGTTTTTCAAAGTTTGCTTGATGATGAGTTTTTTTTTTTTTTTTTTTTTTTTGTAATGAAACTGGTTTCTTCGAAATAAGAACTTTTATTTAAAGTATGTTCAAAGAAATAAAAACGAAAAATAGTTCTTAAATTATAAATAATAATATTAATAGTTCTTAGTTATTCAGTAGAAATATTAATTAATCTGCTTTAAATTATAGGCAACTGTAGATCATTTTTTTCATATTACTTACATTATTACAAGAAACAAAGAGGGAAAAGAGAATGAATGAAATTGTTCAAAGAATAGAGTTGAGCGGCCATCGAAATTGTCGGTTAGTATATAAATAAACGTTAAAAAAAATTGCTTCTAAAGAATATTTTGCAGCTATAAAAGTCTGATTTAATCTTTACACACAGTTGCCAACTTTTATAATTTATTCAGGAATATCTTTAGCTTCGCCTTCTTTTCGCACCAGAAAATTTGTAGAACATTGTTTTAGACCTGCTAACTATGCTAGTTTATACGTAATGGTATTAATCCCCTCCTTTTTTCACACCAGAATAGTTGTAGTCTTTTTATTTAATCATGAGAACATATTGCTGAATATTACTCTACAACTATTCTGGTGTGAAAAAACGGCGGGGCCTAATACCATTACGGATAAACTTGTGTAGTTAGCAGGTCTAATTAAGGATTAGGCTGGGAGCCTGTTCCTAATTAATTAAAAGAAAACTAATTGAAAATTCGAAAATCAGGCTTCGATGTATTGTGTTGTCATCGGGTTCTGAGCTATTCTGAAAGTTTCAAATGCCTAGCTTGTAGAGAAGTTAGTTAAAAATCGATTGCAAAATTTGTACCGGGCAAACAAGAATATAAGTTAATAAAAACATGGTAAAATAAGCTGCTTGCTTTTGCTTAAAGTGGTTGAACAGAAACAGGTGAGGTACATATAAACCTATTGATTTGACAAGTATTTTGATGACAGTAACTGTGTTGATTTTTACTTATTTTTATATATTACTTTTGATGAATTCTATTGATATTGAAAATTATTTCCAAATTCATACAAGATAATAAAACAGTTTTAAAAATTAATTTTTATTTGTCAAACAGAGTCATTTTAAACAGCAAATTGTAAACATAATTAACATGCATAATCACTTCTAAGACAAAATGTAAGTAAGTAAATAAATAAGGAAAGAAAGAAAGAAAAATAAAATTCATTTCAGATTTAATTTTTGATTCCTTTCCGATCTATAAAGGATTGAAACCAAATTGAAAATATTTCACTTATGACGTTCGACTTATTAAAAAGTTTATTTTGTATTTGCTATTATATTTAATTATCAAACTGTACCTTTGTGTTATACGAATTGTCATTAAATATATATTAAATATAATTACTTTTTAATTTAAAAATCATATCACTGAAATAAATAAGTTGAACTTCTGACATTTCAACATACGTTGATTTCTCAACAAATTATTGATAGGAATCTAATATTAAATGATTTCATTATAAAAATGTGAAACATGACTACCATATAACAAAAATTGCTTAATCCAGAAGAGAAATAATGCCTCGAAATCTAATAAAATACCTCCATAATTATCCTCGAAAGAAAATATTTAATAACGTTAAAGAAATTGATAGGTTGATGGATAAAATGCCTTAGTTCTATCTATTAGTTGAATGATTAGATTTGTCGGAAATGAAACAAGAATCTCGATGCTTTTATTACATTCGAAGTTTAAGAAAGAAAATTGTTTATTTTTATTATTATTATTATTTTTTTTTTTACATATATTGATTTTTGAATTAGAATTCATTCTGTATTATATGTTTTAGTTGCAATTTTAAGAAAACTGTAAAAGTGTCAAAAAAAAAAAAAAAAAAAAAGACATACTTGATAAATTCAGCAATGTCGGCTTTTTATTTACAGTTTCTAGTGCAGGTATGAGAAATTGGCGCACAACTCACACCACTATTTCTGAAACAAAATTTCATTCTTCTTAAATCAATGATTTTATAGGTAGAGATAATCAGACTTCTTTTTAAGTTGTTCCCAAGCTCGCCAAACTGCGGAAGCTTCCAAGGATAATTTTCTTAGTAAAGGGAATTTAAGTTATTTTTAATAATTTAATGTCGCAGCATAATTAGTGAAAACTTTACACTTTTACTGTTCTAAGGGTTGTATTTATGAAAAATATTTATTTAAATATCTAATTTAGTTTTAACACTGAAAAAAAAAATGTTTTAAAAAAGCACAGAGTACTTTATTATTATTATTATTTACACAGATAGCCGAAATGTTATAAGATCAAAGAATGAGAATGTCATAACGGAAACAGATTATTAATTAACTGAAATATTAACATAAAATAAAAGCTGTCTAAATTAAAAATACCAGACACTCACACATTCGTTAGCTATAAAAGTTTTGTTTATAACACTGAGTTATATTACATTGATTTAATTTAACCCTTTGCCGGTTCTATTTATTTTCACTCCACTGGTAAGTGTAGGCCTTTTTTATTCAATATCCACCCCTAAATTTCAACTGTAGTGGTTGCTTAACCCTTTCATGCGCGGTGGGATATATATATCCCACCTAATTTCACTTCCCAACTGGAAGAATTCATCCCAGAATTTTTTTAGAAAAAACTTACGTTTGTAACATATCAGAAAAAGGCCGGTTTTTTTAACCTTAAAATTCAAAATTTCTTTTACTTTAATTCAGGTCACGAATTCCGGTGGCAGTGTAATTTAAAGGATCCGAATTGTCCTGCGCCGGAAAGGGTTAATCAATTCGAACGCTAGTCATCCATTTTGTATATAAAATATGACTCTTCAAACTTATTGGTGGCAGTTGAATAACACAGTTCCTAAATTTGGCAAAAATGTTTAGAACGCTTCAAAGCTTTAAAGTTCGCGAAGGGTTAATATAATTTGCATGACTGGCTGTCACTGTACTTAACCTGAGATATTTATTGAAAAAAAAAAAAAAAAAAAGAATTTGCTCTTTTATGCTATTTCTGCAAAATGAATCATGAAAATACCTTCAGATACCGAAATTCTTCATTAATTTTTCCCGGGATCCGGACATAATGTCAAAGTTTGTAGATAATGCAAACATAAATGTTTAAGTATTTGTATACCTCAATGAATACTGAATTATTATCACCAGTATTTTGAGGAATCAATAACAGACTTTAAATCTGGATAAAAATTTCTTGTAAAATCCCACACTTGCCAAGATCCTAATTAATATTGCGTAGTATGTATTATTAGCCCCGCCGACTGTTTTGCACCAGTATTTTTTTTTTGCAGTGTTTTCCTTCTTATTTAACCCCTTAACGCGCGGTGTCCTCGCTGCAAGGACGCAAAATTTAAGATCCAGCTGCAAAAATTCATCCCGGAAATCTTTTAGCAAAAATTTACGTTTATAACATAGCCGGAAACGCCGTTTTTTTTAAACCTTAAATTTTAAAATTTCTTTTGATTTAATTCAGTTCATGAATTCCGGTGGCAGTAGAATTTAAATGATCCGAATTGTCTTGCGCCGCAAAGGGTTAATCATAATTGCATTTGGAAACTATTACTCTAAATATTTACTGTTGTGAGAAAAAGGGCTAACAAGACTACCGAATATTAATAAAGGTGTTGGCAAGTATGAAAATCATAAGTTTTGAAATAATTGTTTTAACTTCTGAATGCCCTAATTATTACAAGAGAAACTAAAATTCAATTAACTTTAAGATTGTTGTGCATAACAAATGTATTTATGATCAAGTTTTAAATTTTACCCTTTTTAAAAAATATTAAAATCACTGAAGTTTAAATAAACAATTGCTACAAAAATATTATTATATACAATTTTTATATGGAAATATAAAAGAAATATCGTGATAGTGAAATTTTTCTGGATAATGAAGAGAGAAAAATTTAAGACTGTCACATATATATATATATATATATATATATATATATATATATATATATATATATATAAAAATGTAGAGTCTTATTAGAAGAGAATATTCACGAAATGCACCAGAATATATTCCCCGCGTATTTTTTTTTTCCTTATACAAACTATTCAACTTTTGCTAACAAAGCATAAAAATAAAAATATATTCTTCCATGAATGAAAGTGGATAAAATTAAAAAAATGAATATATATATTGTTCTCTTATAAGGCAAGTTCAAGTTTACTTACTTGCTTGTTAGTTTTACCTGAAGTATAACTTGAGTACTTGAAGTTTTTTTGAAGACGGTTTAAAAAAAGAAAGTACTGTTTAAATAAAAAAAAAAAAAAAAATGAGCAGCATAAGTTCAAAATTTTCGTACTAAAAGAATTTTAAACTATCTTTAACAGTCTGAGATGTTAGTGCATATAATGAAAAGTTTTCAAATTTAGTGTTACATTTGGGAAGAAGATTTATATTTATTTAAATATTAAATTTAATTAGAAAACTAGTAAATATAAAGCAAAATAAAGTACTTTATTGAGATTTCGGGAAAATATTTTGAGATTATTTCAGCTCTTACAGGGGTCGTACTCTCCGCCCATTTTTTCAGGACACTCTCAGGGATGAGAAATTTTCAAATATATTGCTACCACTATTTTTATATACGAATCTCTATCCTGTATAACCATGGCACATTACTACAAATATATCAAACGTATTTCAGCATGAAATTAGTGGTTGCAAAAAAAAGACAGGAATTTTTTACTTCTAAGAGTGTCCTGAAAAAAGGGCGGAGAGTACGACAGATGCTCTTAATATTTAATCTGAGATCTTTTTCCTTAATTTTTTTATTTATATTACACTCACTCATTTCATTAAATTATGTTTACGCGTGGGTGTTGCTTTTTCAGTTAAAACACATCTTGATAGATATTATTTAATTAGGATATTAATTATATCTTGAATATATACTATTTACAAAACTATTTACAGGAACAAAATATCAATACAACCATATCGACTCACACATAGCCTCGCACTGCCGATTCCAAAAAGTTCCAAACCGAAACAGTCTTTGCCGCGGGTACAGTCAATAAGTTCATACACTACATCTCCTCCCTCCTTATTAAAGGTTAAGTCTGTTTGGAGGTCTGCGGATTCTTCCGGAACGTCTAGGTAAGGTTCCCGGACTGATTGTCACTGGCGGAGCACTGGACTGGATTCCAGAGTCGCTGCTTTGAAGTGATGGTAGATTCTGTGGCAATGGTGTTGAGTCCCTCACAGGATAACTCGCTGATAACTCCGATGGTGGAATTAGAGCTCTGAACTCTCTATCCGGAATTTGAGAGGTAGAAGTATCATCTGGGATTTTACTTGAATCCCCAGATCGAAATCTATGATACACATTTGTAGTCTGAGCACTCTCTTGCACATGATCGCCCACTGGACGCATGTGATCAATATGTCGCCTCATTAAGGTTCCATTTACGCTAACAGTATAATGTAGAGCACCATCTTTGTTAACCACTCGTCCGAACTTCCACTTTGAATTTGCTTGTCGATAATCTCTGACAGCAACAGAGTCACCAATATCAAATTTCCTATCATAAAATTCATATACACCTTTTCTGACCATTTCTTGGATCCTTGATTTTAAGTCTGGCAAGAGTAAGTCAATCCTGGTTCTAACATCTCTCTTCAAAAATAGCATAGCTGGACTATGACCTGTAGTTACTTTAGGAGCTTTCCTATATTGTAATAGGAATGTATTTAGCTTTTGATTCAAGCTGCCATAATTTTCTTGCATAGCTCTCAGGGACTGCTTCAACGTAAACACATAACGCTCAGCCTGCCCATTGCTTGATGGCTTGAATGGTGCGCTAATTTTGTGTTTGATGCCATTACTCTGCATAAACATCTGAAATTCGTGAAACAAAATTGTGGTCCGTTATCGATCACAAGTACAACTGGCAATCCGTACCTAGCAAAACAATTTCTGAGGCATTCAATCGTTTTGCTTCTTTTTGTCGTCTTCATGGGGAAAACCTCTAGCCACTTCGAATATGCCTCTACGACAAGTAAAAACATGTGCTCAAAAATGGGTCCAGCAAAATCGACATGAATTATCTCCCATGCCGTACTGGGGTATTCCCAGTGGTGAACTTTTGCTTTCGCCGGATCTGCTTTATGTCTAGCACAATTTACACATTTTTTTACCTTTTATTTAATAGCCCTATCTATGTCTTTCCAATACACGGATGATCAATTATTGCTTTCATTATCACAATACAATACCCAGATGCCCCTGATGTAGTTCCTCTAGCACATTTTTTTGGTATTTTCTTGGGACGCATACTCTTTGCCCATACATAATGCAACCATCTTGCAAGGTATATACTGCTTCTCTCCCTCCTAAACTTTCACCCAATTTCAATTTCCTGAAAAGAGGTCCTAACTCTGCGTCAATTTGAGTTTTTTTAGCCAGGTCTCGAGCCTTGATTGGAAAGGTTTCAATTTGACTTAATTGGAACAAAGCAACATAATCTTTTATTATTAGATCTTCTGACATTAAGGGTAAACGGGACAAACAATCGGCTTTACGATGATCTGTAGTATATCTATACATAATGTCAAATTCATAAGCTTTTAATATAAATGCATAATGTAAAAATCTCGTGGCTGTAAGAACAGGAAGTCCTTTTATCGAACTGAACATAGAAACCAACGATTTATGGTGTGTTCTTAAGGTAAATCTTCTGCCCGTCAAATACAGATAAAGTATTTTTCTGCCCACACTATAGAAAGAGCTTCTTTATCGATTTGAGAATATTTCTGTTCTGTTCCAGTCAAAGTTTTTGATGCAAAAGCTATTGGTCTTTCAGTACCATCCTGTAATTTGTGCGATAGGACGCAACCAATCCCAACTGGTGATACATCTGTTGCTAAGATAAGAGGCAATTTGGGATTATAATGAACTAAAACTCTAGGGGAGCATATTTCAGATTTTATTTGCTGAAAAGCATCCTGACAAACCTTTGACCACTCAAATTACTCCCTTTTTAGTCAAATTATTAAAAGGATTTGCTATAGTTGCCAAATTTGGGCAGAATTTCTCATAAAAGTTTACCAACCCTAAGAAGCTTTTAACCTCTTGTACATCGAGAACAAAATACAGATTTATTTTGTTTCTCAAAGAATTTCTGTTTATTTTTCTTATTAATATTAACTGCATTTATACCAGCAGTGCACCCCATTGTGTCATTTGACCCTTTAAATGCTTTTGTCATTGCTAGCGCTATTTGTAACGTTTTTTCTAGATCGATGTTATCCTCCTCGAATAACCTATCTAAAATTGTTTTATCTCTCAATCCGCTAACAAATACATCGCGTAGTATTATCATTGTCACAATTTATAGCCAGCGCTCTAAGCTCAGCAATGTAAGTACTGATACTTTCCCCTTCATTCTGTTTCCTATTTAAAAATTTATGACGGGAAGGAAACTTGCAAAATGAATGACGGATCGAAAATTGTAAAAAAAAAAAGGGGGGGGGGAAGAGGGGATACGCAAAATATATTTTGTTGCTACATTGCATACCTGCCAGCTTACAAATTAATATTCCGGAAAACTGTTAGAATCCGCCCCTTTTTCTAAACAACGTTTTTTTTAGAGAAATTTACGAAGAAAAGTACTTTTATAAAAGACTGGTGTGAAAAAAAAGAGGCGGGTATTTAAAATTTTACGGAATATTAATTAATAAGTTAGCAGGTATAATACTCAAATTTGCCAGCTTACTGGATTTTTGAATACCAATAATTTTATATAGAAATATCCGCTCTATATTTTAGCCAGAATTCACTGACTAAATAAGCTGAAAAAAATTTTAACGAAATACTGTTATGATTTATTTTAGGCAGTTGGCAGCTCTGGATATTGTTTAATAACAAGTTTGTAGAAATTATACATAATATATTGCAAAATTTGGATTTTTTCAACAGAGTAATTAATTATTGACCGTAGTATTAAAAAAAAAAAAAAAATCTCAAACTTTAAATCCAGACTGAAATATCTTATAAATTCATTCCGTTTAAATAACTCTTTGATTTCATTATGTCTTATTGGTTGTGAGAAAAAATAATATTAAATTAATTTTAAGAATTTTATGCATCAAAGTTGCATTTATGATCAAAGTGTTTTTAAAGTACCTCAAAAATTAATGAAGTTTAAAGAAAATATAATTAAACGTTTGTTACAAAAATATTTTTAATACATTAAAGTACAATTTTCACATAGAAATATGAAAAATAAAAAATCGTGATCATCTAAATTAACTGAGTGACGAAAATTTGAAGTATTAAAAAGTAACATATCTTGTTTAGAAAAGTATTACATTTTATTAGATGCATTCCGCGAAATACTCGAGAAAAAATTTATTGCTTATTCTTTTCTTACGCATGAACGGACTATTCATGTTTTGAAAACAAAGCCTACAAATAAAAACATTTTGCTAAATAAATATAAGTAGCTGTTGATTTAAGAAAAAAAACACAATAAATTTAAATTGTTGATTAAAGAATTAGCTCTTGATTTAAGAATAAAACCACAATGAATTCAAATCATTGATTTAAGAACATTGCGCTGCAAAAAAAAAAGAGTCCTGATACTATTTTTGTTGATTCTTGCGTAAAATGAGCTCCTGATTCCGAATATGACTCCCATTTTGCCCAGTCACCCACCCTTTTCTCGGGATAACACCCCTCCGCAATTTTTATCACTGTTCGATAATTTTATGGCCATGAATTTGATTTCGGGAGTGAAAAAGAATTAATTTAAAACTTAAAAACAAATAATATAATGTTTAATAAATAACATTAATAATCGATTAAAAAAAATATATATATAAGAATTGTAATACATAATTTCAGTGGCAAATCCCCCCCCCCCCTAAATTTTCCCCTTGCCGCAAATGTTCATGTTTTAGAATTTTCCAACTCTGTAGACCCTCAGAAGATATTTAACAGTTAAAATAATCCTCTCCCCCCTCCTAAAAATCAAATTTATAGGCATAAAATTACCGAAATATGATAAAAATAGGGGGCTGTCCCTAAAAAACGGTAGGTGATAGAGCAAAATGGGCGTCTTTTTCGGATTCATGGGATCATTTTACATAAGAATTTGTAAAAGAAGGTGTTGGAGGCAATTATCATGCAGAGCAGTGGAATTAGCTCTTGATTTAAGAATAAAAAAAACAACGAATTCAAATTGTTGATTTAAGAATGAGCTCTTGACTGAAAAGTAAAAACACAATGAATTTAAATTTTTGATTTAAGAATTAGCTCTTGATTTAATAATAAAAACACAATTAATTCAAATTGTGGATTTCAGAATAAAAACACAATGAATTCAAAATTTTATTTATCTCTTCTAACGCAAAATTATACTGTGTACCTCAAATGTATGAAAAACAGTCTTAAGGAATAGTGTATTGTTTAAATGTTTAAATAATATTTTAGCAAGTTTTAATTTTCTCTTTAAATAAATTCTAAACTATCTACAATAATATGATACCCCAGCAAAATTTATTAATTTTTATAAATTAATTAAAAGTTTTCCCTCTTAACAGATGTACTCATGAAAATGATTCATATTTATTAGACTACTAGCAGGCTTTGCCCGCTTCGCTGGTCACTAAATTTAAAGGAAACTCTTTTCTATATAGCTTTATAAAAATAAAATAAAATACTAAAATTGCTCAAAAGCTCGCTTCGGATCCCTGCTGCCTTCGGTAGCGATTTGGTCATCCGCTAAAACTCGGGCGCTTGTCCCTATTACCTGAGACAATGGTTTACCAATAGGCTTGCATTAAGTCCTTATTAGATAACAGTTTCGAAATAGATAGTATTGAAAAAAAAAATGAAGTATCCCCTTTATATTTGAATCCCAGTTACATATGAACAACACTATACGTGGTGCACATAATATTTGCTTTTACGTTATTTCCTATGTTTATTTTGTTTATCCCCGATCAACCATAAAAATTATAACAATTTCACGCTAAATATTATAATATGCTATGACCGGCTACGTCTGTTGCATGAGACAATTAATTTTTTGTGGTTATTAGTATTCATGGTTTGTAAGCATGATCATAGTACCGCCTTAATATAGCTCTCTTTGGCGACTTTTGAATTTTTGTCACCATTTTAGATTTTATCCCTTGTAAAAATAAGACTTAATACCTCGTAACAATATGCTATGAGCGCTATTTCTGACATATTTTAGACAACTAAACTTTTAATGGTTATATATATTTCCCATTAAGCATATTTTTATTTTCATTTATTTATTTAAATATTGATGAAATTTGAACTTCAATTTGGTCTAGGCAGTTGTACAGGCTGTATACTACACGTTTGTGTTTGTGAAAGAAAATTTATAAAATACATACATTAGTTAATTTTAAAAAATCTAATTGTCCGATCGATAAGCTGTTTAATCCGTTGGATTCACAAAAATTGCATCTTTCATTTGGTATCTTATTTGTAACGATACGACTGATATTTCTAATTTTTTTAATTTACTTTCCTCATTTTAAATACATGTAATTTTTATTGTTCACGTTTTTTTTTTTTTTTTTTTTTTTTCCGTCGAAAAAATAATGATAATTTTTTTGGCAACAATTAAATTAAGGAATAAAATTAAATATTTTAAATAAATGTAATTTTTATTGTTCACGTTTTTTTTTCTTTTTTTTCTGTCCAAAAAAGAATAATTTTTTTTGGCAACAATTAAATTAAGGATTAAAATTAAATGGCCAATTTATCAGTTATTAGAAGGTTTTTATTTTAACATTTTAATTAATTAAAAGAAAACTAAAACAAAATTCGAATATCCGGCTTCGAGGTGCATCAGGGGAGCTCATTACGAATCAACATGCAAATTTTTGTAGCTCAGTCATCAGCCGTTAGGAACACACCTAAACTTTATTGAATAGCAATAAAGTTCAAATTGACTCTAGAAAACGTTTGTATGGGAAATAGAAAAGGGCTGTTTTTAGGGTTTTCCCGGAAATTATTCGATTTTTTCTCGCCTTTTAAACCTTTCCTAGACCTCCACGAACATTTCAAGACTAAGATAAGATAAATCCGTTCAGCCGTTCTCGAGTTTTATTGAGACTAAAGAACAGCAATTCATTTTTATATATATAGATATCATTAAATTGAACAATAAAGAACAAATAAATATAAAGCACAACAGAGTATTTAATTATATGTCTCACACGTATACCTAACGAGATGAAGGAGTATAGAAGGAAAGCATTAATAAACATAAAAATAAATAAATAAATAAATAAATCAGTGTTTAAATTAAAAATATCACAATCTTCCACCTCCGTTAGTTATAAAATTATCTTTTTGCGATAACATTAAAATATGTTATAGTGCTTTAATTTAAGATTATTAGTATCACAGACTCTTAACTTGTGAGCTATTTAAACAAATTCCAATTAATGCTATTCCTGCAAAATTAATAGTGAAAATACATTTATACGCTGAAAATCTTTGCAATGTGTCCAAAACTGAACTAGAATGTTGTGGCCATCACATGACTTTCTTCCATATTTTCCTATGCAAATTCACTTAGTAAAAATAATTTATTAAAATCATTATAATAAAATTATCTTCTATGATAATGCAGTACGATTTCCATATTAGAGAAGTAGTATAACATTAAATATCCAGAAAAAGTTCATTTTATTCTCGATAATACATTAAAAAAAATCGATAGCTTTATTTTAAATTATCGCAGATCAATGGTTCAACCATTCATTTTAAAGGTATTGGCGAGCTCTTTTAAATAATACCCATCATGAAAATTTATTCCCCTAGAGGGGGAGGCGATGCTCTTGCATATACAAATTTTTTTTCCCCTGTTGACTATCTCTACTATAAATAATTATTGTAAATTCCATAATGATTATTAAAAAATAATTCTCTTTATGCACATTTATACAAAATTTTGTCCTAGACCACCATGTTTAAAATTTAGAAAAAGCGGTATGGCAACGCAACCTGTTAGACAATTTTTACCAAAAGTTGATAGGCAATAATATACGTCAAGGTGTAACTACATACCAACTTGTATGAAATTCTGTGCAGTAGTTTCTGAGATACAGTTGCCAAAAATTTTGTCACACACACACAGAGAGAGAGATAGACAGATAGACATTTTCTAAAAATGGTCAAATCGTGTTCTACAGCTCTAAAAACGTGTAAATCCATCAAAAACCTGAGGTCGAAAATTTTTATGAATCCAATACTTTCTTCTATTGAATATAGAAGAAAGTAAAAAATAATAACCAAAAGAAATAAGCATGCGCATTTTTTTTTTTTTTTTTTTTTTTTTTTTTAATATTGCTTAATAGCAAAATTTTCAGAATTTATATACACAATAGTTTTTAAATATTAGAATTTCTTAACGGAGCACTTAATTATTGCCATCGATATTTTGAAAGAAAAAAAAAATCTCAAATTTTAAATACAGACTAAAACATTTTATAACATTATTACTTTTGAAATTATTATTTTATTTCCCCCACTATCTTAACTAATATAATTAAAAATTAGAATTCAACTACTTTCTAGGAACTTTACGCATTAAAAATATTTTGATGATCAAAGTTTAAAATTTTAGTAATGATAAAGTATTTAAAAAATCACTCAAGTTTAAAGTAAGTATATTATTCAACACTTCAAAAGTACATTTAATTCTTTTCAAAACAATTTTCATTGGGTAATATCAAAAGAAAATCGCGGCATTGTAAATTTTCTGAGTAATGAACAGTGAAAATTTTTTAAGAATGTCATTAATAGAAGAGTACACAGTCATATTTGAAGCATGTGTATGCAAAATATTCGACAAAATATTTATGGCGCATTTTCTTCTTTACGCCTGAATGGTCTTTTCAACTTTTGATAACAAAGCATAGAGATAAAAATATCTTCAATAAATACAAGTAGCTGAAGTTTAAAATTGAAAACAAGATGAATTCAAAATTTTATTTTTTTCTTTTCATGCAAGTTTCATACTACCCTGTACTTGAAATTTTTGGAAAACAGCTTGAAAGAATAGTGTACTATTTAAATAAAATTTTATAATAACAGCTTAACTTTTGAATTTCGTTATATGAAATAAATTTTTAACAGGCCTTAATCTGATAAGTATCTGATAACAATCAGATTGCTTTTACTTTTCTAATGATTATGCTTATAAAAAAGATTCATGCTTATTTAAGCATCTCATTGAATTTGAACACAAAAGAGCAACAATATAAAGCATCACAGAGTACTTAGTAACTATATTTCAACCACATAGCTCAGTAGTTGTAAAATGAATGAGTGTAATGCAATAACAAAATTAGTAAACATAAAAAAAAAGACTTTCACATTTGTTAGTTATTAAAATATTTGTTAAGATGCCATTAAGTTATGTTACTTTAGCAAGTATAATGTTATACTTTGAAATTTTTTGAATCACGGCTTCTAAATCTGTGATCTACGGAACTAAATTCCATTTCTGTAATTTAAGTACTTCTGTATTTTTAAGAAAGCCTTAAATGAAACATTGTATTATTTGCATGTCATTTTTGTATGCAATTATTTCAACACATGCTACTCAGCAAAGCGATTGATATATATATACAGGGTGCACACTAATCTTCGCTCTCACACTTTAACTTCCTAACGGCTGCAGAAAAGGGCTGCTTCATAAAGGAGGGTCTAGGTATAATAAAGTGGCTATGCACTACAATATGTGACTGTGTTTACAGCGATACCTAATGCATGAGGTAGGGATAAGACTAAATTACAAAGTTGGAAAGCATTAAAAGTATTTTGGTATGAAATTTGGTTGCCGGTTTAAAACCAAAACAAATTCGTTATATTTCTGTTCTGAAATTGTCTGCAAAGTTTATGAAGAATTTTTCAACTTAACAATGCTCTCATGCTCATTCAATACTCTTCTAGAATTGAAATAAAATACATTTTGTCCAACAAAAGAATAAGTTGCCCATGAATTTTTATGTGTCGTCAGAACATTCTTAAAAGAATTCATGATTTAATTATTATTGAAGACAACGGGTGAAAGGATGCCTAACCAAACATAAATTTATTGCATATATTTAAGAAAAGAAAAGATCTAACTGTTAAATAAGAAATTATTAAGTGAAAGGGAACATTCAATCAAAAGTTATTGAGAAAAAGTAAGTTATTAATATTATTACTTTATAGTTTTATAAGAATAAAAAATGATATACAGTATAAAGAAATGGAATGCATTTATATAAGCATGAATGAAAATACTTCAGACTGAATTTAAACGATATGAAGAAAGATATAATTTAAAAATGCATAATTTTAATTAAACAATAAGTTCATATTCAGCATACAATTAGATAATGTAATTTTTTTATTTTAATATGGTAAAGAATCCATTTATGACGTTAAATTATACTATTAAATTTATTGGTAATTAAATTAATAGGTTAGGAACAAAATTTCAGCATCTAAAAAAAGTACACCGAATTCTTAAAATACTACTTTGATTTGAAAGCAAATATTTAAATTTAATTGAAATTCCTAGTTATTTATTCTAGTAAAAGAAAATAAATTAAATGCTACAGTTCTAATTCTTACGTAACTTTTTATTTTCATATTTGTAATAATTTATTTGCAATAAGGAAAATGGCTATCTTGGTTTTATATTGTCTTGTTATTTTAAACATTTAAACAATGCTTTATATTATACACTTTAAAAAAGTTATTTATCTTACGTTTATTTAATATATTTTACTAAATAGTAACTTTTTAGCTGTATATTTTATGAGGTTTTTAAACAAGAATTTTCCGCAAAAGGCACTGATTTGAAATATTACATTCTTTTAAAAAGCGATCTTTGTATCATTCTTTAAAGATATGTACTACAAACAATTAATGAAGGTTATACATTACGAGGATGAAATTTTTTTCTTCTAGAGGATGTGTTTTTCTGGAGTATTTTTATATACTGATTAAGGAAAAACTATTCAAAAATTTTCATCACGTAAAGTATTAATGCCCCAATTTTCAACTCCCATCTAAATTATTTCCCGCAAAATCTGGGTGATGCAAGTGAAGAACAAGGAGAGTCCTATTTCATCAAGACATCAAAGGAATGTAGAAAAGGTATCAGGGATGATCGAGTTTCAATACGTTAACAAATTATTGTTGGGTGTTGCATAGAGAATACTCCTCCTAGAGCAACACCACCTGTAATAATGCCTTCGAGCTGAACTCTACGTCACGGAAAATCGGCCGATTACATCCAATCCCCACGATCCAACATGTATCATAGGAAATGTTGATTAGATAAAATCGGCCGATCTTCCATGACGTAAAGCTCAGCTCGGAGGCATTATTACAGGAGGTGTTGCCTAGAGGCCCTCAAGCCGTGCACAAGAGAAAAAGCTCTAAAGGGATCTTCGATGTAAAGAAACACATTAAAAGGGTAAAGTGTAAATAATAACTTATTTTAATGCATTTTTTACATAAAAGTTTCGATTGTGTTTCTACTTCTGTGTTAATTCTTCATATCTTCATCCTTACTTTGTAAAAACCTTTACGTGATAGGAAGAATCGAGAAACACTTCTGAATTCAGATTCAGCGTATCAAAAAACATTAGAAACACCCAATGCAGGGCGAAAAAAAAAAAAAAAAAAAAAAAAAAAGAAGTAAAAAGTGGTATTCAAAATTGTTACTGCTGATAATCTTGCATTTTTGTTATCGGAAAGTTATATATTCGTAAACAGTTATATATTTTCTTTTTTGGCCGTATATATATACTAGTATCGCCCAGTGGTCGAAATTCGACGACAAATTTATTCAAATCTGAGAATTCTTATAAGTTAGCACTAAATAAATAAATTTAGAAATTTAAAATTTCTCTGTAAACAATGTTCTTTGTAAATACTCTTTCGTCATTAGCTAAATGACCTTGCCCACTGTGTTCTGAAATATAAAATTTTAAGCTATTGAAAGAACGGACCCGACTTGTTGCAACATAAAATTGACCGTGTGTAAAAACTGGTTCTTTCAACAAAATACCAACCCTTTCAAAGGTTTGTCCTTGTAAATAAATAAATAAAGTCACTTTTCGTTGCTAAAAGACAAATAACAAAGAACATTTGAAGTTTCAAAAATTAAATAATATATATTATTTACATATTAATACACAAACATGAAATTTATCGTACGGCTAATATCTCTTTAAATTACAGCTGACATAAATCATAAAACAAAAAAGAAAGAAATTAGATCATAAATAAATTAGAAAATAAAAAAATGATTTCTCATAAATCAAATCTTTAGGAAATCTTTTTTGTGGTTCCACGGACGGCCAGTGACGTCATCACTTCGCTTGCGTATAAGGATGCTATACAATTTACTGTGTCTATGGTTTTATTTGAGTTTTATGAAATTGCCAGATTTAACAACTTTCCACTTTTAGGTGTATTTAATGTAAAGGAATCGGTATGAAAGGGAAAAATGGGGGGAAATGCATAAAAAATAAAAGTATTTTTAAGTACCTTCTTGACATCGTAAGAAAATAAATTTTGTATTCGCAGCATGTGGCTAACCATACCTTTCGAATGATACCATTTTCAACCCTCTACTCCCATAATTAATATGTTAAAAAGGGACTACAAATTTTATGCTCGCCTATTAATATATAGATATATATTATAAAAGATCGCTTATCCATTAACAGAGATCGTACGGTCAATTTTTTGCTTTCTCTTATCCATTTATATGGAAGAAAAGGTATTGTTTTTGTGTCAAGTTTCCGAAAAAAAGATTTTAATATATTTACATATTTTGAGGTCCTCTCAATCCAAAAATAACATATTTTTAGCGGTTGATCTGTGTGTGTGTCTGTGTGTGGATCTGTGAATGCGTCTGTGTGTCTTTTATCAACATATATCAAGAGCTGATAGTAGTAGGAAGTTCAAACTCACTATTCTAAATCTGTATCATGTAAATATTTTAATTTTCAGTAGTACCAAATAAATTGTTCGTGTATAGGAACATCCAAGATAATTCAAATATGTTACGTCGAGGGCGGAATTTTTGTTAGGTATAGTATGATACCTATAGGCTACACGAAACAAAATGAAATGAACATATATTTTTTAAATGCATCAAATCATGATTCGTGCAGAATATAATATGATTATCATCCGCCATTCCTTTACGGGACACCCAAAAGAACTAGTTATATACTTGAAAATTGGTGGAAGTGCATTTTAGGCTGTGCTGTGTGCTATTAATGTAGCAATATATTTAACAGAGCTGCCAACCTAATCCGGAAAATTGTTTGTACCGCTCCTTTTTCTACAGAAATACATTTTTAGAGTACTTGTTTTCTTAATTCATCGTAAATATATTTGAAGAGAATTACTCTAAAAATGAATTGGTGTAGAAAAAGGGGCGGTACTAACAATTTGCCGGATTAGGTTGGCAGCTCAGATTTAAGCACACAATGTAGAGTGTGCATAATTTATACACGAAATACAGGGTTGCCAATAATTAAGCGAAAATACTCTTTTCTATTTAATGTAAATGGAGAATACAATAAATACAGTACGATATTTTACATCTCTTTGTTTACAATATTTTACCATCTTCTGGGAAATTGTTTAAGAATGAATATTAATTCCTCGCTCCCATATGGTAAACAAAGTATTTTTTATGTTAAATTATCAGTGCTTGTTTTTTTTTTTTTTTTTTTTTTTTTTTTTTTGTATAATTATGCATTTTGAGTGTTCCCGAATACTAAAGTGTAGTTTTTAACGATTGGCCTTTGGCTGTTATCAGCGTAACTTAAAAAGAAATAATTGCACGCAATTTAAAGATTTTATTTTTAAGTTCAAATGAGGTTGTTATTTGAAAAGTTTGATCAAGATTGATAAGTTTCTGTGGATGAATTTTGCCTGAATAATTTGGAATAAGCTTTTAAATTTAATAACAGCTTTGGCCTCCAGGCCATTTCAAAGGGGCACTCTTCTATCACCCATGAAATCATCTCAGGACTTCAAGATCTTCAAGCTATAAATAAAACCTGTACACTTCAGTGGATACCTGCACACGTTGAAATAGCAGGCAACGAAAATGCTGATAAACTAGCCAAGGAGTCCAGAAATCTCAACAATAACAGCAACAGTGTCTCTCTTCAAGATGCAAATGCAATAACTAAATCTAAACTTAGAGAGAAAACAATCCAAACGAAACACCAGCTTTGTGAAATAAATACAGATCGATTAATAACAAAAACTATAATAAGGTAAACTATAATAACCGGTCATCACAGAGGCATGAAAATTAATAAAGAGGGTGGAAGTGTGTATAGAAACTGTAACAATTGCCCAGATACACAGCTTACACCTTGCCATATCTTTGAGTGTCCGGCAATAAGTCCGAATTTGAGAGAAATTGGAATATTACCGTCACTGATAGACCTATATGACGACAACATCCAAAAAAACGCAGATGCAGTTTTAAAGATCCACGGTTTAATCTAATTCGACTACGTCATGTACACGACAAAAAAAAAAAAAAAAAAAAAAAAAAACAGCTTTGGCTTTTATATAAATGGAGACATTACATTTAAACTGATAGTTGAGGGGCGGTGTCCCCCCCCCCTATACAGAATCAATTATATGTAAAATAAAACTGTCAATAAACCAAGTTTCAATTTTTTTAAGCATAGGTTTACAGTATTATACAGTACTTGTTATCTTACCCCATAATCTGCAAATTTTCTTTTGAGTATTGAGAAATACAGAGTAAGAGAATTTTGTGTGCGTACAACACCAGATTATTATTTTTATTGTTTGTTTATTTCTGACTCAACCATGAATAATATTAACTAGTAAGTATCGTCATAAGTAAAGCTTACAAATTCAAGAAGATATGTATTTTTAAGTATTGGTAAAAGTCTCAGGATAGAAGGCAGGTCTGCATGAACATTGCATTAAATTAGTACTTTTCACATATTTTTTACGAACTTCATATTAAGGGCATAGCTGCCAATATTTTAATTTATTCCGGAGTACTTTTAGCCCCGCCTTTATTTCGCACCACTTTATTTATAGAAAAAATTCCTTCAATATATAACTTTAATAAAATAAGAAAAAAATACTTTAAAACAATAAGTGGTACGAATTAGAGGCGGGGCTAAAATTACTCCGGAATAAATTAAAATATTGGCAGCTATGTTAAGGGGATGTGGACGTTGAAAATCGTTCTGTGAAATAACTGTCTGACATTGTAAGTTAGCATACATAAGCATTAAAATTTATCAATATTAAATATATTAAAGTTTCTCGAAAGTTATAGAAATAAAAGTAAAAAATTTACTTTTTTTCAGAAAGTTTTAAAATGCTTCATGCTATTCTGTTTTTAAATTTTCTCCCCTCTATTTTACATTATTATTGTTTATCAATATATTCTAAATATATTTGTGCGTTACTTTCAGGACAGATTCATAAGTTAATATTTTAAAATTATTTTTGCGTATGAATACTGAAATTTCAAATAAGTTGTTAACATAAAAAAAAAAAAAAAAAAAAAAAAAAAAAAAACCTTATAAGTCAATCCTTAAAGTAATATAGTAAACCCAGAATTTTAAGCCCGAATATATTGATAAACTCAGCGATGAGAATTTTCCACTTTTTTTTCCACCACTAATTCTACGCAGAAAAATGTATTGTATTTTTTAAAAAAACCTTGTGATTAAATAGAATAGATATTAACATATAAAATTAACGGTGACAAAAAAGCGAAAAATTCTCATTCCTATAAACTATAATAGTGTGAAATAGAGCAGGGATGGAACACGGGTGCAGAATTCATACCACTATGGATGTAAGAAAATTTTCTACCTCATAAATCAACGATATTATAGGTATAGAAATTTCTTAAACAGATTCCGGTATGAATTCTGCGCCCGTGTTTCATCCCTGATAGAGGAAAAATTTTAAAAACTTTGTCGCGAGGAGCATCTTAAAATTTTTCGAAAAATAAAATTTTGAATTTGAAATTTTTTTTCATTATTTTCTAGAAATTTTAATATTATAATTATTTTTACATTTCAATGAATATCTATGCAAAAACTCATAACTGTAATACAGTAATTTCAAAGATTTATTTTCTATGTCTACCGTCTCCGTAATTGAATTCAACGTAAAGTTAAATAAATTTTGAAATAACTATCAAAAAAGAATCTAAAAGATTAAAAGCATAGTTTCATAACATAAAAAAATATTCCAAAAGTTTACTAAGTTTTAATTCAATTCGTAAGTCAAGATTTTAATTTAATAGAATACTAGTTAATTTAGTAAAACAAAATGGATTAAATGTAAATAAATAGTTAGATGAAAAAAGTTTTCCAATTTCAAAATAATTTAATCTGGATCACAATTTTTTTTTTTTTTTTTTTTTTTTTAATGTAAAAATTTTTTTAAATATTTTTCATCTCAATTTAAATAAATGGAAATCTTTTGAACTATTTCTTAAACTAGAGTAGAAATAATACTCTAATAAAAAGAAAAATACCTAAAAATAGTTTTAACCTATCATGCATAAAAAATTTCCAGAATAAATTTGCTAATAAAATTTTCAGTTGACTACTTAACTTTTATGCAAAATTTCTATAAAAAATATTAAATTGGTTTTGTTAAATTTGTAACAATTGAAATTTTAATTAGAAAATTTTACAATAAAGAATCTAACTTTCGTCTGCACGTGGTTCTGAAAATGTAAGTGGATTTATAAAACATTTTTGTATTTCTTTTTAAAGTTTATTTATCTTATTGTCGCTGTCGGATACATCTTCCGCTAGGCTGCTGTGTTTCCAGCAATATACGCTGATGGATAAAATTAAAGCAACAACATGTTTTCCCGTTCTCTTCTTTTGCACATAATTTTTAAACAAATAAACATATGAATATAAAATTTGGATGGCCTGTTCTTTATCATATTATTAACGGAAGTTTATGTAACTTTTGCATAAGAATAATTTTTAAGCTAATAAATGTTTATTTTTCTCTCAAAAGTAAGCTTTTGAAAAAAATGAAAAAATACAATAATTTTAGGAAAGAACACTTAGTGAAAAGTGGTGTTAAGGATATATTAGAGATAGGTGAAGACGCACATGCCTTGAAATGTTAAACTAAATCTCGATTTTTCTTTCTGTATTAACTTTTCTTTTATTTTTATAATGGACTTTTAAAAAATATATATAATTAATAACTTGTAAATTATGAGCATCACCAGAATAATAAAAATATCGCTAAATAGTTCTATAATGAACATCTTATTCAATTTTCATATTTGTATGTATATTTTTTAAAAAGTTATTTGCATGCGAAAAAAAGAATACAAAAAATAAGAAACAGAAAAGTGAATACAGGTAGAAAGGTTTGGTTGTAATCTAACATATGGATGCGTGTGCATCTTCACCTATCTGTAAGGCATCCTTATGACCATTTTTTATTAAGTGTATTTTCTAAAAATCATTGACATTTTTCATTTTTTCCAAAGCTTACTTTTAAGAGAAAAATGAATATTTATTAGCTTAAAAATTATTCTTATGCTAAAGTTACATAAAATTTGGTTAATAAAATGATAACGAATAGACCATCTAAATTTTATGTTCATATGTTTATTTGTTTAAAAATTATGTGTAAAAGAAAAAAACGAGAAAACAGGTTGTTGCTTTAATTTTTTCCACCAGTGTATGTATAATTCAAAAATTATATTTTCGTATTTTACATGTTTTTTTTTTTTTTTTTTACACATTGTTCGTGTTAGTGGGCACAGTAAACAAAACCTATTTTACTCTTATATGAAACTGCTCTATGGAGCCTCAAATATTTGCTTTTAACCACTTCACCGGCCATCCCGAGATAACTCGAGGTAAATGTAGCCTTCCAAACGCCTGTTCTATTTGATATTTTTTGTTATTCGAAAATGAAGCAAATAATACTAACAAACCTTTACTCATGAAACAATAAATAGTTCTTAATTCAAAAATGTAATTTTTTTTTCAGTCCATGGTGTCTTTAATATCCAGTAGCACAGTGTCTCTTTGTCTTTTATTTATTTATTTATTTGTTTTTCGGTTAATACTGTTTTTTTTAGAATTAGTTTTCATATTTTTGTGACATATCTTTTATCTACAGCACGTCTAAATGTAGACCCAAGAATATTTCCTTCAAAACTATTTAAGCAACAGACGTTATTTCTGGAACAGCAAGATGGATTACACATTTCTTATCTGTGTGATACATTTCTGGTTTTGCCTTATTTCTCCTTTTTACTGAATTATCAGTTCCATATCTAGTCACATTTCTTTCAACAGATTTAGATCTTTCAATTTCTTTAACTATAATACGAAATGACATTTGCCTACCATTTTAAAACCGCTTTTTTTGTTACTCTAATTCATGTAAATCTTTTTTCTCGATGCAATTTAACTAATGTCCGATTTAAAGAATTTTAAACCTTATATTAGACCCGCAGTTAAAAATTCATATAAAGATCTATGACTTATTCGCTTGAAAATAAAATAAAATAACAATTGCCCTTATAATTAATAACATCTAAAAAAAGTAGAGGAAAATCATTTTGCATTTTTAAAATGCTAATTTGGTTTTATTTTTTAAAACATAACAATTTATGTTTCCAGAAAAGATTTGTTTTAATTTTAATATTCATTGACAACAATAAATTCAAACTTAGAAAAAATATACATAGAAATGCAATATATTTTACCATGTTTTTAGTAACTCGCTTTCTTGTTTGTTTGTTTGTCTAGTACAAATCTTGCAATCGATTTTTAACTAACTTCCCGACTAGCTAGACATTTGAAACTTTTAGAATAGCTCAAAAAATGATGACAATGCATTCTTTTAATACTTTTATTCAATTAATAAATCTTTGGAAACTTCTCATAATTGCTCTCTTTATTACGCATTGGATAATTTTCTTTCAAGTTGTTGGAATAATTCTTAATATATATATATATATTAATACATAGAATAGTCAAGTTTTTATGATTCAACAGACAATTTAAAAAAGTGGGATGTAAAAAGTTTTTTTTTTTTTTTTTTTTTTTAGGACATAGTACTATTAGTTTCAATCTATGGATTTTTACGATACCAGTTTTGCGATAGTTGGACATGTATCGAAATCGAAAATTTATCAAAATATAATTGAATAATTTGAAAGCAATGTTATAATTTGAAAAAAAAAAGTAATAGTCCTCCGTACTAAACTAAATTCTGCTTTTGCCAAAATTTCATAAATATCTCTATCTCTCTCTCTCTCTCTCTCTTTTTTTTTAAGGAAAAATAAAATAAAAGAAAATTAATAATAATCAGCATCAAAACGGACAGTATCGATTTTTTTTTTTTTTTTTTTTTTTTCCCGCCTTAGTTGCAATTTTAAGAAAATACCACCAAAAGTAAAAAGCGTACAACTTTTTATTTATTTATTTTCTTGTAATTATTTAACAATTATATATTCATGCTTTGATCTGTCTCACCTTGGAGTTAAGTTTAAGATTTATATTTACATTTGATTATAAATTATTCCTTAGGTAAGCAATGATTTAACATTAATTTTATTATTATTATCATTATTATTATTATTATTATTATTTAATAAACTGTCTTTTAAAGCTGTTGATTATTTTGATGCAACTTGTTGAATCGATTTAGTATATCAAACCCAGGGTTTGTACAGACTCGTCATCTTCGAGGATTCTCTACCATTATTTTTGTAAAATAAAATTCACTTTAAAAGGTTTTTTTTTTTTACCATGTTTTTATTAACACGCTTTATTGATTGTTTGTTTGTACAGTACGAATCTTGTAGTCGATCTTTGCCTAACTTCTCGACTAGCTAGACATTTGCAACTTTTAGAATAGCCTAGAACACGATGAGAATGCATTCTTTTAATACTTTTATTTAATTAGCAAATGCTTTCTTTTAATTAATTGATAAAATGTGAAAATAATAACCTCATAATAGCTTTAAAATTAGCCTTTTAAGTTTTATTTATAATTTAATTGTTGCCAAAAAAAATCTACGAGTTCTTTTTTTTTTTTTTTTTTTTTTTGACAGAAAAAAAAAAATATTTACTTAAACGTGAACAATAAAAAATTGTAAAAAATTAAATTATGCATCTCACAAAAATTGACGTCGTTATCAAATAAAAAAAATTTATACACACTGATAAAGTGCCAATATAGTTCTATAGCTATAACTTCCCTACTAGTTAGACATTTGAAACTTTTAGAATAGCTCAGAACACGATGAAAAGGCATTCCTTTAAAAAAAAAATTCAATTAATAAATTTTTGAAAATTTCTTATAATTGCTGTCTTTATGACGCATTTGATCATTTTCATTCAAGTTGATGGGATAATTCATAATATATATATATGTGTGTGTGTGTGTGTGTATTTATTAATTTATTAATACAAAGAATTGTCAAGTTTATATGATTCAACAGAAAATTTAAACAAATGGTACATAAAAAAGTTATTTTTATCTTGTAATTATTTATATCATAAATTGCTATATAAAATTATTGGAAGGTAAAATCAAAGAAATTCAAGTTAAGTATGAATCCTGAAATCATGTTTCTAATTAAAAGAATTTTTTAAGTATTTTTTTTTTTTTTGTTTTATTAAGTTGTTATTAGAAGATTTATGATATTTTAAATAATAAACATATTTATCAACCAATTTATAATAAGTAATAAGTACAAAACTTTGAATAAACACCATAAATGCAATAAACTAGCAATAACGCAACAAACTCGCAATATTTGCTTTGGGTCACGTTGTGAAACTTTGAGCTCCTTTAGAAAAGTATAACATCTATACAGTATCTTAAAAAAAATTCATTAGTTTTTCCTTAAAAAAAAAAAAAAAAAAAAAAAAAAGAAAAAAAAAATGGCCGACTTTTATTAAAAGCAATTGAATGATACCGCGTTGTGAAACTTTGCAACGTAATATCTTTAAATCTAATAACTTGACGTATATATTGACCTTACAAAAAATGAACAGTTTTTAGAGTTCTTTTTAAAAAATATAACATCTATGCAATATCTTTTAATAAAATTCATCAGTTTTTACTCAAAATAATGGTCGACCTTTATTAAAAGTAATTGAATGATACCGTGTTGTGAAACTTTGCAACGTAATATCTTTAAATCTAATAACTTGACGTATATATTGACCTTACAAAAAATGAACAGTTTTTAGAGTTCTTTTTAAAAAATATAACATCTATGCAATATCTTTTAATAAAATTCATCAGTTTTTACTCAAAATAATGGTCGACCTTCATTAAAAGTAATTGAATGATACCGTGTTGTGAAACTTTGCAACGTAATATCTTTAAATCTAATAACTTTACGTGTATATTGACCTTACAAAAAATGAACAGTTTTTAGAGTTCTTTTAAAAAAATATAACATCTATGCAATATCTTTTAATAAAATTCATCAGTTTTTACTCAAAATAATGGTCGACCTTCATTAAAAGTAATTGAATGATACCGTGTTGTGAAACTTTGCAACGTAATATCTTTAAATCTAATAACTTGACGTATATATTGACCTTACAAAAAATGAACAGTTTTTAGAGCTCTTTTAAAAAGTATAACATCTATGCAATATCTTTTAATAAAATTCATCAGTTTTTACTCAAAATAATGGTAAACCTTCATTAAAAGTAATTGAATGATACCGTGTTGTGAAACTTTGCAACGTAATATCTTTAAATCTAATAACTTTACGTGTATATTGACCTTACAAAAAATGAACAGTTTTTACAGTTCTTTTAAAAAAATATAACATCTATGCAGTATCTTTTAATAAAATTCATCAGTTTTTACTCAAAATAATGGTCGACCTTCATTAAAAGTAATTGAATGATACCGTGTTGTGAAACTCTGCAACGTAATATCTTTAAATCTAATAACTTCACGTGTATATTGACCTTACAAAAAATGAACAGTTTTTAGAGTTCTTTTTAAAAAATATAACATCTATGCAATATCTTTTAATAAAATTCATCAGTTTTTACTCAAAATAATGGTCGACCTTCATTAAAAGTAATTGAATGATACCGTGTTGTGAAACTTTGCAACGTAATATCTTTAAATCTAATAACTTTA
This sequence comes from Salticus scenicus, assembly GCA_963930645.1. Lineage (NCBI taxonomy): Eukaryota > Metazoa > Arthropoda > Arachnida > Araneae > Salticidae > Salticus > Salticus scenicus. The sequence goes on from OZ005655.1 coordinate 256,933,966, forward strand.
TGTATATATTGACCTTACAAAAAATGAACAGTTTTTAGAACTCTTTTAAAAAGTATAACATCTATGCAATATCTTAAAAAAAAAAAAAAAATCATCAGTTTTTACTAAAAATAATTACAAGATAAAAAGACCTTTTCATATGCCATGTTTTTAAATTTTCTGTTGAATCATATAAACGCTACCAAAAGCAGCGGGAACTCGGAACAATTGGCTAAAAGTATTTAAAAAATTCATTGTTATCGTGTTATGAGCTATTATAAAAGTTTCAAATGGCCGGAAAGTTTGTTAAAAATCGATTGCAAGCTTTGTACTGGTAACGCTGCCGTAGGCAGCAGGAACCCGAAACAGTTGACTAAAAGTATTAAAAAATGCATTTTTACCGTGTTCTGAACTATTCTGAAAGTTTCAAATGTCTAACTAGTCGGGAAGTTAGTTAAATAAATTTTCTATTGAATCATATAAATGCTGCCGAAGGCAGTAGGGACCTGAAACAGTTGAATAAAAAGTATTAAAAAATGTACTGCCGCTGTGTTCTGAGCTAACCTGAAAGTTTCAAATGCCTAGCTAGTCGGAAAGCTAGTTAAATAAATTTTCTGTTGAATCATATAAACGCTGCCGAAGGCGGTGGGGACCTGAAACAGTTGACTAAAAATAGTAAACAATGTTTTGACACCGTGTTCTGAGCTATCCTGAAAGTTGCAAATGTCTAGCTAGTCGGGAAGTTAGTTAAAAATCGATTGCAAGATTTGCACTGGGCAAACAGACAAGCAAACAAACAAACAAGATACGAAATTAATAAAAACATGGTAAAAATGGCCGACCAAAAGCAATTGAATGATATCGCGTTGTGAAACTTTGCAACGCAATATCTTTAAATTTAATATATCTATGTACAGTCGGTAACAAAAGTGTCCGAACACTAGAGAAAATTCCTATGTAAAAAAAGTACACTTCATACGGTTTTGTTAAATAAATCCTTGTCGAATCCTGGTCTTAGTCAGTGTAAGAACATGATTCGATAAGGATTTATTTAACAAAATCGTATGAAGTGTACTTTTTTTACATAGGAATTTTTGCTAGTGTTCGGACACTTTTGTTACCGACTGTATATAGTGTAATCACAAAAATTTAACAGTTTTTAGCGATCTTTTAAAAAAGTATAACAGCTATGCAATATCTTTTAAAAAAATTCATCAGTTTTTACTAAAAAAAATGGCCGACCTTCATCATCAAAGTAGTTAAATCTAGACCAATCAAAAATAGGAATGGTCCGCTCGGATGTGTTCCGCCGATAAACGCTTTGCTTTACTTATATAGATGGCATATATATCATATTTTTCGGCGTATAACGCGTAGAGTCACATAAGTGAGTTACACACCAAAAAATTTAGTTTACAAATAAATTATACATGTAAGAAACAAAAGCTTGCTAGAAATATCTTTGACTGTGAATTTAAATTTCCGGTGTATAACTTGATTTAACAAACCTGCGAGTTATACGCTGGAAAATACGGTATACAGGGATGGAACACGGGCAAAGAATTCATACCGGAATCTGTTTAAGAAATTTCTCTACCTGTAATATCGTTGATTTAAGAAATAGAAAATTTTCTTACATTGATAGTGGTATGAATTCTGCGCCCGTGTTCCATCCCTGCGGTATATATTATTTTTTTAAATGTAAACTACTAAAATTTAATAAATTTGATAGAAAATTAATAACTGTTGAATGAATATTTAAACAACTCTTATTCACTTAAAATTTACTTTAACCAGAACAGTTTCAATATTGGTTTTCCCAAATCACAAAAATAACACAATTTGACACAATTCAGTGGCGGCTCGTGCACCGAAAATTGGTGAAGAGGCGCACTGTATTTTACGCTGTATTCATTTATAGAATATAAATTTACATTTAAATAAGTATTTTTAGTTAATTTTAGTTAAGACCATGCTTAATAAAAATTATGATTAAAAATACTTAAATATTATTTTTGAGCTCTTCACCTATTTTCGGTTCACGAGCCGCCACTGACACAATTATGAACATTATCATTGGTAAATAAAAAATAAAGATAGAGAGAGAATCGTCAAAATATTTTCTTCTGATTTGTACATAAAATAATCTTAATTAATAGCAAGAAATATATACTAAATAATAATAATTAATACAAAAGATAAATTGTAAACAGTTATTAAACACACTCGAATAATGCTTCTAAATCTCTACATCTTTGTAAAAGTTGTTATTTTATTCTACACAATATTTTAGAAGAGGCCTTTATATATATATATATATATATATATATATATTTTTTTTTTATTGTAATTTACATTATTTATTTATGTGCCAAAAGTGGTGTTTATAATTCACATTCTCTATTTATGCGCCACTAAATATATTTCTTCATTACTTTATCTTTTGAAATATGTAACGGGAAATTCTTTGAATTTATATAAATTTATAGAAAATTATTAATTCATTAACAAATTTATTATTTTGGTTATCGCACAGTTATATTAAATATTGATATTATTTGTAAAAGCAGCAGTTTTACATTAGTCAAGAAATTAAAAAATCGCAAATGAAATATATTAACTTCTCTCCAATTAAGACACAAAGTAATTAACAAACTTACTCAACTGAAAGGAAATTTAAATACAATTTTACAAATCTTAAAAGATTCGTTGAACAATGCAAATAAGAAGTTCATAACAAAAGAAATTTCAAAGAAGCGTAAATAATTGAATTGATATTCAGTAATATTTACATACTATGCAAATGTTTCTAATTGATAGTTATTGTTTGCTTTTAATTAAAAAGAAAAGGCTTTTATTGATTTCTTCTTAATTATTACTTGAAAGTAATCAGAAAATGTTTATTCAAGTTACTGCTTTCGTACATTTTAAACATGTAAATAGTTTCATTAATTTTTAAATTAAATTTAAATACCAATTAGCAGATTAATTTTATCAATAATAATTTTAAATTATTATACTAGGTTTTACAGCTTATTTGCCAGCTGATTATAATAATATTAAATTTATTTGGTTTAATCAGCGATTATTTTTATGATATTTACATAATTGATAAAAAGTAACAATTTTATATACATATTGTGTATTTTACTCTTTTATTAAAACTAAGTTGTTTATTTAAAATTTAAATATAATTAAATAAGGATCAAACATAGAATTAGAGTTAATAATTAATACGAATGGTTAATTAATTTATTTATTTTTGTAATTGATTGGGTTATAATGCTAATATTATACAATTAACTGAAAAATTGTAACTAATTATTGTGTAATCAATATTCATAATTTATTTTATTTTATTTTTAGTCAACCACACCTGGTAACAAGTAATAAGTACAAAACATTGAATAAACACCGTAAAATGCAGTAAATTTGGAACAATTGTTTCGGTTTTGAAAGAACACATGCTCCTTCATCGAGCGAACAAAATAGGCACGAGTGCTCAATTAAAACGTCAACTCACGAAACTGTTTTAAATAAAGAGCAAAAATATATAAAGATGAATGTAAATATAAATACTGATGTGAACAGAAATATCAAATAAAGAAGAATATAAATAAATAAATAAGAATAAAAAATATAACAGAATGTAAAAATCTTAAAAGTATCAAAATTAAATGAAAATCAAACGAGTTATGTGAGTGATTTCCAAACATCAGACAAGAACGAAGTGGTAGAAATATCATAAACAAGATTATTTTTAAATATGTAAAAAGCTTCATGGATATCCAAATGGGAAGAGGAGACAGGAGATGAAATTATGTTAGTTTCAGAAAAATCAAAACGATGACCCTGACCTCAGCAGTGGGAAGCAATAGAAGGATTGGAAATCTCTTCATTACGAATATTCCGACGGTACTCATTTATTCTATCATAGCCTCCTAAACTAGATGCCTTCCGCGTGGCTCGGAAACTTAACAACAGTTCATGCGGTAGACAGCGCCACCTCGTACAGATTGCGTGACTTTTTTATTCCACTATCACCAATAATTTTAAGAAGCGATATATGATAAATACAATCGACTTTTCTTCGATTCTATTCGTCTTTTATGTATATCAAATCCCACTTTAAAAAAATTTTTTTTTGGTGGCTGTTGAATAAAAAATTCGCGCAATCTGTACCAAGTGGCGCTGTCTACCGCTTGAACTGTTGCTAAGTTTCCGAGCCACGCGGAAGGCATCTAGTTTAGGAGGCTATGATTCTATATTCCAGTATAACCTAAATTGCTCGACGAACACGAGATTAAATAAATGCCAGATCGGTTTTCAATAGGAATGGGATCTTTGAGAGAAGATAATTTAATTTTCTTGACGGGTTTCTAAATGACTTTAAAAACCAAATGGTGAAAGAATTTTAGAAATTTTAAAAGAGAGTGGTGAATAAAAAGGTAAAATTACTGGGAGGAGACTGCGATCGTTCAATTTGGTAGAAGAACGTTTAGGATACTTGACTTTATAAAGAGCTTTATGGATAATAGAGGTATTATAGCCACAAGAAAGAGCAAACGATTTTACATAATTAATTTCTTTCGAAAGACTAGTCGGACCACGGATCAGAACAAATGTGTAAGGCTCAAAAAGCATAAGTATAGATATCTGCCAAGTTTTTTAATTTATTTCGGAATGCTGTTAGCCCCGCCCTTTTTTCACACCGTAAACTTTGTAGGAAAATTTTCTCCAATATATAATTACGATTAAATATAAAGAAAATTACTCTAAAAGGATTACGGTGTGAAAAGGGGGCGGGACTAACAACATTCCGGAACAAATTAAAAAACTTGGCAGCTATGAGTATAGAAAGGAGACATTTTCTGTTGAGGGGCGGGGTTAGAGAGAGCATGCGGTGGAAGACGTAGAGGATGGCTTTCTAAAGACAGTGACAACTAATTTATGCCTAAGATTTTATAATTTTATGGTGAGTTAAGAATGTTTATATTTACTTTTCTTTAAAAGCAGCAAAATATCTTCTTACAAAATTCCGTAACAGTAATTTTACATAAAGAGTGTCTAAATAAAATTTTATTAACTATCCCCCCTCCTCTTTTTTAAATGCAAATTATATTAAAATGCAAGTAAAAAATGTTAGGGGAAAACAAACAAGAATTTTAATTTTACATCATAATTTCTTAATATATTCAAGAATATAATTCCAAAACAGAATTGCTTTAAAAAAAAATGAAAATAAATAAACAAATAAACAATAATTATACAATTTTTATTAAAATCACACAATCAAACTGTGGAAGAAAATCATATTTATTGAAATTTTTATTTTTCCGACTGAGTGAAAATAATGCCTGGACCGGGAGTCGAACCCCGGATCTTTGACTTACAAGGTCAAGGCTCTACCAATTGAGCTATCCAGGCGGACACCCCGGTCAGCATTACTCACTCAGACAACCTTTGGGTCTACATTTAGTGTGATTTTAATAAAAATTGTATTTCTTTCTCCCATTATCTAATGGTGTTTTCCATTTCCTGCGGCTTATTTCTGTTCAGCTATCTAAATGATAGACCAGAGATGTTTCTGCCTAAAGGTTGTCTGAGTGAGTAATGCTGACCGGGGTGTCGACCTGGATAGCTCAATTGGTAGAGCCTTGACCTTGTAAGTCAAAGATCCGGGGTTCGACTCCCGGTCCAGGCATTATTTTCACTCAGTCGGAAAAATAAAAATTTTAATAAATATGATTTTCTTCCACAGTTGATTGTGTGATTTTAATAAAAGTTGTATTTCTTTCTCTCATTATCTAATGGTGTTTTCCATTTCCTGCGGCTTGTTTCTGTTGAGCTATCTAAATGATAAGCCAGAGATGTTTCTGCCTAAAGGTTGTCTGAGTGAGTAATGCTGACCGGGGTGTCGGCCTGGATAGCTCAATTGGTAGAGCCTTGACCTTGTAAGTCAAAGATCCGGAGTTCGACTCCCGGTCCAGGCATTATTTTCACTCAGTCGGAAAAAAAAAATTTCAATAAATAATTATACAGCTTAAAAATCTTTTTTGACTAGTAATTTTTTGAATATGACAAAGCGTGATTACGTAAATACTACTTTAGATAAACAAAACCAGTGATAATTAAAGGAATACACAATTAGCATTCTTAGAATTCCAAATGCCATTTACATAATTCAGAAAATTGCCATTTTCGCAAACAAGAAATTGCGTAATTTAAAATCAGAAACCAGGAATTTCATATGCATAACGCATATTTTGTCCCATTGTTTTAAAATGTAGATTTTAAATATTTTACTTAAAATAAATACAGCAGATTCTTTTTCTTTTTTCAGATTTTTATTAAAACCTTTCACAACTTTTGATCTGTTTATAGCGAAATTTACGTCATTATATATTTTATTTAAACGCAATATTTTAAAATCAGAAAACAGTAATAATAATAATAATGATAAAAACCTGGAGCCTATTTTTATTTTTTAAGTAATAAATACAAAATTCGTTTAAAACATAATTTAATTTAGTACAACAGAATTTCTTCTTTCAGTCTATTCTTCCACATAAAGGAAGCCAGTTTTCGTTCTTTAGCAACGGTTACTGTATTCCTTTCTTAAAATTTCTTTGTTACAGATTTAGTACAGGACCCCATTGGCTGCTTTTAAATTTTTGTTGTAATTTTGGTGACGAATCAAAATGAATATCGTAAGAAAAAACGTATGTAAAGATTGAATAATTAAAATTATTGGTGAAATGCATCCGAGCTACTTCGGTGCCGATTTCCAAATTTCGCGAAGGGGTCTTACACTGAAATTGTTACATTTCTTTAGTGCGATTTTTCACGATTTTATTTTAAAAAAAAAACTGTATGCGTGAGGAAAAAAAAAATATCCTTGTCCCTCAATTTAAATAAAAGAAAATTGTAACACATTCCCTTTTTTTCTGATATAAAAAGAAATACATTTCCTTTTATGTGGAAAAAAAAAATGAATGCGTATTTTTTCTTGGTTTCACCTTTATGTATATATTTTTTCTTTAAAATAATTTTAAAGTTGAAATGGGGTTTTTATTTTATTTGGGGAACTTGCTTTCTTTTTCGTTTTAATAATTTAATGTTAAAATGTTTTTTTTTTTTTTATTTAATACTTTTGAAACGATTATAGGATTGAAGTAAACAATATAGTGTTAGCTAGATTTTAACCAGATTAATAAATGTAACGATTTCGTAACGATCGATTGAATTGTGTAATTTTGTATAGTTAATTAAATCTGGACGTATTATATTATATATGTGCTTGTTTTAAAGTGGGTTAATGCAAATTTCCAGAACTCTAAAACAGCTGTCTGAAAACATTGGTCCTATCTTACTACTAATAATAATGAAAGTTGCAGAATATAATAATAAACATACAAAAGTGCAAATATTCAGCAATTCTTTTGGGTCAAAGCAACAAAACGCGTTCCTTCATTATGGAAAAAAAAAATAAAGTAGAAATATAAATAAAATACTTGTAAACAAACTTCATGCAACAAATGTTTCAGGTCAAAATAATTTTGATTGACCATTCATCAACCGTAGAAAGTTAAGCACGAATGCTACATAAATACTTGACGCGTTGCTAATTTAAAACTTCATTCATAATTGCATTTTTTCCCCCATGAAAAATTGTTTTTAATTATATTTAGAACAGAGATAATTGGAGTGTGTTTTTCAGTAATCTATGCATACTTGCCAACCATCTCATTAATAACCGTACAATTGTTAACGCCCCCTGAAAAAATGCCCCTTTTCTCACACCACTATATTTTTAGAGTTATTCTCTCCAAATATTGTTACGATTAAATAAGACTAAAATTACTCTAAAAAATTATTGGTGTGAAAAAAAAGGCGGGTACTAAAAATTGTACGGTTCATAATGAGATGGTTGGCAAGTATGTCTATGGCATTTTCTTACAAAGATTTTATTCATTATCTTATAATACGAGTATTTCCGGGCATTTTTCTTTTTCTTTTTTCTTTTTTCTTCCATTTACTTCCAATCGTATGTAATGGAAGAATTGTATTTGGTCAAAAATTTCGGTATTTGGTTTTCACCCGATTTACATGTTTTAAGGTCTCTTGAGTCCAAATATGTGGATTTTGCTAATTAATCAGCGTATGGGAAAACCTTTGACTACAATATCTCCGAACGATAGAACACTGAGAAAAAAATATACCGCCTTTCACTATAATGAATAAGTGACCATTTTCTAAATCCCTCAACTAGAAATATAGGTTTCCGAGCTATGCGCATAAAGCACGCCAATAAACTGAATAGACGAAATGATCGAGAATTTCTAGTGTACACATTTCTAGATGATGAAACAATATTCTGAATACTCTAAATATTCTGAATCATTTGTATTGCGAGACATTCTCGCTTGATTTTCTAGAATTTGGTAACAAACCAAGATTATAGCTGCTGAAACCCGCTTCTTGTAGTCTCATTTTATTGCAGAGATTTTTAAATAACTTTGCCCTCGAGAATATAGGCAAACTCTCTTGAATTCTAATAGGGGCCTCTAGAACTCGCTTTCCAGGAGGACTATAATTTATAAGGATGACATGAAACTATTTTTTCTAGAGCCACAATTTAGATTCTAGATGTCAGTTACAGAATTTTTTCTCAGTGTAGAAAATACTGGCGTTTCAGGCGTTACATACGATTTTGCCAACTTTTAATAAAAATTGAAAAATCCGGAAATGACACAAAAAATCTAGAAAAAAGAAAAAAAGACTTCTTCAAAGATGCTGTATCACAAAGATGCTATATCTCACTTTCAGATGTCCTTTCGTATGTATTAGTCGATTACTTTATGAAAACTGATAGGCGTCCTGTATAAATAGGCCAATCTTATGCCTCACAGGTGCGTTTTGAAAAAAAATGTCTATGGATTTTTATAAAAATCGCTCTACTACTCCCTTAGAAATGTCCTTTAGCACGTAACTGTTGGTTTCCTGTAAACACGTGAGTTTGCCTAGTATTGGTGAAAATCGGATGCCAATATATCTCTAAAACAACTTTAATGATTTTTCTTCAAATTTGCTACATGAACCCCTTTTCAGATAAACACAGGAAAAATAATTAACGTCTTAAACGTCAAAGGCAATAATAAACTAGCTGACAGCTATTTCAATTGCATTACTGTCATCAGTGTATAAAGAAATGAAACGAAAGTGCTTCTATATATAAGAAAGGAATTGGTTTATTAATCAATCTATTGGTTTATTTAATCAACCAATAGAATTAGGCGGAATTTGGGGAAGGGGGTGGGGGGGGGGTTGGTCAATAGGAAACTGAGAAACGATAGTCGTGAAAAATGTAGAAAAAATCAAGAAAGTGTGGATTAAATATGAAATTTCCAACTGTGAAACCACAATTAAAATATTTTAAAGATTCCTATAAATGTAGAAAATCTTCAAAGCTTTTTATATTTATAAGAATCTTTCATAAGAGGTCTCCTAGATCCCGTATCGGTTGGCAGACTTGATCATTTCCAACACTAAACCATATGTTTACCAATGCACACAATCATAGCCTCCTTAACTAGATGCCTGACGCGTAGCTCGGAAACTAGGCAACAGTTGAAGCGGTAGACAGCGCCACCTACTATAGATTATGGGACGTCTTTATTCAACTGTCACCAATAATTTAAAGAAGTGATACATTGATATATATAATTGATGTTTCTTCGAGTCTATTCGCCTTTTATGTATATCATATCCCACTTTTAGATATTTTTGGTGGCTGTTGAATAAAAAAGTAGCACAATCTGTACCAGGTGGCGCTGTCTACCGCTTCAACTGTTGCCTTGTTTCCGAGCTACGCGACAGGCATCTAGTTAAGGAGGCTATGACAGAATAAATCGTCCAAAAATATTTATAATGAAACTATAGTATTAGAAAATCGAGAGGGCTGCAATATCATATAGAACTGCATATGAAGATATATATAATATGGGATTATATATGAGTTATATTTATTGTATATATATGATTATATATGAATTATACATAAAATTATACTATGTGATAGTACATTATTTTAGGATCGAAATTATATTTTGAATGAAGAATATGCAGGACAATGTTTATTTTCTCTATTCCTTCGAAAGTGTAGGCCAGACAAAGCATTAGCAATACACTGTAAAAAAAAATTTCGGCATTTTACAACAAAAGTTGCTGGCACCGCGGCTGCCAGCACAGTTGCTGTAAAATTCACAAGTTGCTGTCTTTTATGGTGCTGTAAAATTAACTGCACTTTGCTGTAAAATTCACAAGTTGCTGTCATTTATGGTGCTGTAAAATTAACTGCACTTTGCTGTAAAATTCACAAATTGCTGTCTTTTTTGGTGCTGTAAAATTAACTGCACTCTGCTGTAAAATTTACAAATTGCTGTCTTTTTTGGTGCTGTAAAATTAACTGCACTTTGCTGTAAAATTGTCAAGTTGCTGTTTTTAACGGTGCTGTGTAATTTACTGCAATTTGCTGTATATTTTACAATATGCTGTTTTTAACAGTGATGTGAAATTTACTGCACTTTTCTGTTAATTTTAAAAGTTGGTGTTTTTAATAGTGATGTGAAATTTACTGCACTTTGCTGTAAACTTCATCAGATGCTGTTATTAATAGTATATTTTATTTAAAAGTTTGTATTTACATTTAATATTCATAAATTTCGTTTGTTCAATAAAATATGTATTCAGCCAACAATCTCATGGTTTTTGATAGACTGTTTTTACAGATTTAAAATCTTTAAATAGCGTTTTCTCAGTTTACATTTTTTCATGAATTTATGATCTTCAAAATCTAAGACTTCCAAAGATATTTAAGAATATACTTAATGTATATGGATGTTTAATAGAACTTAAAAGAATTGGGGATCAATTTTTGCAGTATCTTTAAAAGAAAAATTAAGAAAAATCACCTCCCCCCCCCCTCCCTTTCTTCTCAAATTTTACCAAGCACTTTTTAAGCTTTTTTTTTTTTTTAACTAATGAATAAATTTCAAAACCCATACGTAATTCTTTTTAAATTGTTTCCCTTAAACATGCAAAAAAGTTGCCAGTTCTTTCCTAAATATCTCAAAAAGTTTTAGCTGTTTGAAGATTTGAAGATTATTAATTCATGAAAAATTGCAGACTGAGAAAACGTAATTTATAGATTTCAATTCTGCAAAAAAAAAAAAAAAAAAAAAAAAAAAAAATTTAAAACCACAAGAATTGGTTCCGGAACATATATTTTATTAGACAAACCTAATATAGTCCAGTTTAAAAACATTAAGTAGAAATATAGGCTATTGTATAAAACTTACTTCAATAATAATTATAGAAGTTTGGATAAACACCTTAAAATGCAATAAACTCGCAACAGTTTTTTGGGTCGAAAGAACTCACGATCCTTCGTCAGACGTACAAAGTAGGCACGAGTGCTGCATTCAATAATGCCGTCAAAGGGGCCATGTCATCTTAATTCAGTTGCTGCTTCAGATTCTGATCATTTTACAAGATTTCATTTTTTATAATTCTGAAAAATTCACTACATTTTGTAGCAAAGTTTACAGGATGGTGTTCTTATCGGAGCTATAAATTTCACAACACTGTTGTAAAAAAAAAAAAAAAAAAAAAAATACACATGAAAAGATCGGTTTCTTTCTTTTTCATCTTTCTCTCCACGTCTCTCTCTCTCTTTTTTTTTTTTTTCTCTTCTATAAAGTCATGTTAAGCCTGAAATAAAGCTTCAGAAAAGTATAACTGAAGACATAGACTAATAATTTAAACTATTTTTGGAATGTAGTATTTTCCACTTTTCCTAACTCAATAGAGAGTTAAACCTGTTGATTTTGTATTATGGTTTAAAGATTAAAGAAGCATTTTAGCTTGGTTCGTCAAATTTTAGGTACTCTGATTAAAATATCTTCAAAATTTAATGCCATGGATAATTTTTGAAAAATATTTTTTTTTAATATAATATTTATTTTCTTATTGTATTTGTAACTTAATTTTTTGTTTGACAATAATAATAATAATAAATAATAATTCTTCTTCTTCTTCTTATTATTATTGCTTGGACGTGCTTGCTTTTCATGTTTATTGTTACTTCATGTTTATTGTTACAGATTTAAATTCTGAACCAACTATAATAAATTTTTAATACTGCTTCCGATTTTTTGTTCAACTTTTTGCATGGTTGCTGCATCCTTTCTATAATTAATTGTTCAATGTCTTTTTTTTTTTTTTTTTTTTTTTTAATGCAGGGTTTGACACAGTTACTTTTTAAGTACAATGTTTAATTTAATTTTTTTTTCATTAAAAAAAAAAAAAAAAAAATGCAATGATTTTTATCATTGCAACAGCAGTTATCTCTGGTCGAATATTACAGACATTACTTTATAAAAATAGTGTTATTGAAGAAGTGATAGTGGCGATCCCTGTCTTATATTTAATTGCAGAGATCACAAAATATTTTTTATTTTTATTTATTTATTCATTTATTCTGTTTATGACGAAGTCATGAAAAGAATAAAGTATTTTCGCGCAGATGCCCTAACAATACACCCCCAGTACATCTTTGTGATGTCTCTAGGGAATGTTCTTTATTTCTCAAGATATCTCAAGGATGTCCTGGGGAGAATACCAGGAGAACTGCAGTGTAGGTGCGCCATCAAAATTATAAAGATAAGAATAGGGAAAAGATGTTTGGTTCTCTATGAAAACATGATTCTGCTAGGAGTAATTTACGTTATGTTTTTCCAATGTGAATATTAGATATGTTAGGTCTACCGGAAAGTTTTGCATTTTTTAATTAAAATACTTACATCGGAAAGTTATCTTGGATGACATTTAAGGTATTCTTGTGTAACTCTCAAGATGATAATTGTTAAATAAAAATTTTCATTTTATTAATTCAAAAGGACAGAACTTTCCAGTAAACCTAACATTTTAATGACAAATTTTCTAGATGACACATTTGTTATTCCTAATCACAAAATTGATGCCAATTATTCCGAATGGATATAATTGTCGTTACACTGACAGGAATCCTACCTATTTAATTATTCCTTGTTTATTACCCTTTGATCATTTTCCAATTTCTAGAAAATTCTACCCAGTGTTGCCAGATTGAGGACTTTTTTTATTCAACTATCACCAATAATTTTGAGAAATGATATTTTATATAAATAATAGATGATTTATCTTCGAAGCGATTAGGTAACCGTTACAATTAAAATTTAGTGGTAGCAATTGAATAAAAAAAAAAAAAAGCCCCCAAACTTGTAACACTGATTCTATCTCACAAAATTCTATAAAATTACCATTTTAATTCTTTCTAAAATATATCATTTAAACTTTATTATTCCCAATCTAAAATACAATTAAGTATTACTGTAGTTATGAATGTCATTTTTTTACAGTGTCACACTTGGTCACCTAAAAAAATTATCCGTTTCTGTAAGTGAATAGTTAAATGTTATTCTTTTGGAATGCCACAATGCTGCTAATTTACTCTCTTTTTATTATCATTTAAGAACATAGCAGTAATTTTCACTTTTTCACTCCTGAGCATAGCAGGATGAGTAAACTTAGAATCAGATATACGTTCTATTAAGGATTCAAATGATACAACTCTGGGGGGAAAAAAATAATAATAATATTTTGTATAGAATATGATATGATTAACTTTCTGATTTACAGGGCTACACTAAAATATTCAGAGAGATCAAAAGCTGTAATTATAATCTAATGACTGCATTTTCTTTTGCGTTAAGTCTTTTTAACACTTTCCAAAATGCGTAAAAGTAATTTTAAAATCAATTAGTCTATCTGTATATTTTTCAGTCATTCTGTCTGTTGTGTGATAATGTAGGCAAAGAATATTAAAAGTTATTCGATACGACAATTGCGTACAGTTGGAAAGTGTTACTAATCAATGCGTACTGCATAATTTTTCTTTCTTTTTTTTTTTTTTTTTTTTTTCTTCAATATATTTTCTATACATACTGTATAGTTATCAACTCTTCTGCTATTCCCGAAAGATTACTCTCCATATGAATATGTACAGTCATAAAATAATAATAATAATTTCCTTCCCCGACTAATTTCGCCGAAAATTAACATAGAAACCGGCAGTTGATGCCTAACGATTGGTAATAACATCTAGTTTTTTATTCAATTGCTAAATTTTGTTTAGGGTGTCATGCACATATTAAAACTTGTACAAGCTTCTTCTTCTTCCTTTTTTTTTTTTTTTTTAATTTCCCGAATTGTAACACCCATTTTTGAAACCGGCAGTTGATGCCTAACGATTGGTAATAACATCTAGTTTTTTATTCAATTGCTAAATTTTGTTTAGGGTGTCATGCACATATTAAAACTTGTACAAGCTTCTTCTTCTTCCTTTTTTTTTTTTTTTTTTAATTTCCCGAATTGTAACACCCATTTTCGAACTTCTGAGGTCAAGGCGATTCGAAAAAAGGTATATTTTATATTCTTTATATCAAGTTTTCATCGAGCAACAAGCAAAAATTTATCAAGGGTAAATCTCTATATTTAAAAAAATAAAATTCAGATATCACACAGAAAAGTATTGTATCCATTCAGATAATAATCGGAAAATAAATATAACAATTTTAAATATAAAATAATGTAAAGTAATGCTAATTAAGAAATGATGTGTACGTCTAAACTTACTTCAATAACTATTATAATCATGAGCAAGCAAAGTAGTATATGACACAAAAGATAACGAGTGACAGCCCGCTAAGAGCAATAAAAATTGAAATATCACTATATTCGAAAAATAATAATAGGAATGAACTGTAACCCATATTTTTAATGATGCCCATTCTATTCGTGCAAAAATTAAGGCAGGTCGTAACTCATAATTTTTTGAAATATGATTTTATTAATTATTTTCATAATTCAAAAAAAAATTTTAATCAAAAATATGCATGGAATATACTTGGATTAATTCATAATAACGTTAAAAAAAAAAAAAAAGAAAGAAAGAAAGAAATTTTAATCTATTAATTTTTTGGGAAGACATGAATTAATGTTTATTGCATTCATTTAACATTAGCATCTCCATATTTTAACAAATTATAACTCTGAGAAAAATTGATAGAAACATATAAACTATGTCATTTTCTGAGTTGATTTGTACCAAGTAATCCAAAAAGCTCGTCGAAATTGGGGGGTTGCCTTTGAAAAAAAATGAAGTTGATGCCAGTTTTAATATGTAGACACCCCTTAAGCAAAATCTAACTAAACCGTTCTAAACTAGATCTTATTACTAATTGATTGGCACCAGCCGCAAGTCTCTACACTAATTTACGGCGAAATTAGTCGGGAAAGGAGGGGGGTGATGGCTTTTTTTTATGATTGTACATACAGTGCGGCCCGAATGAATAAAATAGATTTCCAATGCGGCCCACTAAGTGTTTTGGGTTGGACAGGTCTGATCTAGAGAGTTTTAAACGAAAATTACTCCTACTTTCAGATAATCTGAACAACACTTTTGAAATAATATACCGCAATTGGAATACAAATACCTTTCTATCTCAGGAAATATGAACATTTTTATGAAAAACGCTTCCATTGTGCATGCGCGAAAGATAGAAAATTTTTTATTACACAGGGTTGAATGCTAGATATATTGGGCAACTTTGTCAAAAGTTCATTTATAAACAGAGTAAAAATTTAACAAAAAGAACTAGCTAGATTTTAGATATTTTTCTAGAGTTGAAATTTAACAAAGGGTTTTCCCCGTCTTGTGCAATTAATTTGAAGATCCAGTTATTTCTACCACTCTCCAAAAGTACTCTTTTGTGAAAAATTTTTTATAAGCCTGTAGACCTAACTTATTTTTGTTTATTTACTAAGATTTGCGAGATCATAAGGGGTTTTTCCCACAAAAAAGAACTTTTACAAAGAGATGGAAATAATTGAATCTTCAAATTAATCATGCGCCGTGTAAAAAGTCCTTATCAAATTTCAACTCAAAAAAAAAAAAAAAAAAAACTAAAATCTAACTCGTTCTTTTGCCGACAATTTTCTTACTTTTTACTCTATTCAAATGAACTTTTGATAAAAGTTGTCCAAATATCTAGCTTTCATCCTACGTATTTTTTTTTTTTTTTAATCTTTCGCATGCGCAGTGAAAACGTTTTTCATAAAAAGACTCACATTTAATGAGAAGTTTAAAATATTTGTATTTCAATTGCAGCATATTGTTTCAAAAGTTTATTTTATTTTATTTTATTTTATTTTTTATTTATTTTTATTTTTGAGTAAATAAATGCTTATATCTCCGTTATTTAACTTGCTATCGTCACACAAATTCATCCACAAATTGTAATTGGTTTAAAATAAAACATCCTAAAGTTACAGATCATTTCTTTAAATTTAATAATACAGGGTGATCACAAACATTATAGATTTTGCTCAATTTGTTCCTGCTTTTAAATGTTGTCTTAAACCAACCTTCACAGAAAAACATGAGGAAAATACACTTCTTTAAACACCCAATGTTTGAAAACATTATATTGAGAGATAAGTTTTTAAATTGAAAAACTGATCGTTTGCAAATCTTGTTAAACTTTTGAGCAATAACATATCAGGCTTTCAACCCGCGTAATTAAAAAAATCTACTTTTAGCCCATGCATAGTAAGGAAAAAAAAAAAAAAAAAAAACTTCAAATAGTCAAATCGTAGCGAATACTACCCATGTTAATTTTGTGTTTTGGAGTACTATTTCTTCAAGTTTTGTAACAATGTTTTGAAATGCATTCTTGTTATAAACAAAATATTTGCCAAAAATAATTTAATGCTTTTTGAAAAAAAGTTATATCTTCCTTAATAATAGTACGATTTAAAAAAAAAAAAAAATGCAAATATTGTACATTGTACATATAGAGTGCAATAATGTGTTAAAGTTACAAGTTATTTGTAGATATTTATAATATAAGGTGATGAAGAATGTTTATGCTTTTCTTCAGTTTATAGTTTGTCCCCTAATTCCAGTCGTGACTAACTTGACAGTATAAAATGTAGTTTATAAATGTTCTTTGCATGTTTGGAGTTTAATGCCACTTCATCCAGTATTTTTATTTATTTATTTTTGAAAATCGAAAAAAATGTCAAAATTACAAGTATTTCTAATACTTTTTTCACCCACTGTACATAATGAACCCTTTAAAACAAAAGGACTCATACGAAGAAAACAAAGTATCCAAATTCAACATAAAAGTAAGAAATTATTCTTACACCAATTGCATCTAAAAATGTTTTATTTAAAGCAAGAAAATTTATAAAGAAAAATTAACGTGAAATTTTTTTTAGGCCGTATATGTACAGGTTCCTTCAAAGAAATTTCCAAAACACTTGTCAATGAAGAAGTCTTGTACCTTAATCTTAAAAAGTAAAAATATAAATAAATAAATAAATAATGAAAATAATGCTTTGATACATAACAATAATATATATATATATATATATATATATATATATATATATATATATATTTTTTTTAAGAATATAATTATTACATTTAATCCTATCAGGATTATAAGAGTCATCTACTTGTCCCAATTGACTATTATAGCGTTACAGGTTAATAATGCAAATAATTTCTGATATAGGCTGTTATGTTATTGAGAAACAAGGAAGTTCAACCTTTAAAAAAAAAAAAAAAAAAAAAACGAAATACGTGATAATTTTACAACCTATGTTTGAAGTACTGAATAATTTCGTCGTTAGATGTCAAAATTTATGTTTAAAAATGTAAATAATTTCCAAAGTTTACAATTATTTCTCCAATCTCATCTATAAAATTCGCAATTTTTCGAAGTTGTTTCCCGAAATATGCATCAATTCTGCAACCTATTAATAAAATGTACAAGCATTTCACTCTTCTTTGTTAAAATTTACGTTTAATTGCAATTAATTACTGAAGCAAATTTTTTTTTGTTGTTAATCAATAAAATTCGCACATTTCCCCAACTTTTGTATCAGTTTGTACTATTTATATTTACAGCTTTAGATGGTAACTACTTTACTGAAACCGCTATTATTTTTAAAGCTAAGAGATTAACGGTGAGAGAAGCTCGATCTCGTATAGTTGTTGTTGTTGATAATACATATAATGTAATATGTATAATATTGATGTAATATATATAACAAAAATGAGATTTCCTAACACTAATTACCATATCAATTAATTTGGAATATATATATATATAATAAATATTTCTGTAATAGAAACAAGGGTAGTTAAAAAAGAAAAAAAAATGTCGAATGTTATCCGTGATGCATGCTAAAATTCTTATAAAGAAATAATTGATTTCATAATTAATATAACGATAGATATATTTCCAGTGTTATATGAGACAGCAAAAAGTACTTGCTTATAAAGCAAAATAGAAAACTAATGCCTTTAGAAGTTGAAAGATTGTTTTGTAAAATTTCTAAATTTAAAATCAGGATTTGACTTTAATATTACAGTTCCATTAATGCTTGACTGTTTTGTTTTCAAATAAAATAAATTTGCACAGAAATTATTATATTTGTGTTGGAAGTAGCAAATGCTTATCTACTCAATTTAAAATAAATAAAAAGAATCTTCAATTTATATCTAGCTAGAAATAATTTAACGAATTTGTCCTAAAAGTCTGTAGACTAGACTACTAGGTTCAAACATAGTTCATATACATCATCCTAGTCCTGTAAAATGTTCTGTGATTTCCCCCCCAAACTCACAGGAAAAACGCCATGAAATGCACTCCTCCAAAGACTTGGGTCTCAAAGGCAGACAAGCAGGTTAGATTCTGCCATTATTCCTGATACGTTTAAATCAGTCCACAGATATACGCAGAATAAATTATTAGAAATTTTTATTAGATTTATTAGATTACACAGGCCTACAAAAATGAAGTTGACAAAATTTGATTCGATGATTTCAGCTGATCTTTGTTTTTTGATATGATGAAACCGAAAATGCAGCCCATTTTTCTCTATCACGAAAAGATTTTTGTCAATATAGGGTGTTTACCAACACAATTTCTTACATATACCATCATAAAAACAGGTTGGTTGGTTGGTTGATATGTTTTTAAGTTGCACTAGTGCTTCGCAGTTACAACAATAGGTATATATGATTAATTAATAATAGAAACATACTATAAAACTTACCATATAATTATATTGGTAGAAGAGTAATGGAAGAAATTGTATAGGCAGGCACCCTGTATTGACAAAAATCTATACGTGATAGAGAAAAACTGGCTTCATTTTCGGTTTCAACGCACCAAAAACATACAGATCAGCCAAAATTATTAAATCAAAATTTTACATGTCGACCTGTGTTATCATTTATACCCAGATTCATTTTTTTTTTTTTTTTTTTTTTTTTTTTTTTTAGAAAAATGAAATATTTTATAAAAATTATAGTAGTTTTTATATAAATTTATCGCACTAAGGCTATTATGAAACGTAAAATCGTTATTTTTTGGCATGTTAGAAAAAATCTCTTTCATTCGTAATCAGAAGAATAGGCAGGTATCTTATTCATTCACTAAAAATCTCACTGTTTTTATTTAAATGTAAAAACAAATGATTTTTGACAATAGTGTATCAAAATGATTAAATTTTCATTTTTTTTTTTTTTTTTGTGTGTGTGTGTGTGTCGAAATATGTTATATTCTTGATTTACAAAATTTATGTTTAATTACAGCTAATTACTCGAACACGTATTTATTTTTATCATCCATTGCTAAAATATGGAATTATATCTGTGTTTAAGCGTCAAAAATCGAACTGTTTTGCTGATTCCAAAAAAATTAAATATTTACCAATAAATCCGCATATTTCAGAATTAAGGTGTATGCTTACTAAAATATGCCATTAGATTTTTATTAACTAACGCTTAATACAAGGAAATGCTATTTATTTATGGGTATTGTATTATATTGAGGGAAAAAAGAATAAATAAGTTAACAAACAAATAAAGAAAGAAAGAAAAGGAAAAGAAAGGATATAGTATTTAAAGTCCTTATTATCATTATTAATATCTTAAAACGTGAAAAAAATTAAAAAGTAGTACTCTGTAAGCCGAGTTTATATATATATTTATATTAAACGCGCAATAAAATGCATTAAATCTAATGATAGACAGTTATTTTACACTTGGAAATAATTTATAGCAGTCTTATCAATACTATGAGCAATATATTAAAACCATCTGTGTTTGTGGTTAGTGGTTATCGTCAAATGCCCTGGATAGAAAAACTTCTGCGCTCGAGGCAATAAATGATATAATTGTTTAGGTTGGGACGTTGGGAGTGGATGACCTTTTTTAACCTTTCGTACAGTATTTGCTGATCTTACATTCGCAAATTTTTATTTTTGTTTTTCTGTCGTAACAATTACTCTGTTTAATATTTAATATCAAATTAATACTGTTTCATTTAAACAATATATAAATATCTACGTCTTAATCCCCCCCCCCCCCCGAGAAGCCTGTTCGCTCCCCTTAAAATTCTGATCGTAGCAAAATTGCGTGATTTTACACTCAAAGAATTCATTAATAGCATTACTATTTTTATAGTTCCAATCTTTAATTTAAAATTTTACGAATCTACCTTCACCGCTTTCCCTACTTAGCTGTAATAATTTTAGCTCTTCGAAAGTATGTGTCCACATTTATGTACTTCACTCCACAAAAAAAAAAAAAAAAAAAAAAAAAAAAAAACTCTGTTGCACGGATTTTCTAAGCTTAACACTTAATGTCGAAAGAAAGTCAATTTTATGAAGACATCTCAGCATATATATATATATATATATATATATATATATATATATATATATATATATATATATATATATTTTTTTTTTTCAAAAAGAATTTTTATGAAAAATAATAATAATAAATTTGTTTTAAACCAATTATTCGTTTTAAGAGTATTGACCAGTTCTTTTGAAATATATCCATACTGAAAATTACATACTTCCTGGAGAAGGGAGCAATTATTCTCTCGAAAGGAGGGGGGAGATGCCCATACACAAATAACTTTTCCTTGTTGATTATCACAATCATATATATGTATATATATACATAATACATTGAAAAATAAAAATAATTCTCATTATGTACATTTATACGAAATTTTGCCCTACACTGCCGCATTAAAAAAAAAAAAAACAGTATGACAGCGAAACCTGTTGAGTGAATGATCACTAAATGTAATCAAAACTAAGCTAAGTCAAGGTCCAACTAAATATGATGTTTGGTTAAATTTTGTTCATTCGTTCGTAAGGTATGGTGTACATAAAATTTTTGATACACATTGACACACATGCACACTCATACATAAAGAGAGAGATTTTCTAGACGTGGTCTAATCGTGTTCAGAACGACTGAAAACGTGTAAATCCATCGAAAACCAGAAGATCGAAAATTTTCAAGAATTCAGTAAGAAGAAGAAGAAAAAAAGATAGTTTTCTTTTGATTAAAATATTCCAAAAGGGTAATAAATAAATGAATAAGTGTAAAAATAGCTCAGCCTTTTTCTTAAAATATAAAATTACGTTCATTGGCAACGGTTACTTATATAAACCTTTTAAAATTTGTTTTACATTTTTCTACTCGGTGCCAAAAGAAAAAAAGATAAATCGTTTTCAATTGCTGTATTTTACTGAAAGAAACAGATTTCTCGTCCTAATGCTTTTCTTTATAATAGAAATTCAGAGCTCAAAGTCTCCACCGTTTTCATCCACATTTTCCATCACTAAATTTAACCCTTTCATTCCCCGTGATATCAATTGGAATCATAACAATTCAGATTTTCTTTCTTTCCATCCAACACTCACGCTGATTCAGAATAAACAATATTAAAATTTCTATACATTTTCCCACCGAAAATATATATATTTTAGATGAGTTCACTATCCTTGTTGATAAATGAAAGTATATTTTTCTCTATTCCGATAATAATATTGGAATCAGTTTCCTGTTTTTAGGCAATTTAAGTAAATTAACTGTTTGAAACATTCTTTATTTTAATTTTTATAATTTGTATTTCTTCCAAAATTTTGATATTTTTATTCATTGAAAAGTTACCACTTAAAATCATAAGTGGTATCAGTGGTTATATTAAACATAAATAAACACATTTCTAGTTGCTATGTTATCTATATAAATTCATACTCTGCTATTACTCCTATTATATATATATATATATATATATATATATATATATATATATATTACCTTTGAAATAAATTTATCACTAAATATAAAATTTATTGTGTTATGGATGGAAAAAGTTGGGAATGAACGGGTTAAATACAATTTTTATCATAAAATAAGTCAAAAAATGATTGATACTGAATAATAGTTGGAAAATGTCCTTAAAAAAGGTGGTATTTCGAGCTATACAGAAATTAAAATTCAAAGAAGCACATTAAATGTAAGACAATATAAAATAGCACATAAATTTAATATAAAATCCAGCTTCAAAATAAGTATATCTGTTCGATGGCAGATATCAATTTTGAAAATTAATTAATTAAATTACAATAAATAAATAAAAGTTAGAGAAAACTATTCTGAGATTCAAAATACCATATTATCTCATATATTTCCCTTTTTAATAGAATTCCTCGCTATGTTATCATTCGGGAGTTTTCTCAAGGATCGCAAACGACTTGTTTGCAACAGGGGTTATTAAGAAATAAAACAATTTTCATTTTAGTTTAATTAAATTATCTGAAATTTGTTATTTAAACTGGAATTAATATTCTTAAAATGAAAGAAAATATAAAATTTTGAATTATTTTCATTTTAAATGACTCAAAAATTTTCAAACTAAGATCTAATGGATCTCTGCGCAAATTAATATATTTGAAAGTAATTCATTTTAATTAATCAACACAAAATATTAATATTGTAAAAATTAACAACAAACCTTTTCCATGGACCATTCTATGCTTGCCTCATCGACAGTTAAGACAGAAAATATCTACTACAAAGAGACAGGACAGATGTTATGTTCCTGGGCAGATGTTTTAGTCTAAAGTCCAAAGGAAGTTCCGTTGCTATTGGTTACGAGAGGAAGAAATAAATTTTTACAAGATTTTCTGCTGTATTTTTATTTGAAAGAACAGGTGCTTGAAAAACTACAGCAGAAAGTGCAGGAAAAATTACAACATTTTTTTACAGTGTAGAATTAATCACTAAACATGTTGTGCTTTACTACTAAGATTCTATTAAGTTTACATTCAATTATAATTAACCTTAGTATAAAGTTTACTCAATAGGTTAAAGTTAAGATTAAATGAGTTTCATTCAATGCAATTTCGTTTCTCCTCTGGAGAATTCCTATCGAAAATTACACTGACTTCCGAAAACCACCTTGGAGTGATTTAATTCTGTGAATATCTATGTAGTATAACTGATAAACATTCACACATATTAATACGTTTCCTTAAATAACATCTTGTTAGCCATATCATTCAAGATTGTATAATTCAAAATAATTATAATAGTTTTTATTTGCTTGCTACAATGCATACTTGCCAATATCCTAATTATATTCCGTAGTGTTGTTAGTTCCGCCTTTTTTTTTTTTCACACTAGTAAATTATTAGAATAATATTCTCCAAATGCAATTACGATTAAATAAGAAAAAAAAAATACTCTAAAAAGATACTGGTGTGAAAAAGAAGGCGGGACTAACAATACTACGGAATATTAATCAGTATGTTGGCAAGTACGACTACAATGACAACGGCAAATTACAGATTTTCTGATGTAAACTGAAGAGAAAAATAAATGCTATTTAACATAAGATGAGCATTTTTAACACTTTCCAACAAGGTTGAAAAGGGTTAATGACTTCGGTTTGTCTGTCTGTCGTCTGTTTGTCAATTTGTGTCTCTGTCCGGGCTCTAACTTCCATAAATATTCATGGAATTTCTTAAAACTCTTATACGAGGTCTGATAAAAAAAATACGGCGAATTTTTTTTTATATTAGCAACAGTTGATGTTACATCCATTTGAAGTAATACGTTCACCAGTTTGATTAGTTGAGATAATCTGCGTCAAATGTAAACAAGTTGTAACTTGTCTGTCGGCTTTCAGAGCAGGAATAGTGAGGTCATGTTTATGGTATCTGTCGCACATCATGCATTTTGAGCAACGCAATACCATTAAATTTTGTTTTAAGTTGCAAAAAAGAGCCAAAGAAGCTCATGAAATGTTAAAATCAGTGTATGGCGATAATGTGGTGGCTCTGAAGACTTTTTATAAGTGGTATGAGCGATTCAAAAGCGGAAATGAGTCGACTGAAGACAAGCAACGGTCAGGACGTCCTTCGACTTGAAAAACAGATAAAAACGTGCAAAAAGTGGAAAAAAATATTCTTACAAACCGACGATTTACTATTCGGGAGTTTGCCGAAGAACTGAACATCTCGTATGGGTCCGTGCAAAGCATTTTGACCGATAATTTGCAAATGACACGAGTTAGTGCGAAATTTGTTCCCAGACTTTTGAA
Organism: Salticus scenicus; assembly: GCA_963930645.1. Lineage (NCBI taxonomy): Eukaryota > Metazoa > Arthropoda > Arachnida > Araneae > Salticidae > Salticus > Salticus scenicus. Next base: position 256,958,541 of record OZ005655.1, read on the forward strand.
TGACGAACAGAAGGAATCTCGTGTGTCAGTTTGCATGGAGTTGAAGAAACGTCTTAAAGCAGATTCGGACTTTGTCCAAAATTATAAAAGGAGATGAAAGTTGGGTGTATGACTATGACTCTGAAACGAAAATGCAGAGTTCCCAATGAAAATCGAGTAGCTCTCCTCTCCATAAGAAGACACACCAGTCAAGTCGAATGTGAAGGTCATGCTCATTGTTTTTTACTTCCTTATATAAAGTATAAGGGAGTATAGTAATCCCGATTTGGGAAAAGGGTATTATCTTCCTAGCTCAAAAACAAATAAACCTAAAATGTTGCAAATTTATATTCCAGTATGTCATGATGTCTAGTTGTACATCTGCCAACTTTGGACTTAATAAAAGCTACCGTTTTAGAGATATATATACGATTTTACACGATTTTTCGTGACGTCTGTATGTAAGTATGTGTGTGTTTATCTCGCATAACTCAGAACTATTCGATGTAGAACGTTGTAAATAGGTATATAGGTTTGTTATGATATCTAGTTGTGCACCTCCCTTTTTGGTATTACTGCGACTTTCCATTTTGGAGATATTTACGAAAATCATATTTATAATGACCAAAAATATAAAGCTTTTGTTTATTATACAGGGTGCATAGGAAAGTCCCTTTAACCTGAAAATACTTGCGAACGGAGAGTGCTACAGCCACGCAAGTGAGGTAACGGTATAGTAAAGCGACTATGCTCGACCTAATGCAAACGATAGCAGCGCCCCCTAGTGGCGAAATTTGGAAGTTAGCCATTGCAAATCGAAAACGAAAAGAGATAGAGCAAAATTTCCCATTAGAAAGTTTTAGAGCATCAATTAATTAGTACGAAACGATATTTGGTTCACACGGATAAGATAAATTGGCGCCTGTATACCCAAAAAATATCCAAAATCGATGCACTCCATTTTGTGTAAATATTTGAAAGGAATAGCCAGACGAAAGAAGAAATATGCACAATTTAATGAATAAATACTATGTACTTACATCAATACATTTTGATAACATCACACACAAAAACAAAATGGGTAAACTGAACCCTAAGTCTCAGAGTGATAAAAAGTTAATGTTGAGAATGTTCGAAAAGTTCGCCATTGTTCACAATACACGTTTGTATTCGTGTGAGTAATTCTGCATGCACATTTCTCAGCATGGAAGGTGTTACACTACTGAAAGCATCTTAATACGATGACGTAGATCCAGCAACTTGTATGTGGAGTTGCATAAACCTGATCTTTTATGTAACCCCCCCCAGAAAGAAATCCATCGGAGTCAGGTCTGGCGATCGTAGAGGCCATTCAATACTAGTACCATACCCAATAATTTGTTGTCGAAAGCAATCTTTTAGAAAGCTTCGCACTCCAGCTGGCTGGTGTGCAGGAGCACCGTCATGTTGGAACCACATGTCCCGTAATGCGGACAGGGGAATATCATCCAAAAGTCGGGTATGATATCCTGTAATAGTTGGAGGTACCTCTGTCCGTTTAATGTACCTTCGTAGAACACAGGTCCCAGTAAGCAATCCTTCCAGATACCGCCCCACACATTAATGGACCAGCGCACTTGGTGTTTTGTGGATAGTCCCCACGAGGGATTTTCCAGCGCCCAGTAGGGGGCATTATGTCGGTTTAGTACTCTGGTACGCTGAAACAGTGCCTCGTCCGACCAGACAATGTTGGACAAAAAATCTGATTTATCTTCAACATTATTTAATGCCCAGTTGCACCAATCAAATCGACGCTCATTATCCCGTGGCAACAGTTCTTGCTGCAGAGTGACATGATAGGGATGTGCATGCTGACTATGCAGTATTTGCCATACTCGGGCCCGTGTTAAGCCACAAGCCATGCTGATTTCTCTCGTACTGCTGTGTGGATGGGCTAGTGCATATGCCAAAATACTCTCTGGTGGTATACGCATACCTGCACTCACTGGTCTGCCAGAACGCGGACGACTTTTAGTGCTTCCTGTCTCCATGAGCCGTCGCACTACATTTGCGATGGTAACTGCACTTGGATGTGGCCCACCTGGAAAACGAACGGCATATTCCCGTGCAGCATGCGTTGCGTTTCGTTGACATTCGCCATAAATAAGCACCATATCGCAATATTGAAAGTTAGTGATGCTTGACATTCTCACACAGCTCCAAAATTCTAAATCCAAACGTTTATTTTTAAGAAATGTATCTTTTGTAGGATCTTATTTATTTAGGATCATTCAAAATTCCATTTGTTTTGTCACTTTCAAAAAAGAACACATATTTTCTACCCGTCGCTAGGCAACGATTGAAATTGCCACAACACAGAAAATAAAATTTTTAAAATGAAAGCGCTCGCACATTAGGAATAAAATTATCGTCTGCCATCAATAATTTTATGCTATGAGATTATGTTGTTTGCATCAAGTGAGCACCAACACCTTTTAAACTAAAATTTTAAATGCATTGGAAATTAAAGTTTTGAGACATTACAGTACAGTACAAAGTCACAAACTGCATTTTCACACTGCTACATTTCCGAAATGTGAATATGTAGAGTAGAACAGTCGCGCATAGATTACGGATATTTTTAGGTATACAGGCGCCAATTTATCTTATTCGTGTGAACCAAATATCGTTTCGTACTAATTAATTGATGCTCTAAAACTTTCTAAATGGAAATTTTGCTCTATCTCTTTTCGTTTTCGATTTGCAATGGCTAACTTCCAAATTTTGCCACTAGGGGCGCTGCTGTCGTTTGCATTAGGTCAGGCATAGTCACTTTACTATACCGTTACCTCACTTGCGTGGCTGTAGCACTCTTAGTTCGCAAGTATTTTCAGGTTAAAGGGACTTTCCTATCTGTATATGACATACCATCAAAGAGATTTCAAAGCAAGCTAATGATTGAGACTATAATGATATTGTTATGAAAGTTGTCGATGTTTTTTGCGTGGAGTTAAGTTATTCTTGAAGACATAAGCAAGTTCTAGTCGACGAATGCATTTTATTTAATGAATATTGAGCCCGCAGATAGAGCCAGTAATGATATTGTTATAAAAGTTGTCGACATTTTTGCGTGTAGAAAGTAATCTTTTAAGACATAAGCAGGTTCTAGTCGACAAATGCACTTTATTTAATGAATATTCAACCCTTAATAATATTGTTACAAAAGTTTTCGACATTTTTACGTGAAAAAGTATATAAGGAAGTTCTAGTCGATGGATGCATTATATTTAATGACTATTCAGCTCGTAGATAGAGCCTGTAATGATATTGTTATGAACGTTCTCGACATCTGTGCATGTAAAAAGTAATTCTTAAAGACATATGCAGGTTCTAGTCGACCAAAATGCATTTCATTTAATGAATTTTCAGCCCGCAAATATCGCCCGTAATGAACTTGTCTTTTCAACATTTTCGCGTGTAGAAAGTAATTCTTAAGACTAGAATTATGTTCACATTTTAATTCATAAATTGGTTGTTGGTTCTTCTAGAAAGAAATGCATTTCAGGAATAGAAAAAAAAAATTGTCTTTCCTATGTAACATGTTGAACATGTATAATTATATGTTTCTTTCTTTTTTTTTTCAAAACAGTATTACATAAAAAACGTATCTGGTGTCAAGAATTAAATGTGCATAAACTGTATTTGTATTAGTACAATTTTAAACTATACGTTTTATAAAATTATGTATTTTTTTCCTCATTTCTCTTAAATTACATTTTACATCGCACTTAAATTTCTTAATAGCGCAATTACAGAAAATTTTTAAACAATTCATGATACAGCAAATATATATGTATATTAATTGATAAATTTAATTCTATACGGAATATATTTCTAATAAATTTTATTTTTTTTATATATATATATATTTTTTTTTTCATCAAATATATTTCTCCCAAATCTTATAACAAGTTTGTTGCAATTTGAGCTTACTTACGTTGACGAAAACTTTTCTCATATTTCTAAAAGCGTTAAAAAACTTTTCTTCATTAAGAGTAAGATTTGTCAAATAATTGCGAAAACATTTTCATTTTTAATTTTAGAGCGCGTATGCAGCAATGTGTGAATACTTAAAAGTCATGCAAAATTTATTCTTGTGTTTTCTAAAAAGAAAGATTTTTTCAATTTTAAAACAAACAAAACGTATTTATAATTTTGTCTTTCATTATGGTGCAATTAACTGGGAAAAAATGTACCTTAATGTGCCTTAATGCGCCTTAACGCCACACGGTAAAAAAAAAAAAAAAAATCTCTAAATAAAATACCTAAATAAATAAATCTTAAAAAAAAAAAAAAAAAAAAAAATTAAATAAAATAACATATAAAACAGCTAATCGTATTTAAAAGTATGCATAGTTAAAATACACAAGTAAAATGAAACATTTAAATATTGGAAAATACATAAACAATTACAATCAATTTTTAAATTAATTTTCATAACATATTAATATTTGTGGTACAAATCAATTTTGCGTAAGTCTAATTTATAATTTATAAAAAGAAAATGCTGCCTACAATGTAATCGGTACAAATTTTGTGATGAACATCTCAATGCTTGTGTAGAACCGCTACTAAAATTGAACATCTGCTTAAACAAACCATTTTCATAGATCTTTTCAGATAATCATCTATTTAAGCATATCTTTACACTAAGTACACAAAAAGTTAGAAATTCTAACTTCTAAACATTCATTAAATTATTTATTTTAATTTATAATTGTTGCCAAAAAAAATTAAACTTTAAATTTTACATCTACTTTTTAAGATAGCACGCGATCTTATTTTATATAAAAATTAACCCATTAAATTCATTTTTTTGCTTATTTTTATTGCATATTGCTCGCGCACTTCTTATTTCCTAATTAAAAAAAAAAAAACTTTTTCGATATCGCTTGTAACGATACTGATTATTATTAATTTTCTTTTCTTTTTCTTCCAATAAAAAAAAAAATATAATAATAATAATAAAAGATTTTGATGGAATTCTGGCAAAAGCAGAATTTAGTTTAGGACGGAGGACTACTAGTTTTTTTTTTTTTTTTTTTTTTTTTTTTCTTTTTTCAAATTATAACATCGCTTTCAAATTATTCAATTATATTTTCGATAAATTTTAGATTTCGACAAATGTCCAACTATCGAAAACGAAAACGCAAAAATCCCAGATTGAAACTAATAGGCCCTCAGTCCTAAAAATAAGCAGGTTCTTGTCTTCGAATGCACTGGATTTAATGAATATTCGGCGTGCAGATAGAGCATGTAATGGTATAGTTGCATAAGTTGTTGTTATTTTTGCGTGTATACATAGAAAGTAATTTTTAAAGTCAAAAGTAGGCTCTATTCGAAGAATGGGTTTTACTTAATGAATATTCAGTCCGTAATGATATTGTTATGATGGTTTTCTACATTTTTTCGTGCAGAAACTAATTATTAAAAACCTAAGCAGGTTCTAGTCAATGAATACATTTTATTTAATGAATATTGAGCCTGTAGATAGAGCCCGTATTGATATTGTTAAGAAAGTTGTCGTAATTTTTGAATGTAGAAAGTAATTCTTAAAGATATAAGCAAGTTCCAGTCGATAAATGGACTTATTTTACTGAACATTCAGCCCGTAGATAAAGCCCGCAATTATATTGTTATGTAAGTTATTTACATTTTTACGTACGGAAAGTAATTCTTAAAGACATAAGCAAGTTCTTTTCGATAAATATTTTTTATTTAATAGATATCCATGAAACAATTAAGTAAAACTTTTTTGTGCTATAAAAATCAATAATCAATGAATATTCTCGAAACAATCCAATGAAACAGTCATTCTTACTACAGAAATAAAATAAACTCTGTTAATTACACTACAGAGGAAAAATTTAGGAAATTTAGGAACAACCGAAAATTTTGAAGTCTGAATGAAATTTGAAATCATCGAGAGTATTGTCACAGTGGTTTATAGAGTTTTCTGGATAATGATTCATTAGTTTATGCATTCGAGGTAATGATTCATTAGTTTCTGAGCTAGAAACTAATGAATTATTATAAAAGTTCTGGAATTCGACTCCTTTTGAAGTTAGAGTTTCAAAACTTTGGTAATCCTTAACTGCCCCTTTTCGCCCTATTTGAATGCCTAGTTTGACGCTGAGTCAACGCCCACTCTTATTGAAACAAAAAAACTACCATCTGTTTCCCTTTTTATAGGAATACCGTATAGAAAGTAGCACGTAAATTTATGGACAAAGTTTTAATTTACAATCATCAATAATCACTCAAAAATTTTTTTTATAGTCTTGTTAGTTACTTATAGAATTTTAATAGAATTTGGTTCTGCGCCATAAATCATTGAAAGTTTACTGAAAATTCCAGAACTCTGTTCTGAAATTAGCGCTTCTTAGAGCGTTCTTAGAGCTTCTTAGCGTTCTTAGAGCTTCTAAACGTTGGCGACCCTAAACAACAAATTTTCGCCAAATAAGGTCACTAAGGCTCAAAATTGGATGCCAAACCGCCAAAATCGATGCCAAACCGCCAAAATCGATGCCAAGACCAAAATATGCGTTGGCTACAAACTTGGCGGCTTGGCGAGATTAGTGATAAAATTTTGCGGCAAATATTGTTTCAGGATAAATAGAATTAGTAAACCTTTTCACAATTTTAACAGATTTAATTGTTTTGGTAAAATATATCATTTCTCGTTACTAATTTTCTGCAAAAAGAACAAAAGTAGGCAATCTATACTCGAATGAATTTTATTGAACTCAATCTATTCTATTGGCAATGAGTGATTCTGTAATAAGCCGTGGAGCATTATTCCTGAAAAAAACTACCATATTTGTCTCCATGCTATTGGTATACATAATCCAATTATCGTGACTTTTGTGGCTGAAGTAGCGTTTTTCTTTTTCCCTTGCTTGTTTTCAGGAATCTTCGTAGGCTGGAACCTGCCTGTTTATTTTCGAATCAGTTACTTCACAAACATGTGAATGTTTTCATAACAATATATATATTCCAATGGATGTATAAGGAAGTCATTTGGTGCCTACATCATATATTTATTTCCATTACCCGACTACCGTAGGTAATGGAAGTATTCGGTCCAAAAATTCGATATCGAGATTTCACCTGATTTACATGTTTTAAGATCTCCTGTGTCCAAAAAAGTGGTTCTTGGCAATTGGTCAGTGTATATATGTGTGTATGTGTGTATGTATGTTGGGAATTTTCTGGCTATTATAGCTCGGAAAGTAATAAAGATTGAACAACGAAACTTTAGAATTGAAACAAGTATGGTGTACAGATGAATTTTCCAAATTTTGGTGAAAATTGGAAAACCGGAAGTGGGACATCCTATACCGGAAGTTGGGCCGTAGTCTGTAGCTCAAAAACGGCTCGAACGATTTTCTTCAAAATTTTGTATAAATACTCTATTAGATGTCCTTTTGAATGATATAGTTGAATAGTTGAATAAAATTGATAGGCATCCTGTATAAATAGCTAAATTTCAGGTCCTGCAAGTGCGTTCCTTTCAAAACGGCTGTATGATTTTTTTTCAAACTTGCCATATTAACCTTCTTTTAAATATCCTTTTGCATGTAACTGTTATTTTCTGGTCAACAATTAATTATGCCAAGTTTTGGTAAAAGTCGGTATATCAAAAACCATTTTAACGATTTTCTTGAAAATTGTTACATAAACCCATTTTAGAAACCCTTTCTCATTGCTTTACTTGGTTATAACGGGAAAATTAACAGTCATCCTGATCATATAGATCAGTTTTAGATCTCGGAAATTGGTGTTTAAAAAAAAAAAAATCGCTGTGTAAACTTTGTTTTTTATGTCTTTACACGTGCATTAACTTTCTCTTACCGGAAAAGTTTTTGTTGTATATTTCATTAGCTCAGTTCTATGTCTTCTGCTAACATTATCTCCAAATGTGCATATAATACATATAATAGTTGGTAATGGAAGTTGTGTGGATGTTTCACACCCGAATTTTTTTTTTTTTATAGTGAGGGCATAGTGAGATCAGAGTTCGCTCCAAGGGCAACAACTGAAACTCCGAATATTACAAGGACTTTTTACAACGTTTGCGGGATGATATACGAAGATAAAGACAAAACAAAAATGGGCCAAGTGCTTTCTGCTTCATCACGATAACATGCCATATCACACCTCGCTTCTGATTCGTGAGTTTTTGCCCACAAAAAACCTTGCTGTCTGTCCACTTCCGCCTTTCTCTCCGGATTTAGCACCATGCGATTTCTGGCTCCACCCAAAAATGAAAACCGAAGCGTTTTGACGCCATTTCCGAGACTGAAAGAGCCACGATAGAGTAGCTGAAGACCCTTCTGAAAGAAGCCTTCCAGAATTGCTACCAATCATGGGATCAACGTTGGGATAAGTGCATTGCTAACGAAGAAGAGTATTTTGAAGGAGATTGAATAAAATTTGATGTAAGCTTGTTACTTTGTACATAATAAAAATTTTGTAATGGGTAACCAATGAAATTATGTATTTATTAACTGGGAAAGATTTAAATTGCGTCAGTTAATATTTAATCGGCAAACAATGTAATAAAACTACAATTAATTATTTAAGCTTACAACAGCGTTCTTAACAGATAACACATAATTTGCGCTCTTTCTATAAGTCTTTTTCATAATATTAAAAGAAATTTTGTACTATTCATTTGAATTAACTGAAAGAAGTGATATTAATCGGGGGTGCAAGAATTTCCGTCTCAGGACGGAAAACTTACACCAGCATATTTTTATCAACAATTTGTATCATATTTGTGCTTTAATTTAATGCGATTCATCATAATAGAAATTATTGATAACGAGTGCTGGTGACAGTGTTTTATTCTGGTACTGAAACTTTTGTCCCCTGATATTAATAAAAGTGAGCTTCTCAGATAATTTCGACTAATTCAAGTAACTTACAGAGCTGCCAACCTAATCCGGCAAATTGCTAGTACCGCCCCTTTTTCTACACCAGTCATTTCTTAGAATTTTTTTCTTCTTGATTCATCGCAAATATATTTAAAGAAAATTACTTTAAAAATTAAGTGGTGTAGAAAAAGGGGCGGTACTAACAATTTGCCGGATTAGGGTGGCAGCTCTGAACTTAATTGAGAATCAGATTATATATATATTATGCCGATCATTTATATATATATATATATATATAAGTATTTAAACACTTATTCCTGCTATTTTGTTAATATTTCGTTTGGATTTCATTCCATGAAAATTTTGAACTTACATGTTATTTCAACGATTTATCCATAAATTTTCTTATTTTTTAAATAAATTTATGGATGTAACAATATAAATTGCCATATGTGCAGCATAAATGCTTCATGACGAATATGTATGCAAAATATACGTCAAAGTGATAAATTTATTGGTTTATTTAAGTTCAATATATACAGACCAAAATACAAAGAAAAAAAAAAGGGGTGGTGAAAATATCAAAGTTGACACATCACGCGAAAGAATAGATAGAATGTCAACATATGTCTTTTCATCGCAGCAAGTGTCAAATATGTCTAAAGTATAACTTAATTAATTTTATGAATATTCGAAAGTAAGCTTTTGAGATAAATAGGGCATTGATAATGTTTTATTGTATATTTTCAAGTAGATATACAACTAAATGAGATTAAGTAATGAAAGCGTCCTTAAATACTATAATCAGTTATTTATGTTAAGTATGTTTTTAAGTCACTCATTTAAAACACAGTTGGTAATGTGATTTATTTAATCGAAATGTAATAAATTATCATTAAATCGTATTGTAATATTAATAATTTATTTCTACAGTGATTAGAAGATTTTTTTTTCTTGTAAATTAATTTGAAATTGCTTAAAAAACTTACTGATACAGTCGAACCTCGTTAACGTGAATCACAAGGGGGATAAAAAATTTTTTCATGTTATCAGTAGTTCATGCTATCAGCAACTAATCTTCATAAAACTACACTATTCTTCATTTTGATGGGGATTTTGTAAACATTTCATGTTGAAAGTAATTCACATTAACAGTGTCCAAATTAGCAAGGTTCGATTGCAATTATTTTTTATGTATTATACTTTCAGTATAATAATAAAACACACACACACACATAAATTCTTCATTTTTATGAACCCTTTCCAACAAAGTTGAAAAGTGTTTATAGCTTTGGTTTATATGTCTTATTATCAATCTGTACGTCTGTCTGTTCGAGCTCTAACTCCCGCTAATTTTCTTTGGATTTGTAGAAACTACTATATGTTATTAACACTTTCCAACAAACTTGAAAAGTAATAGGTAAAAAACATTGAATAAATACCATAAAATGCAATAATCTCGCAGCAATTGTTTCGGGTCAAAAATACACACGACCCTTCGTCAGGCGAACAAAGTAGGCTCGAGTGCTGCAGTCAAACCGGCAACTCACAAACCCTTTCAAATGAAGTGCAAAAACATATAAAGTCGAATGCAAATATAAATACTGACGTCAACAGAATTATGAAATAAAATAAGAAAATAAATAAATAAATTAAATTAAAAATGTAACAAAATCTAAAAATATCAAAAATATCAAAATTAAAAGAAAATCCAAGTTATGGGAGTAATTTCCAAGCATTAGAGAGGAACGGTCTGCTTTGACTACAGCACTCGTGCCTACTTTGTTCGCCTGACGAAGGGTCGTGTTTTTTTTCGACCTGAATTAATTGTTACAAGATTATTGTATTTTATGGTGTTTATTCAAAGTTTTGTACCTTTAAATCTTTAAAACGCCAGTTTTGTGGTGCTTTCTTAATAAAGTTGAAAAGTGCTTAACTTTAGTTTGTCTGTGATTGACAATCTGTACGTCGGTCTGTCCTCCTTTTAACTTCCGCTAATATTCATAGAATTTCTAGAAATTGTTATACACTGGTTCTCATAATTATAAGGACACCCGTTTTTCTATATTAACTAAACACTGAACACTATTATTTAAACAAATATATTTTTTATTAATTTGAATTTCATTAATAGACGATATTTAAAAAGTTTTATCGTTTTTCTATCTTAAAAAACTTTAAATACGGTCAAAAAAAGGGATTTTTCAGGTGTTCACAATTATAAGGACAGCTCGAATCTTAGTATTTGTTTCAATTTTTCTATAAATTAATATTTCTTGGGGTCTCTTTTTAGGGTGATATAGTAAGACATTCTCTCTGGTATATATATATATTCTTTAATATTCAGTTTCAATACCACTTCATACAGCATAGATGATATTCCGAATTCATTTAAGCTATTTAAAATTGCTTACCACTTCCATGCATTTTTCTAATATGATAAGTCAAGGTCTTTTCAACTTTTACACCACGGGAAAGGCAAGAATACATAAGTTTCTTTATTCAAACTATTTTCTATTGCTCTATAAGTAGAGCAAAAATGTAAGTCTTGTTGAAAAAAATATTATTACCCCCCCCCCCCCCAAAAAAAAAAAAAAAAAAAAAAAAAAAAATCTAACAAAAATCTGAGAATTCCACGTTTAAAATTTGAGGATATTCTATTTATGTTCATAATAATAGAAAAAATTACTAAATTCATTCTGTCTTCAGTAGAAACAGCTCCCCAGAGCACCATAGTTCCACCTTTAAAGTGCCCGATTCATATCTGCCTTTAAAAAATCTGCTCTGTTTTTCGCCATCTTCAGATCGTGCCAATAAGTGTTAAAACCATTTTATTAATCAAGAATAAAATGTTTTTCATCCGAAAATGCAACATTTTACCATTTAATATTGTCTTTATTCAACTTTAACACAGACGTTCTTTCCCCCATTAAATGCAGGTTTTTTTATTCATTTTAACATATTATTAATTATTTTAAGCATGCATAAATGTGGACCCCAACCTTTCGTTAAAAATTACGAGCAAATTCAGCAGCAGTCATTATGAGTAGAACAGTAAGAGGAATTATGAGTCTTTGATCCCTGTAAAACAACTATGATTTTGCATCATATCTCTCCCCCATCGAACCAGCAGTTCAACGTTTAATCACATTTCCTTCAGCAATTTTCGATCTTCGAATTTTATTAGAAATTCGGCGGATTGAAATTATCCTTCCACTTAAAAAACACACTACATGAACTTCACTACATGAACGTTCTTTTTTTCGAGGAATTATCAGTAATGTCCGTCCAAGTAAAATTGAAGGCTTATATATGAATTAATGTAGCCCAGTAGTTAACGAATTCGCATGTCAACTGTAATTTATCCGGTAGTAAGTTAAATGAAACGAAAAAAATCTTGATTGTTCCTATAATTATGAATATCTATAAACGTAGAGAAAAAACTATTTTGCATTATTTTTTATTAATTCTGTTTCATATTAAAAAAATTATAGCAGTTTTTGTCTTTAGAATACTAGATGTATTAAGTGCACTTAGTATAATCTTGTTCACAATTATTTTTACATTAGTTATTTCAAAACATAAAGTGTCCTTATAAATATGAGAAGGAGTGTATGTTGTTTAAGTTCACTGTGGGATACTCTCTATTGATATTGGAGTAAGTACCACTGTTGGCATGTTTACAGGGAAACCCAAAAGAATTCCAAAGCATTCCAACACAGCCACCTATATTCATTGTACAACAAAACTACATCCAATAATCCATAAAAGGTACAAAATACCTTAAGAATGTCCATTAAAAGTCCTGAATATTCTAAATTAATTATAGATATCTATTAGATTTTAAGACGAAATTTAAAAGTGCCTTTTTTAATGTCTTATAGATGTAACATATTCGATAAAAACAAGATTAAATATTTTCACTTATTTTTAGATTTAACAAGTCCAATTATTGAATATTTGGAGATTTATCGGATAATTAACATATATCTAATGCATGTAAAAAAGAGTGATATTTATCGTGCTAATAGATATCTGTAGAATGTTAATAGAAGTTTAATGGATCATTTTTTAACTTTAATAGATGTATTATGCATGTAAGTGGGTGTGTGCACTAAGAAAAAATTCTGTAACTGGCATCTAGAATCTAAATTGTGGCTCTAGAAAAAATAGTTCCATGTCATCCTTATAAATTCTAGTCCCCTTGGAAAGTGTGTTCTAGGAGCCCCTATTAGAATTCTAGAGCGTCTGCCTATATTCTCGAGGGCAAAGTTATTTAAAATTCTCTGCAAATAAATGAGACTACAAGAGGCGGGTTTCTGCAACTATAATCTTGGTTTATTACAGGGATGGAACACGGGCGCAGAATTCATACCGGAATATGTTTAAGAAATTTCACTACTTATAATATCGTTGATTTAAGAAGTAGAAAATTTTCTTACATTCATAGTGGTATGAATTCTGCGCCCGTGTTCCATTCCTGTTATTACCAAATTCTAGAAAATCAAGCGAGAATTTCTCGCAGTATAAATGATTCAGAATATTTAGAGTATTCAGAATATTGTCTCACCATCTAGAAATGTGTACACTAGAAATTATCGATAATTTCGTCTATTCAGTTTATTGGCGTGCCTTATGTGCATAGCTCAGAAATCTATATTTCTAGTTAAGGGATTTAGAAAATGGCCACTTATTCATTCTAGAGAAAGGTGGTACATTTTTTTTTCTCAGTGTGGGTTGCGTTCTACACTGTCAAAAAAAGTCCTGTTTGCTGCCAGAAATTTTCTGTAATTCAGAAAAATACGTTCTATCAACGTAATTTTTCCGTTGATAGAACGTATTTTTCTGAATTATAGAAAATTTCTGGCAACAAACTGCAGCAAATTGGACTTTTTTTGCCAGTGTAGGTAAGATATTTCCTTATACCATATTTTTATAACTTTATTATGCACAAATCACTATAAAAGTGACAATTATTACTTCGGAATGTAAAAATTATGAAGAAATGGTGTGACAGCGCCGGAAAGTAAAAATTATGAAGAAATGGTATGACAGCGCGCGCCACCTTTTGCGAGATTGATTCCAAAAATGTAATCAGCACTAGTTTACTTAAAGTTCCAACTACATACCAAGTTTGGTTAATTTTAATTCATTGGTTTGTGAGATATAGCGCCCACAATGTTTGAGGTACTTGCACATAGCAACAAACATACAGTTACAGAGACATTTTCTAAAAATAGACAAATCATGTTCAGAACACTTGAGAACATATAAATCCATCGAATAGCGGAAGTAAAAAATTTTCACGAATACAATATTTTCTTCTAAAATATATAGAAGAAAATATAAACACACATATCCCTACTGTTTATTATTATTCCGTTTAGATATCATTTCATAAATCTACATAAATTTTGTGCGTTTCTTTGATAATTTATCCATAATTTTTCTTATGTTTACATTAATTTGTTTGTGAAATAACATAATTTGCCGTATGTACAACATAAATGCTTAATGCCGAATATGTATACAAAGTATACTTCAAAGTGATAAATTTATTGGTTTATTTAAGCTCCATATATACAGATGAAACCGCAAAAAAAAAAAAAGAAAGAAAAAAGAGTGATGAAAATGTCAAAGTTGACACTTCACGCGAAAGAATAGGCAGATTGTCAACATAAGTCTTCCCATCGCAACAAGTGTCAAATATGTCTAAAGAATAACTTAATTAATTTTATGAATATGCAAAAAGTAAGCTTTCGAGATAAATAAGGCATTCACGGTGTTTGTTGTATGTTTTGCCTCAGATATACAACTAAATAAGATTAAGTAAATAAAAAAGTTCTTAAATACTGTATTAAGTTATTTACAGTAAGGATGTTATTAAGGCAATCATTTAAAAAGCATTTGGTAATATGACTTATTTATTCGATTTGTAATATTTTATCACAATATAGTATTAATATGTGCACAATTTATTTCTATGGTGATTAGAATATTCTTCTGTAATAAACTGATTTTAAATTGTTAAAACAATCTGAATGATGATTATATTTTATGTGTTGCACTTTCAATATAATAAACGCACACTCACCCATATACATACATTCTTCATTTTTATTAACACTTTCAAACTAGGTTGAAAAGTGTTCGAAAAAAAGTTGAAAAGACTTGAAGACAAAGTTGAAAGACTTCAGTATATCTGTTTATCTATCCATCTGTTTATCCGTCTATTCGGTTACACTGTAAAATATAGGTTCTTAAAAATAAGTATATATTGTCTCAAAATAGCTCCGAAACAATATATACTTAAATTTGAAAACCCATGTACTCATTTCTGAGTACACTGACATGTCAAACAGGGGGTTATTGGGATTCTTATTGGTCGACTCCATTTTTGAGCATGTCAATATACTCAAAAATGAGTACATGGGTTTTCTAATTTAAGTATATATTGTTTCGGAGCTATTTTAAAACAATATATATTTATTTTTAAGAACCTATTTTTTACAGTGTATTATTCATATTAAAAAAAATGATTTGTATAGAATATTGCATGTTAACACATTCGCAACCGCTGACGTGAATTCACGTCCTTTTAACTTCTATAGCTAGTTGCCGCTGATGTAAATTCGCGTCTTTTCGGATTCTATTCTTGGTTACCATTGACGTGAATTCACGTCATTTCAAGAATTTCTATGGAAACAATACTTTCCCAAGTAGCACATAACGTTGTTATAGTGCTGAAAATAAGTCATAATAGTAAAAAATTAGTAATAAAAACGTTAAAACAACGTTATGTGCTACTGGGGTTAATATTATTTCGATAGTATTATTAGGGTATTAATTCATCGATAGTATTATAGGTACGTTCTGATATTATATGACTAATATTCATTTCAAGCTCCAGATAATTACAAGAGTAATATTTTCAAGCATTATAGCTAATTTTTATCCATGTTTAAACATCCAAAGTTTGCGGCAATTGGCTTGAGTTTACTTCAATATTCTACAGCAATCAGTTTTAGAAAAGGGAAAAGTATGCCGATCGCGAAAGTATTAAGCGTTAAGATTTATAGGGCTACACTAAAATATTCAGATACATTAAGGACTGCAATTGAAAATTGGTGAAACTGTCTTTCTGTATATATTAAGCGTTTCTAACGTTTTCCAAGAATGTGTAAGAGTGATTATGAACTCACTTAGTATTTTTGTCATTATGTCTGTCCGTGGTGTGATAGTACAAAGTACAATAATTGTTGGGTGATATAACGAATACTCACAGTTGGAAAGTGTTGATAATCTATGCTAACAACACGGTTTTTAGTTCTTCTTTAGAATATTAAATTAATTTGTAACTATTGAAAGAAATTAAATTGTTATCGTTATTGTATTTAATGCAAACAATATTAAATATATTAATAATATATGTACACAGTTTTCACCGTTTTTCAGAATATTTAACCAATATCATTCTTAGATTTATTTATTTATTTACTTATCTATTTATTTTTTCAATCATCTAAAAATATAAAATTTCGTAATCTCATTTAGCCTTTTATGTTTACAAAAGAGAAAAAACTGAACGAGATTTAATAATGAAGTATTTAAAGAAGCGTTGATAAGTTTAAAAAAAATATATATTAAGAGAATCTTTTAAAGATGATCAACAAAATTGTTCTTAAAATGGTTTACTAACTGCAAATGTGATTATCTAGTCTAAAAATAGTTCGGAGCCTCTTGATACTTTTCTTCAACAATGATTAAGTAATTTATTAAAGAGTAGATAAATTAAAATTGTGTTGAAAAAAAAAAAAAAAAGACGCAAAGTTATTTTACAATTATTTCTTGTTTATGACATGGATTGAACCCAAGAAAATGAATATAGTTTCAATATTTACACGAGTTAAAAAGAATGGAACGCGAGTATTTCAAAAGAAACAGATTTATTACAAAATTTTCGTAATGAAATTAATTTAAGAGCCTTTTGTCAGATTAATTGCGGATGAAGTATTGAATTGTATGAAAACATGCAAAGTTATTTTGAAAAAGCATCGCCTCTCTAAAAATATTCAATTAAAGTAAAGCAAAGTTTGACTCTTTATTTAAAGATTTCGAATTATTTCATGGCCAATTTTAAATAATAAGCTATTTATGCATTCATGTTTGAATAAAATAATTCTTAGTCTTCCATTCTATTACAAGTATGGGCAACTTTTGTATTCCTGAAAATTTTCAACCTCTTTTTTTTTTTTTTTTTTTGACATTTTTACAAATTTTAAGGTATGAGGAATCACAAAATCACGAAACAGATGGGGTGTCTGTGTTTAAGTTAGTCAGTTTATTGTTAGTTTGTATGGATTATATCTTAAGAATTAATTATGGTTAAAAATTTAGACACGTTTTAAAATAGTATCCCTTATGATACTGTCCAGAATACTGATTTTAATGTTCTCATTTGTGAAATTTGTAAATTTATACACAATTAAAAAAAAATCTGTAGCATAACTAAGTAGGGTAAAATTTCACATAAATGTGCATTATGAGAAATATTGCATAAGTTTATTACAGAATTGATATCTATAAATATTAAGCAGCAAATAAGTGTAAGGTAAATGTGTCAAAAGAGGTGTAAGGTTGCCTAGTTGGTGGGGTATTTAATTGTCTGGCTAGAAAATTGTCCACGGTAGCCTAGTCGGTAGAGCGCCGGGCTCGTAACTGGAAGATTGCAGGTTCGGTACTCGAGCCGGCCAAATACCGTCGTGTACACTAATGATGGCTGGTACACGTAAAATCTGTCGTGGTCGCAATGTCCTCCATGTTCCCATCAAAAATTATACTATTGGGGGTCACCGAAGCGGAGAATCATCCCTTCAGTGGAGGATCAAAATCGTGATGGCATGTCTCCGGACTACCTCTAGGGGTGAGTCCCAGACCGTCGCCCTTTGCTCAGCACTAGTGCGATGTAAAATCCTGTCAACCATCAAACCAACTTGACTAGAAAATAGCAACCAGGCGAGTTCATTTATCTAATCTCGAATATAGTATGTTTTACAGTAAATACTTATAGGAGCAAATATATTATGGAGAACTAAGCAGATATTATCAATGCAAGCTAATTTTGGGTTGCAGCACTATTGCAGTAAGCACCTGAATATAATGCTAAATCTTCTACATGTAAAAATTATAACTTGAAATAAAACTAATTCTTTATGTAAATCGTTTTGCACAAAACCAAGGAAAATGTTGAGTTTCGATTGCTTAGTATTTTGGTTATTTTATCGAAGAAAGTCTTATAAAATTGAAAAAAATTGAAAAGTGGACAAAATTGTGAGTTTTTTCAAATGGGTTTTTTAGAAAAACCCCACTGGGTTCAACACAAATGGGTCCAATCCAACGAACTCTGCTACATTTAAACATCTAACTCTAACAGATATCTATAATTTGTGCCGAATAATCCAGGACTTTTATTGGACATATTCTTGAGATATTTTATACCTCATTGGATGTAACTTGGATGTCTAATGGATATAAGTGGCTGTGTCTGAAATTACTCACACAGCCACTTACATTCATAAGACACATATAAAAGTTAAAAAATGATTCACTAAATTTCTATAAACATCCTACAGATAATTATTAGCATAAAAATGTCGTTCCTTTTTACATCCATTAGGTGTCTGTTAAACCTCCAGACATCCAACAATTTTGAATTCGATGTTTTGTCAAATATCTAGAAAAGTTCTTTGGGAAACATTTTGAAACTTTGGGAGTATTTGCACTGTTAAAAATGGTTTCTTAAAAATGAGCTAAGTTGTCCCAAAATAGCTCCGAAAAAATATATATACTTAAATTTGAAAACCCATGTACTCATTTTTGAATATATTGATATGCTCAAAAATGGAGTTGGCCAATAAGAATCCCAATATCCCCACTTTTGAGCATGTCAGTATACTTAAAAATGGATACATGGGTTTTCAAATTTAAGTATGTATTGTTTCGGAGCTATTTTGGGACAATTTTGCTCACTTTTAACAAACTATTTTTAACAGTGTGAGTTTAGATACATAATGTGTATCCCTATGTGTTATAATGAAAAAAATGGGAATTTTTTAAAGAATCCATTATATTTTCATTAATGTATGTGTTACCCTTAAAAAAAATTATGCAGATAATTAAAAGAATCCTTATAATCACATGCTAAATGATTAGCCAAAATGCATTTCAAGCGTTACTTTTTGCAGGGTGATGCAAAACATTTTGACTTTTCTTGAATTTTTTTACTGCTCCCCCTTTCCTGCTTCAGGAAAAACTTTTACTGAAATATATGAGGTGGCACATGTTTTTCATACTACCGAAGTTTCAAGATGATTCCTAAAGATTTTTTTTAAAGATATTTGACAAAACGTCTTTTTGATACTTGACGATGGAAACTTGACGATAAAAACTAATATGTTATGTTATATAAAAAAAAATGACTTCAGTACGAAGAACTAATTGTTGAAATAAGAACTTTTTTAATGCACTGAGAAAAAAAAATATACCGCCTTCATCTAGAACGAATAAGTGGTATTTTCTAAATCCCTAAACTAGAAATATAGATTTCTGAGCTATGCGTACAAGGCACGCCAATAAGCTGAATAGTCAAAATGATCTAGGATTTCGAGTCTATACATTTCTAGATGGTGAAATAATATTCAGAATATTCTGAATATTCCGAATCCTTTGTATTGTGAGATATTCTCGCTTGATTTTCTATAATTGGGTCATAAACCAAGATTATAGTTGCTAAAACATGCCTTTTGTATTCACATTTATTTGTTGAGATTTTTAAGTAAGTTTGACTTCTATAATATAGACAAATGCCCTAGAATTCTAATTGGAGTTTCTAGAAATCGTTGGAGTTTCTAGAAATCGCGCCATGTCATCATTTATAATGATGACATGGCGCTATTTTTACTAGAGACACAATCTAGATTCCAGATGTCAGTTACAGAACTTTTTCTCAGTGTATCCAAATAATTATTTGTAGATAGTGTAGATTGGATTAAAATATATATTATAGATAAAGTTTATTAATTATTGAGTTTATTTTGAATTTCGTTATAATTGTACAATTTCACGCTTTATTGATTTATGCATCATTCAAAGTTCATATAATAATGCTATTTATGAAAAACTGAAAAACACTTACTTCACTACATTCATTAAAAAATAACTTTAAAGCTTATTATGAGAAAATATTTTAGTTTTTAACATGCAATTAATATCCCTGTTTTTGAAGGTGTTCAGGAAATGTTTGCATTTAACATTTTTCCAAGAAAGGTACATTTAATATTTTCTGGGAATAAATGCTGTAAAAAAAATGACAGCAAGATTAGTTGAATTTTATGACATTATTGTATGACATGTTTAGGCTATCTGAAGCTATACTACTACCTGGGAATATTTGTCTTGTCAAGTAATTTTTTCAAGAGTGATTGGCGAAAGTGAAACATAATATAATTCTTTTTTCTTTTTCTTTCTTTTTTTCTTTTTTCAAATATTTCCCCAAAGTTATTGATTTACGCAACATTTAAAGTTTATTTTATAATATAATTTATAAATAAAATGAGAAACGCTTAACTATAAGTATTTGTATTAAAAAAAAAAAAAAAAAAAAAAGTTTAGTTTAAGAAATTAAACTTTCTTTTTCAATATATAATTAATATTCCTACTAGAAAAAACTCTTTTTTTTTTCACTATTTCTACCACTTATCGCAAACATACTTTTGCATGATAAACTGTTGAATAAAATTTAATTAATCAAGTTTTCAAATTAAAAGAAAAAGGAATTTCATTGAATATTGCTTTCAAATATTTTAAATTCCATTACGGACGTTAGTTTCGTTCGGACGATAGTTTTAAATGTTTATTATTCTGTTATTCGCTCTCGAATTTTACACACGTATATTCATTTATATTACTAAACATTTTTTTACATGATATTTATAACAAATGGCTTCATCTTTTACGTCATGATATTTATATATTTTGAAGCCCAGACGCCTCTATGAAATTAAAAATGACATCGTTATCGTTTAATTTAAATTGTATAACCACGCGTCTATTTATAAACTTATATTATTAATTTCACACAGATCGCGGTAGCCTGGTCAGTAGAACACCGGGTACGTTATTTGAAAACTTCGGGTTCGTAACTCGAGATGGCCGTAGACCGTCGTGTACATTAACAGCTACTGGTCGCGTTAAATCTGTCGTGGTCGCAAAATCCTTCAGGTTCCCATAAAAATAGTGCTACTGGGAATACTGAATCAAGGGATAACTCGGCCTGATCTGGATTAAAATTCGAGCTTTTATTTACTGGTGATTCCATCTATCGGCAGTGAGTTCAACTAAGTCGTATTTCCACCATTTGTGGCGCTCCCTCCTTCTTTTAATTCGTATATTTTCACTACTGAGGATCGTAATTTTCGAGTGGCATAAGTAACAAAATCATTAACATTAATTTCTCGTGACGTAGTTGAATTTTACATATATAATTTATTATTATTATTTTTCCTTGACGCATAAAAAAGATAAATGTCAGCGAAAATAATTTATGTAGAAATAGAATATGTTTTGTGGTATTTAAGCTTTGTCTTATGGATGAATAAATTCTGCACTGTACTGAAATACGTTTAAAAGATAAATGTCTGTAAATGGACCGATGGATTTTAGATGATTAATTTATTATTTGAGTCAATGAAGGAATCTTCCAAAGCCATACAGAACGATGGTTAAAATATTATTACCTTTATCTCAATAATTGTTGCGAATCTGATGTAAGTTTTTCTGTTAAATTAACCAATTTTTATAATTTTATTCGGGTGAAATGCACGCTTGGAAAATATAGAGGGAACTTTACTTCATTTATTCTAATGCATCCCTTTAGCTGTGCATTTTCAGCGTTAATTTTGTGAAACTTGAACTTTTCTTATTAAGGAGATTTAGTTGAAATCCAAAATATAGATAAAATTTTACTTTCTTTATTCCAATAGCTATGACATCATTTTCAGTTTTATTTTCGGGATATTTGGTCTTTTGTTATCAAGAAGACATTTAATATTTACACTCAATACTTGTAGTATACTGAAATAGTAATTTTCTGTTTTATTTGCATAGTAAATTTAGTTTATGGTTTTGTCTTTTATTGATTTGATAAATCAAAGTAAACGTTCATACTATTAAGCCGGGCTTAAACCCACAGTGTCATTTCAAGTCAGTATGGCTCACCGATTTCTTTTTATTAACCTGGAATCAAGTTAATCTATTATTATTATTTTTATTTTGAGAGAGGAGTGTAGACAGTGGCTTATTTATAAAATATTAGTTCAATTTAATCAATCAATGGAATATAAACAAACACGAGAAATAACATAATTAGGTAGACATTTAACATAAAATATTTTATATCTGCGAAGTGAAGTTGAAGATAGTACATAAAAACCCAAACTATACATAATATTTTCATTAAAAAAACTTTATTTATGTAGAGTGTAAAGCAAAATATTTCTTGGAAATGCTAGGCATAAAAATCCATTCTTTTCTGTGAAAAAATACCAAAGTGAACTTTGGTTTTGGTTGTTTCTGCAGGTTTTTTTTGGCACACTAAAAGTAATTAGATAATAAACTACGACCAAAAGAGAATTTCAAATCATTACGAACATTCGTGCCAAACCGGGATTTGAGCCCGGCGTCTGGCAAATGAATGTCAGAGAGTAATAAAATGGGAGAAATGTATCATTATATGCCACATTGAAACTGTTTCAACAACAAGGACAATTCTTACATTCATAAATCAATAAATAAGTTATTAAGTAATGTCATGTCAAATTAAGGAAAAGAAAAGTAAATTTTGAAAAATATGGAAAAATTTAAAATTCATGTCAATTTTGAATATTCGATTCAATATTGATTCGGAACGTGTTATACGTTTAAGAATTTGAGATTTTATTTATTTATTTATTTATTTTTTACTTTGAACAAAACATTTTTTTTTTTTTAATTGAAAGTTTTTTTCGTAATTAAAATTATATATTAAAAGATAATTCCATATCTATATGAATCAAAAATGTATGTAATTGAATAATAATCTGATTAGGTATTTTAACTCTAAAAATAATTTAAAAAAAAGGGGGGGGGACAAACTATGTATTATTTATTTTACTATATATTTACAAATAATAATAATAATAAATTTAAAATTATTTAGAAGTGACAACAAACCCCATTATTACGCCTCTTTTTATTATATTATTGAAATCGATTACACCTTTAAATATTCAGCATCAATGAGTACGATATTAACAAAATTATATTTTAAAAATATACGTGTATAATAATATACGTGTATATATAATTAAAGAAAAGTAAGAGGGTACTAAAATCCATTAAAACATTTTCTGAAAATTTTTTGTTTACAATATTTAATAACTTAAAAGTGCTAGTTATGTATTATAATGAATAAAAGAAAGACATAAAAATATAAAACGCGGCAAAGTATAAATATATAAATATTATTAATATTACATTTAATAAAAATATTTGCTTTTTCTAGAGAAATAAAAGTAATCTACATCATCTGGGGGAAAAAAAACTTAATGCCTTAAAACTCTCTTTTTATTTTTATTTTCTTTTCGCATATTATCATATTAAAAAAAAAAAGATGAAACGATCTAATTAAGCGACTAAACTGCACAATTACAGAGTTAACTCTTGTAATGTATTTTTATCTTAGCTACCTAATTACGCATATCTTGTAAGTGTAGACGTGTTCAGAGATTAATTATTCAATTCATAAAAGCTATTTTGGCTCTTAAAGTGGAACTTGTGCTAAAGGTAATAATTTATCCCTGACAAGAAAAAAAAAAAAGCAATTAAGATATTATGCGAAATATTAAGTTTTCTTAAAATAGAATGTTAAAATTACTGAAAAATAATATTTAATGCTATTAAATTAATTGAAAAATTTAGAGTATCAGTATTGCTTATTTGTTCAACAGATGGTAAGAAAATATAAAGTAAGAGAAAAAAAAAAAAAACACGTTTAGTTTGCTGATTTATTTACAAATTAAATACATCCATTGATATAGGCTTTATCAATATATATATATATATATTTGTTATGCGTAATAAATTTAAATTTGACATGAAAAGATTTAAAAATGACTGTTTTTAATTGAAATAGCCATTAAAAGAACATGCTGAGAATTGGGAAATTTAGTGAATAGCAGTGCTTGTGAATAGATTTTTTTTTCTAAAAAATATTTGCACAATTAAATATTTTATTATCCTAATAAGTTGCTTTTATAAGTTTAATAATTAAAAAAAAAATGTATGCATAAAATGTTTATTAAAATATACAAAAACATTCTGTGGATAGTGAATTTTTTGTATATTTATGCAGCAGTTTTCGCTGATTAATATATATATATATATTGATTTTTTGCGGTGGCCAAAATTTGCTAAAGTTAGCAACTATGATTTTCTTTCTTGACCTGTTGAAATTTTTCAAAAGTTCCCATTGTATTGTACCAATACCTGGAGCAAAACATGACAGCAAAGTATTGCTCGAAATTGAAGTCACTCATTTTTAAAACACGCTAGGAAAACAATCTGCTTCACGAAAATAAAATACTATAGATAACCAAATGACGTCAGTAAGTTGAAACTTGTATCACACATTCACTTGTAACATATCGAAGATCCGCTTCTAAAACGTTGAGATGCCGAAAAATATTCGTTGGAAATCTCATTTTCACAAAGTCGTATATTTACCGTTATAAAGGCACTTATCAATAACATGAGCTCTCCGTGGTCGAGCGGTTATGTGACCTAGAGGTCTGCACGGGCCGAAATTTTGAGACCCGGCCCGTACGAAGACTTTGCTTACCCGGCCCGGTATGAAATCGAAAAATTCGGCCAAGGCCCGGCCCGGCCCGGCCCGGACAAAAGACGATAATATCAGGCCCGACCCGGCTCGGTCCGATTCAAAAATATGTACAAAAAAATATGCTTGCCTTTTTGTGAAAAAGATTTTTAGTAGGTGTCTTGCAGAGGTTTTATATAGCCAAGAATTATGAATGTTCTTTAACAAAACTGCTGAACTTTTACAAGATAATTATATATAAACAGAAAATCATTATTACAGATGTATAGAAGGCACAAAGACAAACAGAAAGTCGAATCGAAAATATTTCTGCATATGCTAAAATTGATGCTACTTTCATCCAGTGTACTGGAGAAAAGAAAAAGATAGCTTTCGTGAAAAAGTTACAGTGAAAGGATTTTTATTGCTTTCATACCATTTAAACTCTACAGACCATAGGACACAAAGCCTTATACACAGTAACGCATCTAATTTCTTTTGTTTGTACATGTGCGCAAACTAGTACTGACATGCATACTATTTTGAATAGGAAACCATCTAATATTACTTTAAATAAAATTTATTTATTTCGAGACATGCTAAAAATATTCGCGGAAAATCAAATCGCGAACAGACAGACTGACTGACAATTTTATTGAAGTTACAGACACTTTTTAACAAAATAAAATTTTATGTGACATGCCAGCCTGTAAGATTAAGTAAAATAAATGATTGAAGAAATACTTTTATCATTTTCGTTTTTTAGTTGATCAACGAGGAAACTAAAAAAAAAGATTCGGGCCGACACGGCCCGGAAATAATTTCATCCAGGCTCGGCCCGTCCCGAGTGTACACACACACAAAAAAAAACTGAGCCCGAGGCCCCAGTATACACAAAAAAAAACTGAACCGGACTCGGGCCGTAAGCCCGGCCCGTGCAGACCCCTAATGTCACCACACTGCTAATCGCCTTCGAGCGTAGGAGAGCGGGTTCGATTCCCGCCCTGGCCCTGGGTGTTTTTCCATTTCTTCGTATTGTAATTCTGCCATGTGCTATCTGTAATTATCTGACAAAGATTTACAAGCGGACTACGAGTCAAGCATACAAGTCTGATGTATATGTTATCAATAAACAAACAAACATCAAGAACATATTTTAATATAATAAATACTTATTTTGACGTAGTAATTATTTATAAATGATTTAACACAATCTCAACTATGTATGTCTGAAAACAATTAAAGACAACTTTTATTTATATATTTATGTATCTTTTTCGTTTGTTTGTTTCTGAGTTATTCTCTTCTTCACTGCTTATTTAAATTTACGCCTTCAATACAAATTCATTTGAATATTTTTACACGATAAAATTATTTATTTAGTCATTTCTTTATCAGTGAGAATATAAGTTTCATTATAACGTTAATATTCAGGAATAATACTGAAATTATTAATGTAGCTGAAATATATTAAATTCTAAGGTAAGGATGCTCTAACTGATCTTCATTCTAATAGAATATCGAAACATTTCATTATGTTAGTAAATACGTTAATACCTAATGCTGAAGGTGCAATAAGTATATTAAGCTCTTACATCTCAGACTACCATGTGAGAAGGATTAAGACACATATTTACTTAGTTATCTTCGATATTAACATTAAATGCAGAAGGTTATTTGTAATAATATTTGATATGAGATAATTTTATTTAAAAAGTTTGACATTCAAATGGAGATTATTAAAAGAGAGCGACATGTCATAAATTTTTAATATAATCTTAATTAATAATTTTTGATACATATTGGATAAAGTAAAAATGATTTTATCTTCTTCAAACTAAATACACGTTTTTATAGCATTATTAATATATATATATATATATATATACATATATATATATATATATGAAATTATAATATATGTTTTCAGTCATATAAAAGTTGAAAATATGTAACAAAAATAACTAAAGAAGAACTAACGAGAAAATTATTAAATGTGAAACAATTCATAAGTAAAACTTACTGCAAAAACGTAAAATAAATGATTTAAACTATCAAAAAATGCCCCTTATGACTTATAAATGCCCGGTATGACTTAAATATATATATATATTTTTTAAACATTTGACGATAAAAGCAAATATGTTATGTTATATAAAAAAAAATGACTTCAATGCAGAAAACTAATAGTTGAAATAAGAACTTTTTTTAATGAGAAATAAATCACAATAAAAGCATTTATAAGAAAAATCAAAACTTTTAATTATTTAAAGCATGATTTATTTATATATTTGTATACAGAAGTTAATTATAGTTTTACAAAGAGTTAATAATTAAATTTATGCTAAAACAAATATTTCGCAGTTATGTCGGGTGAGCGGATCGCCAGCAAATTTGGTACTTGGACGACTCATAAAATGTGATTAAATAATAAAAAGTAACAGTTCAAAAATATACATCAGGTTATACTTTGTATGATAAAATATGCTAAAAGATATTATTAATAAGGATTTTTTTTTTTTCACGAGGCATGTGAAAAAATCCTTATGATATTTCAATCCTGAAAAATATCTAAAATATTACTTATTCTTTTGTCGATAGTTTCTTTAATTTTTACTCTATTCAAATGAACTTTTGATATAAATTGCCCAATATGACTAGCTATCAATCTATGTAATAAATATATTTCTATTTTTAATGCATGCACAGTAAAAAAGTTTTGTACTAGAAATACGCATATCTCAGCGAAAATTACACGGGTGAATTTTATGTTTCAGAATGATGTTTCTCTAATGTTTTTTTCAGTTTTTCTACAAGATCTGTAAAGTTTCATGTTAGACACCAAATACTTTCCCAAAACAAATAATATTTTTCAAAAAAAAAAGTCCAAATCCTGATTCCCACGAAAATGTATATATATATTGTACATATATAGTAAGTGAAGATATTTGTTAAAGTTGCATTTGTAGCTTTTGTGATAGAAGGTGATACAAAAATATTTGTACTGTACTTTAATTTGTGGTTGGTACCATAGTTTCACTCCAATCTAAATCAGTGGTAGAAAATATGAGTTTGTAAATGCTATTTGAATGTCATAAGTTCAAGGCCCAGTACCTTTATATATATATAAAACAGAAAAAAGAAAACCTCTAATAATTTGATCACCCTTTGGGGTTACTAAAATCAATCGCAAAAGGTAACTTCTATGCAGTTTTTTAAAGAGCACTGGTATTTATTTTGAACCAGTATATCCAGAGAACTTATATTTTACAAAATTAACCCATTTTATCCCAATTTATTTATTTTGCTCAAATTTGAGAAAAATTATATTTTTTAAGGTTAATTAAACATAAATAAACTAAATACAATAAAATTTGAAGAAATATATATATACACACACACACACACACACACACACACACACACACACATATATATATATATATATATTCTGTATAAGAAATCTTATCCACTTTGTACGCAGGACATTGAAATAAAGAGGATGAAATTTGCACTTATATGTTTTAGTGTTCTCTTCAATAGTGAAAAGTGCTTTCCGAGTATAAAGTTTTGATTTACCTGTATAATACTTTGTTATTTACATGATAGTTCACCAGAAAGAATTTTCAACCGCAAAGTGAAGATAAACCACGCCCACTAATGTAATGATTGAACACGGGAACGACCCCGGCTCACCGCTCGAAGAGCGGTGTTACTAATGTAATGATTAAACAAAGACTCCAGATGGAGGAGGAGGAGGGGAGACACATAACACGCTAGCAGAAGCTTATATATACCATTATATATTCCAGCTGACAAAATATTCGCACCAAGCAAAATCTGATTTCTATATGCTATTTTTCACCTGTCCTTTAAATAGGACAATGGGGTAAAAAGGATTAAGGTTGATTTAGTAAAAATTAATACATAAAAAATGAAAACCTTAATGAATGTTGAAAAGTAGTACTATATCCAAGGTAAACATGTTATACTTAATCTTGGATAATAGTAAATTTCAAAATTTTAAAGATATTATTTCAAATACAGTACCCGCAGCTTATTAAAATCACATTCGTTCTCAGCAAAAGTGATTTTATTAAGCGGCTGATTTTTATATCCGGCGAACGCTTCTGCACTCAAGAAAAAGGTATTATTTACCTGAATTTGGACAGGAATTTCGAAAGGTACCAAACAATAGAACTAATAAACAATATTAATTTCTAGCAGATAATTATTTGTTTGTTCCTTCAAAGTAAGTGAATTATACACATCCCAAGTTCCGATACGCTTTCCATTGATGAAAATCATTAATACTTTTTTAAAAGTTCACGCTTTTTTTTTTTTTTTTTTTTTTTTCATTTTAAAACTTTTTCGTTTAAGCTTCTTGCTTCTTAGTTATTTCAGAATAAGAACCACAAATTGTCTTTTATTAATTGAACATTATATATATATAAAGCACTCAACACTTGCGAATCAAATCAAATTTGAAACATATAACCTCGCACTGTAAAAAAAAAAAAAAAAAAAAAAAAAAAAACGGTAGATTTACAGCATAAATATGCTGGCAATATGGGTGCATGGAGGATGGGAAGTAAAAAATAAGTAATTTACAGTAGAAACAGCCGTAAAAGAGTATTTTTCTACAGATGTTTCCACTGTAAATTGCCTTATTTAACAGCAAAATGTGCTGGCAATATGGGTGCCAGCACATTTTGCTGTAAAAGCTTTCGTTTTTTTTTTTTTACACTGCGCTTCGAAGAATGCATTTCTTGAAATTGTTACTAACACAAGTGATGGGTCGTGTTTAATTGCTGTAAACGTAAAATTTAATGTTCTAAGTGTAAAATTTTCGACAAAAGAGAGATAACAGAAAGATTTCTGTATCTTATATTCTATTTTATTTAAAAAAATGAAAAATCACAGTGTAAATAAAATTTTGGTTAGCGTGTATAAATGACATTTTTGCTGCTGAAGAGTTCTTTTTCAGTTTATTAACTGGCGATGCGGATTTTATTAAGCGGCGGTTTTTAAATTAGTTTGCATTGATTTGATTTTGGTCCTGGCAATTTGATCAGGTTAAGCGGCTGATTTTATTAACCAGTGAATTTTTTAAGCGACAGTTACTGTATATCCAAGGTTTCTATCTAAGATGAATAAAACTGCTATATTTTAGTACTTTTTTTAGTCACTTTTTTAAAAATTTCCGTAATAAAACAAATTACTAATTCTCTCCACAGCAAGTTGATATGTGAGCATGACATTTAATATGTAAAAAACAAGTTATGAAGCAAAAAAAAAAAAAAAAAAAAAAAAAAAAAAGAACTTACAGATCTCTTAGAGACGAAGCGTAGTTCCTCAGAGAATCGTTCTTTAACGTTTTGATACCCACAGAGGTGAGGGTTCTGAAATAAAGAAGAAAATAAAGTACAATAAATTTCACGTGCTTAAGAGAAAAGAATGCAATTACTGGGAAAAAAAAAAAAAAACATAAATTATTTTTACAAAAGTTTTCTGCTGAAAAATAACTAAATAAAATAAGTTAGTAGGAATGTGGTAAAAACATTTACTCTAATTAATCTATGTGCTTTAAATTTATCTAGTAATGATAAATCTATGCGGAGGAAAATTTATTTAACTTCTAGGAAACATCATTAAATATTCATACGGAATTAAACTACAATTTCTTACAAAACCTTTCAAAAAAAAAAAAAAAAAAAAAAGAATAACGATAAAAACAAGCGAACATAAAGTATACTAACTATACATCTGAGATATAACATATAGATACATCGATAAAATCATTTACATAAATCCGTTCTATTTATAAGTATGTGTAATGTATATTAAAAGGAGACTTGGCACGGGATTATTAAAACAAAGGAAAACTTCAACGTCTAGAACGCCAGAGATAAAAAGTTTGGAAAGCAGGCAGCTATTTCGGTAAAATTTAGCGGTATTTGAAGACGGCAGTGTTGGGCATAATTGATTAAAAAGTAATTGAATTACAATTGAATTACATTACAATTATAAGTATTTTACTGTCAATCAATTAACAAGTAATTGATTGACAGTAAAATAATTATAATTGTAATTTAATTGTAATTCAATTACTTTTTAATCAATTATGCCCAACACTGGAAGACGGTGCGGTAAATGCTACCGAAACATCTGTCAGCTTTCCCAATTTTTTATCTAGACGTAGAAGTTTTCCTTTGTTTTAAATATGTGTAATGCTCATTTCATATTCACATGTACACATATATATGTAGATTCAACTACTTATATGGTTACAGAATACAAACAATGAAAATGGGCAATGTTGAATTATATATTCACAGATATGCATAGATACAATTTTTGTAAAATATTTAAAAAATATCCGAATTAAATAGTTTGATATCACTCATAGCTTTCAACTTTTCTAATTTTTTTCGTAATGTTATTAGTATCTGCCTCTTTTTTTCTTTTTTTTTTTTCTTTTTTTTTTTTTCTACCACTATTCTTGATGAGTAATTTTCTTCTTATTTAATCCTAAATATAGGTTTGAGAAAATTACTCTACAAAGATATTAGTGAGAAAAAGGGCGGTACTAAGAACGTTAAAGAATAAATTATGACAGTTGGCATCTACAATATTGCTAATAACTAAACATTCTTATGTTATAAAACAATAATTAAACAATATCACCTAATTGACTCGGAAATTGAAAAAAACATTCATGAGCCGCATGGAATCAACTATATA
Source organism: Salticus scenicus (assembly GCA_963930645.1). Taxonomy (NCBI): domain Eukaryota; kingdom Metazoa; phylum Arthropoda; class Arachnida; order Araneae; family Salticidae; genus Salticus; species Salticus scenicus. The sequence continues at coordinate 256,990,092 of OZ005655.1, forward strand.
CTGTTCGTGCAATCGTTTTTGCCATTCATGTACAGGAACACACAAAAATATTCCGTATCATTAATATCAAGGGATGGAATTTATTTTAAGCTTAATTTAATACAACAGTTAAACTGAATAAACACAATGAAATTAAAACACATTATTGATTTACATATAAGCATGTTTTCTATAGGAAAATGTGCTCATAGTCTTAATAATTATTATACCATGTACTAATAATTAAACTATACTAACTTATTCTATTTTTCTGGAATCAAAATATTTACGGTATAATTGTCATATCATCACTTTTCAAAACAATGAAAATTTGTTCTGGTCTGATTGAATGACAATCTGTTTTTTTTATTTTTTTTAATTTTCTTTGTTAAATGAGCGATTTCTTTTTTTTTTATTTCTTTTTTTTTTGTCAGAAAATTGAATTGAATAATGAATAGTTTTAACTATTACATTTTGACGTGATTATAAAAAATATTTTTCTTTTTACACTAAATTGTATTTTTTTTTTTTTTTTTTTCAAGTTATGTCACTTGAACCTGCTTAAGTAAAATATTTTTAAAGTATTATCTACCCAAATATTTTTTCTTACATCTTACTAAAAATGCATGATGTCAAAATAATGATATAATAATATCTTTTTATTTTATTTTACATCTTTTAACTTTCTCTTTAAAAAAAAAAAAAAAAAAAAAAAATGTAATTTAACGCCATCCACGTAAGCTTTTTACAGACGTTTCATTAAAAAAAAAAAAAAAAAAAAAAGTAAATAATTATCTCTAAATCAGGATAACAATTCAGACATGACAAAAACTAACGTTTTTTTTTTTTTTTTTTTTTGTTTTAGAGTATAGTCAACAATACCGGTAAAAAAAATATTTTTTGTTATTTTAATTACAAAAATTCTAAAGTGACTTCACTCGTCTTTCCGAACATTAAGTAATTAAATGCTGTTTAATTAAATTAAAGTAAGGGAAGTCGTTTTATAAATAAAAGGTATAATTATACTACGACGTTTAAGTATTTTTCTCATCATAGTATGCTCTTTAAATTCAATTAAGCAACATGCGCAATTGAACTTCGAATAACTTTAGCCCATAGACCAAAATGATACACAATTCTGTCCCTGTAAAATAAACTATCAGTTTTAGATTTACCAAAATCAATACAGTTTGTGAGACGGAGATGAATAGTATATACATAAATTCACAGGCCTACAAAAATGAAGTTAACAAAATTTGATTTGATCATTTCAGCTGATCTTTATGTCTTTTGATGTGCTGAAACCGAAAATGCAGCCCATTTTTCTCTATCACGTATAGATTTTTGTCAATAGTACAGGGTGTTTACCAACACAATTTCTTACATATACCATAATAACAATCGGTTGGTTGGTTGGTTGATATGGTTTTAAGTCACACTAGTGCTTCACAGTTACAACAATAGGCATCTATGATTAATTAATCATGGAAACCTACTATAAAACTTACTATATAATAATATTGGTGGAAGAGTAATGGGAGAAATTGCATAGGATGTCACCCAGTATTGGCAAAAATCTATACGTGATAGAGAAAAACTGGCTTTATTTTCGATTTCAGAACACCAAAAAACATAAAGATCAGCCAAAATTATAAAATCAAAATTTTACATGTCGACCTGTGTTATCAGTCCATTCGTTTAAGGCATTTGACGCTATAGCACTTTAAATAATTTGAGCTCATGGACCATAAATATTAAATATATATATATATATATATATATTTGTTCCTGTGAAAGAAACTGTAAGCGATAGATCCACCAAAATCAATAAGATTTGGGCTACTACGATGACCTGTAACATACTTATCAATTTTTATCTTATTTGAACAAAGCATTTAAACACTATCGCGTTCATTCACATGCATACGCACATACATACACATTTACTAATATACATTATTGTAAAAAAAAACAAAAATGAACTCAGGGAACCTGAAAAGGTATAGATAGACAAAAATCTGATAGTCGAATTTTTGTCATGATTACAATAATTTCATTACATATTCCGTAAAGTAAAATTATCAAACAAATATTCAAATGAAACATTTTAGTTTAGTTATATAGTTTAGATAATTGTCTAATTTATAAAAAGCTTATACTATTGCTTTGTAATTTCCTTAAAAAAAAAAAAAAATCATTTAAGACAGAAAGCAAATCCTTAATTGTATTAAAATACGTACAAATATTCCATTTTTAAAACATCGACGTGCCAACTGAAGTAATAGTCATTTTAACATATTTTTATTTTAATGTAATATTATTTTATTAATTATTATTTTTTTATGATGTCATATGTAAGATTGTGTTACTCTATATGAACTTTTTTAAAGAAAGTTAATAACAATTTTCATTTCTCTGTCGTTTATGAACAAAACTATTTTAAAATTCATTTATGCAGTAAAATATTATTTAATTTTCTAGAAAACCTTGAAAATTGTTTTTTCTTCATAATTAAAAATGAGGTAATTTATTTTATTTTATTTTATTTTACATTTTTTTAAACATATAAATTATTTTGATTAAACTTTGATTTACGTTAATGAGAAATTTTTGTTCAAAAACATTTTTTGATTTTTAATATGATCCGAAATGCCGACTTATTTTACATGATAATATTTATCTGTAGAAATCAATGAAACAAATGAAATTTATACCTTCTTACAACACTTACAGGTAAGTAGTATACAGGGAATTTACTAATTTCCTTTAATGATGAAGATGACACTTATATTTCTGATTCTATTTACAGTAAAAAATTAAAATTATTGGAAAAAAGTAAGTAAAAATTATTGTTTATAAAAAAAAAAAAAAAAGACTTTAGTTTTTTTTTTTTTTTTTTTTTTCAAATGTGCAACCCGTGTTTTATGGGAATAAAGCACGGTGGAAACCAAACATTTCAAATATGGAATCCTTTTATTAGTTCGCCATAAAACTACAGTCGGCAACAGAATTATTCAAGCGCTAGCAATAGTTACTAAAAGTAAAATTACTAAAGTTACTAAAAGTAAAAAAAAAAAGAAAAAAAAATACACTTGATACTGTTTTGTTAAATAAATCCTTGTTGAATCCTGTTTTTAGACTGACTAAGAATATGATTCGACAAGGATTTATTTAACAAACTAGTATGAAATGTACATTTTTTTTTACATAGGAATTATTGCTAGCGCTCGAATAATTTTGCTGCCGACGGTAATATTTACTTGTGGAAATCGATGAAACAAATTAAATTTATTAGACCTTGTGACAACACTTTCAAGTAATAGGGAATTTATTAATTACCTTTTAAGATAGAGATGAAACTTATAATTCTGCTACTTTTTAAAGTAAAAATTTAAAATTATTAGAAAAATATTTGTGGAAAATATTGCTCAATATGGAAACTTTATAAAATTAGATTGTCAAAACTGTGCCTTTAACCCATTAACGCCCGAATTAATTTTCCAAAATATTATTAGCTGATTATTTCTCTGCTAAATTAATATAGACAACTGGCAGTAAAATATATTAACTCAAACAATTCTTCTAATAGTTTTAAATTTAAAGCCTATACTCATTTATTGACGTTTAGTGTTCTAGCGAGAAAACTTCGAGCTAGAAAAACTTTGAGATAACAGATTAATGTCCTATTATATGTTGACAAAGATCTCGAAAGTAAAGTATATAATATATATTATTATTCAACTTGTTTTAAGTTAGTATACCTGCGCAAAAAGCAAATATATTTGCGACGAATTAAAAAATCATGAAATGACTATCCAAATTCTGAAATAATAATTAATAGTAGGCACATAAGCATTTCAGGGATCATTTAGAGTGACGCTATAAACTGTCACTAAAAAGCAGAAATCATTCCAAGAAACCACAAAAAATATACGTGCTATTTTATTAGCTGTCCTCAAATAAGGACACTGGGCGCTAACGGGTTAATGAAACTGTTTTAGATCGCCATCATGCTAATAATATGGTAAGTATAGTATTTCTGAAAAATTCCAATGTCCGTTTTTGATGTTTTTATAGGTTTTGAGGTTTGGGAATTTCAAAAAATTATAAAATAAATGTATTGACTTGTAGGTTAATCAGTTTGTTAGCTTGTTGGTTATTTAGTTTACACAGAAAAAAAAAAGAAAGAAAGAAGCAAAAATGCTCAGAAATGAGTAAAACTGTGTGAAAATTTCAGTTGTTACATACACAAAATAGCTCCAAAGGAAAAGTAATCAAATTTAAAAATGCGATGTACTCATTATTGAGTAAATTAACATTCTCAAAAATTGGCATCGACCATCATGAGTACCAATATACCAAAAATAAATTCCCATTGATTTATTCTTACGGAAAGTAGTATAAAACCGCCATGAAATATAATTCTCAAGATTTGAGGCAGTAAATTTTGTATTTGATTTCTTTCTGTTTAAATTTGTAGATATTCTATTAAAGAACATTTTTTTTTTTTTTTTTTTTTTTTTTTTTTTTTTAAGTTCTGCACATTTATAATAAATTATGAAGTGAGCAAATATTAATTTGAAAACATACAATATTTCTTTAAATGAGAGAAGCATGTATTTCTTTTTGAAATAAAATTACTCATTTCGAAATATGTCCATTTATTCATTTTTGAGCACTTCATATTTAATATTGTGCTCGGTATAACTTGTTGGTCTAATGCATATTTGCCAGATTGCGCGACTTTTTTTATTTAATAGTCACCAATAATTTTGAGAAGTCATGTTTGATATACATTATAGACGATTAATCGTCGATTATGTACATTAAGGGCCGTATTCACTAAACTTCATTGATCGAAGATTAAACCATGGATCAGCAAATCCCATAATCAAAGCTAACACTGGATTAAATTCCTACAGTATTCACCTTTAGCCGATTACGTGATCCATGGATTAAATGGAAGAGAAATAAAAGCTTCGTTTTGATTGGCCAAGAACGAAGATGGCATTTATTCGGCTTCAATTAACTAATCAATCGGATTAGAAGATTAGAAAGGGTGAAAAGAAAATTGGCAACACTGATACCCTTGTTTTCTTCGCTTTTGTTTACGCACGGATTAAGAATCAATTTTACTTTAGAACATTTTTAAAAAGAATAATCACGTAGACGACAACTGTTTACACTACGATTTAAAATTTTGATTGTTATGATTAAGATAATCTTAAAGCTATTAATTTTTTTTCTGCCGAAGTTAATGCATTATTATTTTCTGTAGCAGATTACAGCCTATTATCTAACATTCGTATTAGAAATTCCACAGAATCTTTATTTAATCGATAGCTATATCAAAATGCCACATTATCCAAAGAATCCAAATCATTTACTCTAATTTCATGCACCGTCCTTTTCCTTCTTTCAAATGTTTCCAATAGTTCTAAGCTTTAAATATCATCTAGTGAGAATAGATCGTCAACGTCAACTATGTTTGTTATTTGTTTACGAAGCTGAGCTGCGGAGTGCACATGCGTTACGAAAAGATCCGAGAATTAACTCTGTTAATCCTCCGACATTCGAGGATCAAAAACGAAGTGTTAAAGTAGCCGGTGAACTGCGGATTTTCGTTGGAGAATACCGATTTTCGTATGATCCAGCGATTACCGCTGCTGATCCGAGGTTTAATCCGAGTGTTAAGAAGTTGGTGAATATGGCCCTAAATATCACTTATTAAAATTATTGGTGACTGTTGGATAAAAAAGTCGCGCAATCTGGCAACACTGGTCTAACGAATAATCTTAGTACCGTCAAACCAGTTTTAAAATACCAGTTATGATGCTAGCCAGAATCTTGTTGAATTTCCATATTTAATTTCAAAACTTGGTAGGGTAAGTGCTCCAGTAATTGACATTTTTAGAGCGATTTCTGATGCTTTTAATGTCTTAGCCATCAGAAATTATTTTTGGAAATCTTAAGTTAATACATATGACATGAAAGTCTTTCAGATTCACATATAAGTTACAATATATGCATTTGATAATTATTATTATTTTTTTTTATGAATTTTTATTTTACACCCACTCAATGTTCCAGTAATTAACATTGCCAGTTTTTCATTTTACCAATAATAGGCACTCTATGCTCCAGTTTCTGACACACAATGTTAAAATTCTTATATGTAAAGCATTTTCTTTTACTTTTTACTTATTTATTAATTATTTCGGGAAAGGTGTCAATTACTGGAGCATGTCAATCACTGGAACAGCTACTCTAAATTAAATTTAAATTATATAAACGTGGTGTATAACAAGGGAAAATTTCGCTTGAAAGTGAATACGAGGGTTAATTTCATCATAAAAAAAGTCGGACTAATCTCAAATTTCAATTTATATAATTCATGTGAACGTTATAAATAAAAGGCTTTAAAAATGACATGAGGATTATTACATAGGAATACTGGGTTATTACTAGGCGAGTCGTATTAATCCTGGACGATAGGACCCATGCCCCAGCCCGCCCGGTTTCCGCTGTTCAATGTATTTTTCTAGTCAACTTTGTCCCCTTATTACTTCCGGTGTGAATTTTTTTTATTTATTTATATTTTTTAACACACTTGACATTGTGAGTTTTTTTGCTTTTCTTCCCATGCTATTCCTATGGGGTTTTTAGCCTTTTTCCCCCTCTTTTTCTACATTCTAAAGTGGCGGTGGTTCCCGCCCACCCACCGCCGACAAGAGTTATACTAGGCGAGTCGTATTAATCCTGAACGATAGGACCCGTGCCCCAGCCCGCCCGGTTTCCGCTGTTCAATGTATTTTTCTAGTCAACTTTGTCCCCTTATTACTTCCGGTGTGAATTTTTTTTATTTATTTATATTTTTTAACACACTTGACATTGTGAGTTTTTTTGCTTTTCTTCCCATGCTATTCCTATGGGGTTTTTAGCCTTTTTTCCCCTCTTTTTCTACATTCTAAAGTGGCGGTGGTTCCCGCCCACCCACCGCCGACAAGAGTTATACTAGGCGAGTCGTATTAATCCTGAACGATAGGACCCGTGCCCCAGCCCGCCCGGTTTCCGCTGTTCAATGTATTTTTCTAGTCAACTTTGTCCCCTTATTACTTCCGGTGTGAATTTTTTTTATTTATTTATATTTTTTAACACACTTGACATTGTGAGTTTTTTTGCTTTTCTTCCCATGCTATTCCTATGGGGTTTTTAGCCTTTTTTCCCCTCTTTTTCTACATTCTAAAGTGGCGGTGGTTCCCGCCCACCCACCGCCGACAAGAGTTATACTAGGCGAGTCGTATTAATCCTGAACGATAGGACCCGTGCCCCAACCCCAGCCCGCCCGGTTACCGCTGTTCAATGTATTTTTCTAGTCAAATTTGTCCCCTTATTACTTACGGTGCGATCCGTTTTTTTTTTTTTTTTTTTTAACACACTTGACATTGTGAGTTTTTTTGCTTTTCTTCCCATGCTATTCCTATTGGGTTTTTAGCCTTTTTTCCCCTCTTTCTCTACATTTTAAAGTGGCGGTGGATAAAACTAAACTACAAAATTCATATCATTAAAGTTGCACAGCAAATTAGAATAAATTAAATCTTTTGATGCGAGGGGAACGGGTAGCCATATAGATAGAATATTTCAATGTTCTGCCATGCTTGGAATATGAATATGTAGTAAAACTCTTTTGCAGAAATTTATGATAAACAATAGAACGTGGAGAACTCTGCAAAGTGAATCTGTGCCAACTAATCAAAATTATATATTATATATTCGTCGTATTTACACCCAGTTTTTATAATGCTTTTTCAAGTCCTGTCATTTAAACAAATAGAAAATCCTACTACGTATAGATAATTAATTATTAAAATTAATAAATTATAAATAATAATTCATCATTCTTACGTGTGAAATTTCTCTCCGGTATATTACTGCAATAGCAGAGATGTTAAAGCAATAGCAGAGATGTTAAAAGCTATATCTCACTTAGGAACTGATAGATGTAAAATGCACGCATAATATGTCTGCAGTCCAGTAATGTAATTTACTTCTGTCATTTCATCTCTCATAAATTTGTGATTATTCACTTCAACACATATTTGCTTACTAAAAATTACTAACCTAAATGAACTATTTTTACCGATTTTTCATCAAAATATCAGCAGAGTAAAGTCAAATTTAAATGATAAAAATGTATTCTTAATGTTATACTTTCTAATTTTATTTATTTTATAAAAAATTTGTTTCTGTGTTAAGCATGCATACTTGCGAACATCCTAATTAATGATCCGTAGTAAAAGTAATTAGTATAATAAGTAAGATAGTCCGCCCTTTTTTTCACACCAGTAAATTTTTAGAGCAATATTCTCGAAATATAATTACGATTAAATAAGAAGAAAAATACTCTAAAAAGATACTGGTGTGAAAAAGAAGGCGAGGCTAACAATACTACGGAATATTAATTATTATGTTGGCAAGTATGAGCATGTCATTCAAATACTTTTAATTTAAAGTAAATATCAACAAAAGATTCAAATTACTTCTATTCTTTTTCTATAGACGGTGCCGGGCCTCCAAACTCTCTTCTAGGGTCCAATTTAGTGTGAATTTTATTGAAGTGAAAGGATATTTAATCAGTGCTAACTTTTTATTGAGGGGATTTAGAAACGTTTATGTATATTTAAGTATAAAGAGTATTAGAGGCATAGCTTTCTAAACTAGATGCCTGTCGCGTGGCTCGGAATCTTGGCAACAGTTGAAGCGGTAGACAGCGCCACCTGTTACAGATTCCGCGTCTTTTTTATTCAAGTGCCACCAATAATTTTAAGAAGTGATATATCATATAAATAATCGACATTTCTTCGATTTTATTCGCCTTTTATGTATATCATATCCAATTTTTAAATTTTTTGGTGGCTGTTGAATAAAAATGTCGTGCAATCTGTACCAGGTGGCGCTGTCTACCACTTTAACTGTTGCCAAGTTTCCGAGCCACGCGACAGGCGTCTAGTTTAGTAGGCTTTGTTAGAGGTGAATTTTTTTTATAGGTACAGACGACTGTATTACTAATTGCTACAATATGTAATTTTATGCATTTTTAAGATAGGACTCAAATAAAACCATATGCACCGTAATTTGTATAGATGTAGCAACACTATACTCTCTACTACAGTTTTTTCATTCTAAGAGATAACAGGTATTACAGTAGTAGAAATATGAGTGAAAGAGTAGTAAAAAGAAAATTTATACTATTGAACATCTACAGGGAAAAAAAAAAAAAAAAAAGAGAAAGAAAAGGATTTGATTTATGAAAGTTCTATTATTTCTCTCTTTTATTTAAAATATAATTTCTTTTTTTTTCTATCTTTCTTCTTTTCTTTCTTTTTTATTATGATCTACATCTGCTCTAATTTGAAGACATACTTTTAAACTAAAACATAACGCATTTCCTTTAACGAAAATTGACTACTTATTTTTTTTTAAATAGATTTATTACTACATCTTCTGCCTATATAAGAAGAAAGTATAAGATTTGGAAACACTTTTGATTTACGGTTTTCGACGAATTTACACGTTTTGAGATTCCTTTACACTTCAATTTACTGAAATTGCTTTTTTATTTTTAAAAATGTGGATTTATTATTAGCTTGTGCATGTATACGAAGTAAGTAGAAGAAACAAAAAAAAAATTTTGATTTATGGTTTTCGATGAATTTACACGTTTTGAGATTTCCTTACATTTCAATTAACTGAAATGGACTACTTGTTTTGTGAAAAGTTGATTTATTATTCTATCCTCTGCATATATAAGAAGAAAGTATAAGATTTGGAAAATTTTTGATTTCCGGTCTTCGATGAATTTACACGTTTTGAGATTTTCTTGCATTTCAGTTACCTGAAATTGGCTACTTATTTTTTAAAAATAGCATTTATCACTAGCTTCTGCATGTAAAAAAAGGAAGTAGAAGATATTGAAAAAATTCCGATTTTCGAAGAATTTACACGTTATGAGATTTCCTTGCATTTCAATTAACTGAAATTGACTACTTATTTTAAAAAAATGTGGATTTATTACTAGTTCTGCATGTATAAGAAGCAAGTTGAAGATACGGAAAAAATTTCGATTTCCAGTTATCGATGAATTTATACGTTTTGAGATTCCCTTTCACTTCAATTAACTGGACTTAACTACTTATTTTTTAAAAAGTGGATTTATTATTCTATCCTCTGCATATATAAGAAGAAAACATAAGATTCGGAAAAAATTTTGATTTTTGGTTTTTGATAAATCCACACGTTTTGAGATTTCCTTGCATTTCAATTAACTGAAACTGGTTTCGTTAAAAAAAAAAAAAAAAAAAAAAAAGAATTATTACTAGCTTCTGCATGTTTAAGAAGCAAGTAGAAGACATGGAAAAAAATTCGATTTCCGATTTTCGTGAATTTACATGTTTTGAGATTTTCTTGCATTTCAGTTACCTGAAATTGGCTATTTATTCTTTAAAAATAGCATTTATCACTAGCTTCTGCATGTAAAAAAAGGAAGTAGAAGATATTGAAAAAATTCCGATTTTCGAAGAATTTACACGTTATGAGATTTCCTTGCATTTCAATTAACTGAAATTGACTACTTATTTTAAAAAATGTGGATTTATTACTAGTTCTGCATGTATAAGAAGCAAGTTGAAGATACGGAAAAAATTTCGATTTCCAGTTATCGATGAATTTATACGTTTTGAGATTCCCTTTCACTTCAATTAACTGGACTTAACTACTTATTTTTTAAAAAGTGGATTTATTATTCTATCCTCTGCATATATAAGAAGAAAACATAAGATTCGGAAAAAATTTTGATTTTTGGTTTTCGATGAATCCACACGTTTTGAGATTTCCTTGCATTTCAATTAACTGAAACTGGTTTCGTTTAAAAAAAAAAAAATAGAGTTATTACTAGCTTCTGCATGTTTAAGAAGCAAGTAGAAGACATGGAAAAAAATTCGATTTCCGATTTTCGTGAATTTACATGTTTTGAGATTTTCTTGCATTTCAGTTACCTGAAATTGGCTACTTATTCTTTAAAAATAGCATTTATCACTAGCTTCTGCATGTAAAAAAAGGATGTAGAAGATATTGAAAAAATTCCGATTTTCGAAGAATTTACACGTTATGAGATTTCCTTGCATTTCAATTAACTGAAATTGACTACTTATTTTAAAAAATGTGGATTTATTACTAGTTCTGCATGTATAAGAAGCAAGTTGAAGATACGGAAAAAATTTCGATTTCCAGTTATCGATGAATTTATACGTTTTGAGATTCCCTTTCACTTCAATTAACTGGACTTAACTACTTATTTTTTAAAAAATGGATTTATTATTCTATCCTCTGCATATATAAGAAGAAAACATAAGATTCGGAAAAAATTTTGATTTTTGGTTTTCGATGAATCCACACGTTTTGAGATTTCCTTGCATTTCAATTAACTGAAACTGGTTTCTTTAAAAAAAAAAAAAATAGAATTATTACTAGCTTCTGCATGTTTAAGAAGCAAGTAAAAGACATGGAAAAAAATTCGATTTCCGATTTTCGTGAATTTACACGTTTTGAGATTTTCTTGCATTTCAGTTACCTGAAATTGGCTACTTATTTTTTAAAAATAGCATTTATCACTAGCTTCTGCATGTAAAAAAAGGAAGTAGAAGATATTGAAAAAATTCGGATTTTCGAAGAATTTACACGTTATGAGATTTCCTTGCATTTCAATTAACTGAAATTGACTACTTATTTTAAAAAATGTGGATTTATTACTAGTTCTGCATGTATAAGAAGCAAGTTGAAGATACGGAAAAAATTTCGATTTCCAGTTATCGATGAATTTATACGTTTTGAGATTCCCTTTCACTTCAATTAACTGGACTTAACTACTTATTTTTTAAAAAGTGGATTTGTTATTCTATCCTCTGCATATATAAGAAGAAAACATAAGATTCGGAAAAAATTTTGATTTTTGGTTTTCGATAAATCCACACGTTTTGAGATTTCCTTGCATTTCAATTAACTGAAACTGGTTTCGTTAAAAAAAAAAAAAAAAAAAAAAAAAAAAAGAATTATTACTAGCTTCTGCATGTTTAAGAAGCAAGTAGAAGACATGGAAAAAAATTCGATTTCCGATTTTCGTGAATTTACATGTTTTGAGATTTTCTTGCATTTCAGTTACCTGAAATTGGCTATTTATTCTTTAAAAATAGCATTTATCACTAGCTTCTGCATGTAAAAAAAGGAAGTAGAAGATATTGAAAAAATTCCGATTTTCGAAGAATTTACACGTTATGAGATTTCCTTGCATTTCAATTAACTGAAATTGACTACTTATTTTAAAAAATGTGGATTTATTACTAGTTCTGCATGTATAAGAAGCAAGTTGAAGATACGGAAAAAATTTCGATTTCCAGTTATCGATGAATTTATACGTTTTGAGATTCCGTTTCACTTCAATTAACTGGACTTAACTACTTATTTTTTAAAAAGTGGATTTATTATTCTATCCTCTGCATATATAAGAAGAAAACATAAGATTCGGAAAAAATTTTGATTTTTCGTTTTCGATGAATCCACACGTTTTGAGATTTTCTTGCATTTCAATTAACTGAAACTGGTTTCGTTTAAAAAAAAAAAATAAAATTATTACTAGCTTCTGCATGTTTAAGAAGCAAGTAGAAGACATGGAAAAAAATTCGATTTCCGATTTTCGTGAATTTACACGTTTTGAGATTTTCTTGCATTTCAGTTACCTGAAATTGGCTACTTATTTTTTAAAAATAGCATTTATCACTAGCTTCTGCATGTAAAAAAAGGAAGTAGAAGATATTGAAAAAATTCCGATTTTCGAAGAATTTACACGTTATGAGATTTCCTTGCATTTCAATTAACTGAAATTGACTACTTATTTTTAAAAATGTGGATTTATTACTAGTTCTGCATGTATAAGAAGCAAGTTGAAGATACGGAAAAAATTTCGATTTCCAGTTATCGATGAATTTATACGTTTTGAGATTCCCTTTCACTTCAATTAACTGGACTTAACTACTTATTTTTTAAAAAGTGGATTTATTATTCTATCCTCTGCATATATAAGAAGAAAACATAAGATTCGGAAAAAATTTTGATTTTTGGTTTTCGATAAATCCACACGTTTTGAGATTTCCTTGCATTTCAATTAACTGAAACTGGTTTCGTTAAAAAAAAAAAAAAAAAAGAATTATTACTAGCTTCTGCATGTTTAAGAAGCAAGTAGAAGACATGGAAAAAAATTCGATTTCCGATTTTCGTGAATTTACATGTTTTGAGATTTTCTTGCATTTCAGTTACCTGAAATTGGCTATTTATTCTTTAAAAATAGCATTTATCACTAGCTTCTGCATGTAAAAAAAGGAAGTAGAAGATATTGAAAAAATTCCGATTTTCGAAGAATTTACACGTTATGAGATTTCCTTGCATTTCAATTAACTGAAATTGACTACTTATTTTAAAAAATGTGGATTTATTACTAGTTCTGCATGTATAAGAAGCAAGTTGAAGATACGGAAAAAATTTCGATTTCCAGTTATCGATGAATTTATACGTTTTGAGATTCCCTTTCACTTCAATTAACTGGACTTAACTACTTATTTTTTAAAAAGTGGATTTATTATTCTATCCTCTGCATATATAAGAAGAAAACATAAGATTCGGAAAAAATTTTGATTTTTCGTTTTCGATGAATCCACACGTTTTGAGATTTTCTTGCATTTCAATTAACTGAAACTGGTTTCGTTTAAAAAAAAAATAAAATTATTACTAGCTTCTGCATGTTTAAGAAGCAAGTAGAAGACATGGAAAAAAATTCGATTTCCGATTTTCGTGAATTTACACGTTTTGAGATTTTCTTGCATTTCAGTTACCTGAAATTGGCTACTTATTTTTTAAAAATAGCATTTATCACTAGCTTCTGCATGTAAAAAAAGGAAGTAGAAGATATTGAAAAAATTCCGATTTTCGAAGAATTTACACGTTATGAGATTTCCTTGCATTTCAATTAACTGAAATTGACTACTTATTTTAAAAAATGTGGATTTATTACTAGTTTCTGCATGTATAAGAAGCAAGTTGAAGATACGGAAAAAATTTCGATTTCCAGTTATCGATGAATTTATACGTTTTGAGATTCCCTTTCACTTCAATTAACTGGACTTAACTACTTATTTTTTAAAAAGTGGATTTATTATTCTATCCTCTGCATATATAAGAAGAAAACATAAGATTCGGAAAAAATTTTGATTTTTCGTTTTCGATGAATCCACACGTTTTGAGATTTTCTTGCATTTCAATTAACTGAAACTGGTTTCGTTTAAAAAAAAAAATAAAATTATTACTAGCTTCTGCATGTTTAAGAAGCAAGTAGAAGACATGGAAAAAAATTCGATTTCCGATTTTCGTGAATTTACACGTTTTGAGATTTTCTTGCATTTCAGTTACCTGAAATTGGCTACTTATTTTTTAAAAATAGCATTTATCACTAGCTTCTGCATGTAAAAAAAGGAAGTAGAAGATATTGAAAAAATTCCGATTTTCGAAGAATTTACACGTTATGAGATTTCCTTGCATTTCAATTAACTGAAATTGACTACTTATTTTAAAAAATGTGGATTTATTACTAGTTCTGCATGTATAAGAAGCAAGTTGAAGATACGGAAAAAATTTCGATTTCCAGTTATCGATGAATTTATACGTTTTGAGATTCCCTTTCACTTCAATTAACTGGACTTAACTACTTATTTTTTAAAAAGTGGATTTATTATTCTATCCTCTGCATATATAAGAAGAAAACATAAGATTCGGAAAAAATTTTGATTTTTGGTTTTCGATAAATCCACACGTTTTGAGATTTCCTTGCATTTCAATTAACTGAAACTGGTTTCGTTAAAAAAAAAAAAAAAAAAGAATTATTACTAGCTTCTGCATGTTTAAGAAGCAAGTAGAAGACATGGAAAAAAATTCGATTTCCGATTTTCGTGAATTTACATGTTTTGAGATTTTCTTGCATTTCAGTTACCTGAAATTGGCTATTTATTCTTTAAAAATAGCATTTATCACTAGCTTCTGCATGTAAAAAAAGGAAGTAGAAGATATTGAAAAAATTCCGATTTTCGAAGAATTTACACGTTATGAGATTTCCTTGCATTTCAATTAACTGAAATTGACTACTTATTTTTAAAAATGTGGATTTATTACTAGTTCTGCATGTATAAGAAGCAAGTTGAAGATACGGAAAAAATTTCGATTTCCAGTTATCGATGAATTTATACGTTTTGAGATTCCCTTTCACTTCAATTAACTGGACTTAACTACTTATTTTTTAAAAAGTGGATTTATTATTCTATCCTCTGCATACATAAGAAGAAAACATAAGATTCGGAAAAAATTTTGATTTTTCGTTTTCGATGAATCCACACGTTTTGAGATTTTCTTGCATTTCAATTAACTGAAACTGGTTTCGTTTAAAAAAAAAATAAAATTATTACTAGCTTCTGCATGTTTAAGAAGCAAGTAGAAGACATGGAAAAAAATTCGATTTCCGATTTTCGTGAATTTACACGTTTTGAGATTTTCTTGCATTTCAGTTACCTGAAATTGGCTACTTATTTTTTAAAAATAGCATTTATCACTAGCTTCTGCATGTAAAAAAAGGAAGTAGAAGATATTGAAAAAATTCCGATTTTCGAAGAATTTACACGTTATGAGATTTCCTTGCATTTCAATTAACTGAAATTGACTACTTATTTTAAAAAATGTGGATTTATTACTAGTTTCTGCATGTATAAGAAGCAAGTTGAAGATACGGAAAAAATTTCGATTTCCAGTTATCGATGAATTTATACGTTTTGAGATTCCCTTTCACTTCAATTAACTGGACTTAACTACTTATTTTTTAAAAAGTGGATTTATTATTCTATCCTCTGCATATATAAGAAGAAAACATAAGATTCGGAAAAAATTTTGATTTTTCGTTTTCGATGAATCCACACGTTTTGAGATTTTCTTGCATTTCAATTAACTGAAACTGGTTTCGTTTAAAAAAAAAAATAAAATTATTACTAGCTTCTGCATGTTTAAGAAGCAAGTAGAAGACATGGAAAAAAATTCGATTTCCGATTTTCGTGAATTTACACGTTTTTAGATTTTCTTGCATTTCAGTTACCTGAAATTGGCTACTTATTTTTTAAAAATAGCATTTATCACTAGCTTCTGCATGTAATAAAAGGAAGTAGAAGATATTGAAAAAATTCGGATTTTCGAAGAATTTACACGTTATGAGATTTCCTTGCATTTCAATTAACTGAAATTGACTACTTATTTTAAAAAAATGTGGATTTATTACTAGTTCTGCATGTATAAGAAGCAAGTTGAAGATACGGAAAAAATTTCGATTTCCAGTTATCGATGAATTTATACGTTTTGAGATTCCCTTTCACTTCAATTAACTGGACTTAACTACTTATTTTTTAAAAAGTGGATTTATTATTCTATCCTCTGCATATATAAGAAGAAAACATAAGATTCGGAAAAAATTTTGATTTTTGGTTTTCGATGAATCCACACGTTTTGAGATTTCCTTGCATTTCAATTAACTGAAACTGGTTTCTTTAAAAAAAAAAAAAAAAATAGAATTATTACTAGCTTCTGCATGTTTAAGAAGCAAGTAAAAGACATGGAAAAAAATTCGATTTCCGATTTTCGTGAATTTACATGTTTTGAGATTTTCTTGCATTTCAGTTACCTGAAATTGGCTATTTATTCTTTAAAAATAGCATTTATCACTAGCTTCTGCATGTAAAAAAAGGAAGTAGAAGATATTGAAAAAATTCCGATTTTCGAAGAATTTACACGTTATGAGATTTCCTTGCATTTCAATTAACTGAAATTGACTACTTATTTTAAAAAATGTGGATTTATTACTAGTTCTGCATGTATAAGAAGCAAGTTGAAGATACGGAAAAAATTTCGATTTCCAGTTATCGATGAATTTATACGTTTTGAGATTCCCTTTCACTTCAATTAACTGGACTTAACTACTTATTTTTTAAAAAGTGGATTTATTATTCTATCCTCTGCATATATAAGAAGAAAACATAAGATTCGGAAAAAATTTTGATTTTTCGTTTTCGATGAATCCACACGTTTTGAGATTTTCTTGCATTTCAATTAACTGAAACTGGTTTCGTTTAAAAAAAAAATAAAATTATTACTAGCTTCTGCATGTTTAAGAAGCAAGTAGAAGACATGGAAAAAAATTCGATTTCCGATTTTCGTGAATTTACACGTTTTGAGATTTTCTTGCATTTCAGTTACCTGAAATTGGCTACTTATTTTTTAAAAATAGCATTTATCACTAGCTTCTGCATGTAAAAAAAGGAAGTAGAAGATATTGAAAAAATTCCGATTTTCGAAGAGTTTACACGTTATGAGATTTCCTTGCATTTCAATTAACTGAAATTGACTACTTATTTTAAAAAATGTGGATTTATTACTAGTTCTGCATGTATAAGAAGCAAGTTGAAGATACGGAAAAAATTTCGATTTCCAGTTATCGATGAATTTATACGTTTTGAGATTCCCTTTCACTTCTATTAACTGGACTTAACTACTTATTTTTTAAAAAGTGGATTTATTATTCTATCCTCTGCATATATAAGAAGAAAACATAAGATTCGGAAAAAATTTTGATTTTTGGTTTTCGATGAATCCACACGTTTTGAGATTTCCTTGCATTTCAATTAACTGAAACTGGTTTCGTTTAAAAAAAAAAAATAGAATTATTACTAGCTTCTGCATGTTTAAGAAGCAAGTAGAAGACATGGAAAAAAATTCGATTTCCGATTTTCGTGAATTTACACGTTTTGAGATTTTCTTGCATTTCAGTTACCTGAAATTGGCTACTTATTTTTTAAAAATAGCATTTATCACTAGCTTCTGCATGTAAAAAAAGGAAGTAGAAGATATTGAAAAAATTCCGATTTTCGAAGAATTTACACGTTATGAGATTTCCTTGCATTTCAATTAACTGAAATTGACTACTTATTTTAAAAAAATGTGGATTTATTACTAGTTCTGCATGTATAAGAAGCAAGTTGAAGATACGGAAAAAATTTCGATTTCCAGTTATCGATGAATTTATACGTTTTGAGATTCCCTTTCACTTCAATTAACTGGACTTAACTACTTATTTTTTAAAAAGTGGATTTATTATTCTATCCTCTGCATATATAAGAAGAAAACATAAGATTCGGAAAAAATTTTGATTTTTGGTTTTCGATGAATCCACACGTTTTGAGATTTCCTTGCATTTCAATTAACTGAAACTGGTTTCTTTAAAAAAAAAAAAAAATAGAATTATTACTAGCTTCTGCATGTTTAAGAAGCAAGTAAAAGACATGGAAAAAAATTCGATTTCCGATTTTCGTGAATTTACACGTTTTGAGTAGACGCCTTGCATTTCAATTAACTGAAATTGACTATTTACTTTTAAAAAAGTGAATTTATTATTCTATTCTCTTCATATATAAGAAGAAAGCATAAGATTCAGAAAAAATTTAGATTTTTTGGTTTTCGTTGAAGTTACACGTTTTGAGATTTTTTAAAGTCAATGCGACCAATTTAAGAAAATATCTGTCTTTTTGACTTCGAACAATGTATTTTATTAACCAGTGGACTTAATTTAACCGAACTTGGTATTTGGTTGGACATTGGTTTGAATTGGTGCCGATTAGTTTTTGGGCTATATCACCGAACAGGGGGCTCTTCCACGTTGTGATTTCTTCTCATTTCAGGAAAGGCTCAACATCCACAGTGTACTAAACTTGGGTAAATATATTAAGTAATACTCTTTTGATTCAGTTGGAGTGCATATCGATAATCAATTGGCGCAACTGTGTTGCAATTTTTTTCCGTTTATAAGAAGGCAATTACTTTGCTTTCCAAAAAAGTGGTCGAGTTTCAACCACTGGGCGATACTAGTGTAATTAAACTCTCTTCCTTCAGTTTTTATTTATTAGTGATCATACTTTTATTTACTTGATAAAATTTACTTGTAATTTCATTTTTTGTCAAGATCACCAGATTAATCTCAAATTTACATATTCCAAAAGTTATTTGTTGGTAGTAAAATTTCCAATTTTTATTGATTTATTCTGTTAAAAATACTTGTCTACATTAAATATACAGAACTGAAACTTTTATATACTTTTTAATTAACAACAACGAAAATTGATACGTAAAATTTGCACTCTTTTATTTTAATAATTTTAATCAAATTCTGACATTTGAAGAAAGATGAAATTCCTATCACACATACATTATATAATTATTAGAACTTATGGAAACACAAACTAAGAATTCTTCATTATTCAATGTAAAATTACTCGCAATAAAAGAATTTTATTAAGGAAAATTATAGAAGATTCGTTAAAAGGAATGTGGCTGTAGATATGTAACATGATTTCTTTTTCACATTTCAGCTCTGATTAATTTTTGAATCCTTCTTTGAAAAACATGTTCTCCCATTATTAGTTCCCCATCATATAATAGGTATGGAGAATCATCATACACAAGATATTAGAGAATTTTTTCTATCACGATTTTTGTCTTTTTACATGTTTTGAAGTATGAGAAATCCTGAAATAATAAAATTAATTTGGTATCCGTCTGAAGTGTGTTTGTTAGTTTGTGAGTTTGTTGTATTCTTCGACCACGATACTTGAGACCATGGAAGCCTCCACGCAAGTGCTGACTCAACAAGTCCAGTGTTAAAATACGGGAGACAGTCATCTGATTCAGAGAAAATATAAGAGAGCGTGAAATTATTTGATGTTTCCAAATCCCAAGCTGTGGGTCAATTTGGCATCCCTCCAAGCTTTTGGACTGTTCCTCACTGCTAGTTTTAGGAAACGTAGTCACACTATACACGGTATCTCAAGACTAAATGATAGCAGAGAGGTCTCATAAGTTTTAAAATATCACTTAAGACATTGGCAAAAACCCTCGGAAACATTCTAATTTAAAAACTTCGTAAATTACACTGTACTCGGCGTAAAAATTGCTTCTGACACAATTTCCGCTTATTCTTATGTAAAATGACATCCTGAATAAGAATAGGATGCCCATTTTGCCCTATCACCCACCGTTTTTTAGGAACGGCCTCTATATTTTATCATTTTTCCGTGATTTTATGGTTATAAATTTGATTTTTAGGAGGGGGGAGGATTATTTTAACCGATAAATATCTTCTGAAGGGCTACAGAGTTGAGAAATTCTAAATTCCTTTGCGACAAGGGAAAAAATTTCGGGGGATTTGTCACTGAAATTATGTATCAATACTTTATATATATATATATATCTATATATTTAATCTGTTATTAAAGTTATTTTTTAAACTTTATATTTTTTTGTTTTTAGGTGTTAAAATAATTATTTTTTCATTCTTCGAAATCAAATTCATGGTCATAATTCATGGTCGATCTGGGGAAAAAAATTGAGGGAAGGAGTAGTGTTTCTAGAAAACGGTGGGTGACTGGGCAAAATGAGAGTCATATTCGGATTCAGGAGGTCATTTTACATAAGAATCATCAAAATTGGTATCAGAGCTCAATTTTTTTTTTTTTTTTTTTTCCTTTTTGCAAAGCAGTGTTATTTGAAATTTGCGATTTTCTTGACAGAAGATCAAAAGGCGAATTTTTGCTGAAGCATGAATTAAAACGAATGCCTTAACTGTAACGATGTCAGTTATGATACTAGCATGAATATAATTCACCATTAAAATTCAAAAGCTTCGTAAGTTATTTGAAATTTACGAATTTTTTAACATATAGAACACGTGAAAAATTCGCATAAACGTCCATTTTTAACACGCTTTTATTAGCTTCACCTGTATGTATGTTTATATATGTATGTTTGTAACCGCTCTGGGAGCAAACAAAAAATCTATATTGTAAAAAACGACTTTCCTTACGTGAGCGCTGTGGCTGTGAGGTAAAGTTCCGGGCTACGAACCTAAAGGTCTAACATTCGAGCCCAGTCAGGGGAGATTTTTTAAAAATGGTTTTTGTTTAATTCTAAATTATTTAATTAAAGATTTAAAAGTATGTAAATATTATAGTGTGTCACTCACACGATTTTCTGTTACCCTGCATTTTGATACTATAAAGACAGATATTTTGTGTTTTTCAGTTCGCATTTCAATAAAAGCGTGTTCTTTAATTTTTTAAAAGTATAGTTTTATTAGTGATATTTTTAATGTAAAGATATCTGATAATTTTTAAAATATCATTTATAATACTGGCACGAACATCATTAAATATGAATTTCCGAATTTAAAAAAGGCTTAAGTTATTCGAGATTTACGACCTTCTTAACATGGCAGGATAGGGTAAAATTTCACTTAAGCTTCTACGTTGAAAGGTATTTTCATCATAAATAGATCAGACTACTTTAAAGATATCCTTTATGATATTGCATTGTACATCATTGATTACGAATATACTAATTTGAAAATTTCGTAAGTTATTCGAAAATTAAGATTTTATTAATATTGCAGAATATAGAGCAATATTTCACATGAACTTGCATTATAGGGATAATTTCACTGAAAATAGAATGGATTAACATGAAAATTGTAATACAGAACTAAACCTAATAAAATTAACAAACTAGAATAATGTCAGTGTATCGAACTGAAAAGTAGGTATCCCATTAGGTGGGACATTTCAGTCTGTAACCGAGTAGGGAAAATTTATTTCTCTCAACATGAATGTAGTATGCCCAACGGCAGAAATTTATGAGAACATATATATGATGGGGAACTCAGCAGAGTCCATCTATACCAACTAGTTTTTATTATGTTTTTATTTTTTTCAAATGGTTATTATCAGCATTAACTCAAAGTGTTCTATTTTTATTTACTTACTTATTTATTCTATTATTATTGCTTTTATAGTTACAGTATTTCTGTTTGTACTTTACATATTATTTTTAAATTAACAACAGCAAAAGCAAATAAATGCATTATATTTACACTTCTTTTTTAACAAAGTTTTTCGAACGCTCTTATTTGAGGAAAGTTAAATGTTCTAATACATATAACTTATTTATTTATTAAAACTTTTGGAATCACAAACTAATAATTATTCATTATTACATATGCAGTTCCATGCAGGATAATTATTGCATTAATAGTAGTGACAGAAGTTTTGTCCCTTAGAAACTAATAGGCTGGAAATGCATCTATCTACCTGCATTTGATATAGTTACATTCTCTCATTTCAACATTGATTAATTTCCGGTTAATCCCTGTGACATTTATTTACAAGTTCAAATTTATTTAACTGATCTGCTATATTTTTTATGAAACTATCTTTAGTTTATGCTAAAATTTTATCTCTGTATAACACATATGTACTCTTATTAAAAAAAAAAAAAAAAAAAAAAAAAAAAGTTTTGAAAGTTTTCATTTTGGAAATGGCAAATAGTTGTCTTTAGAAAACCAATGACTTTACAAATGAACATGATTTTCAAAAGGTTGGTTGGTTGATTGTAGGTTTTAAGGTTGATTGACTACGCTAGGATCCTAGGCCTGTAGGTAGAATGCCCTCCATAGGGGTCTTTCTAAGGGGTCCTAGCCCGTATTTACGCAAGTTTCGGAGAAAGCTATGGAAAACTCCGAACGGCTAGGTCGATGAGCACAAACTGGGATCGAATCTTTCACTTCCCATCGACCAGCTTTGAGCGCAGAACCGCTCGGCCGCTGATTTTCAAAAGACTTTTTTCATTACTAATAAGTTCGGTTTCTTTGCTGCAGATCTGAAAGTAAATGAAAACTTTTCGTTCCCTAAACGAATCTGTCGCTTTCAAAAAAGGCAACTAGTCATCATGGAAAATAATTTTGAAAATTATCATTTTAATTAATAATTTGCACTGATTGAATTTGTATAGGGAAATATAGAATGAATTTCGGGATGTCTATAATAGAGGGGTATGCATGAAAACGGTTTAATTATACTGTCATTTTATTTAATACTAAAATTGTGTTATTGTTTTTCAGTAAATGTATTATTTTTATGTAAATATTATCGATTACGATACAAAAGTATAGTTTCAGTATCAGTTTATTTTGCTTATTCTAATAAATTAATATAAACACACACACATAAAAGGGAAAAAAGTGTAAGTAAGTAAATAAAAGAAAAAAAAAAAAAACCTTTAATAAACATGTGATTTTTTATTTTTACATTTTTTATTTATACACACACACACACACATATATATATATACATAGTTTTTTTTTTTTTTTTTTGTATGTATTATGTAATTTTTTGCATTAAATTAATATGTAAGAGGTAACTAACTGTTCAGTGATACATAATTCAATTATTTGGAGAGACGTCAGAACTTTTAAGAAATTTTTATTGGATAAGATAACAATTAATACTGGTTATCTGTGAATTAAAAGTAACATTTTCCCCTTAAGACATAATCAAGTCTGAGAAAAATTAAATAATAAGGGGAAAAAATGACATCATTTAATAGAAAATGACTGCAGGGTACTTCTTCTAAATTAGTTGGAAGAAAAAAAAAAAATCTATCATAAAACGAATTTAATGGATCATTAAAGAAATGATGTTCTAGTAAATAAACACAACTAAAATCATGTTTCAAATTTTTCTTGATTGCTTCATTTGAATATTAAAGAATAAACATTTTTTTTTTTTTAATTATATATATAAATATATATACAGGGTGTCCCATAAGTTTGTAGACATTTTAAAAATTCACAACTATTGAACAAATTGATAGAATTGAACGCGGTTTGCGAAAAATCCATTTCGTGAATTGGGATATATATATATATATATATATTTTTTTTTTTTTTTTTTAAGTAAAGAAAAATAGTTACTTTTTTTACCGATAGAGGGCGCTGAACGGGCGCGTAATGAGAAATAGGCAAATCAGAATCCTATAAACAGTATGGTTTTACGATTAACACAACTTTTTTTTTATTTTACGTCCTATTTGTGTATATATGAAGTTTTAATTGCGATGTTAACTTGGTGGATAAAACGTTATTGGTGAAGATGTTTCTCTTCAGATAGGAACCGCCGACTGAAGCCACAGTTAGCGATGCTGTAATTCATTTGCAAACTGTAATTTGTAGTGATGGCGGTCACGTGGAATAAGAGTTATATGGCCTGTAAGCATTTGCATACAAATAAATATAATTTTTCATGGAAATGTTGTGATCTTATCACATACAGCGCCCTCTATCGACGAAAATTTTAACTAATATTTTTTTTTCTTTTACTAAAACAAATCCTCCCTCACGAGAATAATTTTTTCTCAAATCGCATTCATTTCTACTAGTTCCTTCAAATTTTATGAATTTTTAAAATGTCTACAGACTTATGAGACACCCGGTATATGTGAATATTTATAACTTTTTCTTGTCATTCTCCGTAAAAGTTTCGAAGAACTATTACCAAGAGAAATCTTTTTCTATTTTAAATCAAATCATTTTAGTGATTGTTGCTTAAATTGCAACTGAATAATTATTTTTATTTTTCACTTTTTACACTTTTGAAAAAAGATTCAAAGGTATCTTCGTGAAGTACTTTTGTTTTTAATTATTATTAATTATTATTATTATTATTTTGAATGCAAGAGCTAATTGCTTTTCGATGTAGTACATAAGTATTGTGCATATTTTTATATGCAAATGGTACATTACATGAACATATGAAAAATATATATATACATACATTGGAAAAAAACCTGTAATTAAAGAAACAAAAATTATTTTGCTGGAAAGATTCATTCATTTGAAAAAATATTATTATTATTATTATTATTATAAAATTTATCATCTTTTGACGTAATTATGCTTATAATTGTAAATATTTTAGTTTTAAAAAACTGGAGTTCGACATTTCACATATTTATATTTTCTGCACGAGCTGTTAAACTTTCGTCAGATTCTGACTAACAATTAAGGAGATATTGCACGCGCAAGTTTATACATCCATAAAAAATTTGCTTTCACATTTTTACAAAATTAAACAAATAAATAAGTTGAAATGTAATAAATAAGTTGTAATGAAAAAAAGAAAAAAATACCATAATTTTATTTATATTATTATTATATGCCTTCTTCGCTGGTCACTAAATTCAAAAATTTTTTACAAAAACATTAATCATTATATTTTAATCTATATATATATACAGTGGGTTGCCAAATTAATGTGGACACTCGTAAAAATCAAGCTATTGTGGTTTTTCTTCTAAATAAAAATACATTATATGCTACAACTTGTATTTTTTACTTTATTTAATGTTAATAGCTATATAATAAGAAATATATAATAGAAACAAGTAAAATGTAGCATTTTGTAAAGTCTTAATATTTGGTGACACTTCCTTCGGCTGATATTAGCACTTCAATGAGTTGCCTATGCAGGGTTTTGCACTTTCTTTAATTAAAGAATTGTGGTGCCAGACATTTTTAAGTTTTTAGATCAGTTTTCTCTTGGTTGTAATCATTTTCTTGGCAATTTCTCTTTTTGTAATTTCTCATAAGTTTTCTGGGGGATTCATATCGGGCAAATTTTCAAGCCACGATAGTACTTCAATATTTTTGGCCCGTAAATTCGGTAACACATTTGTCTTTGTGGCAAGTGGCAGAATTGTGCATTAAAACACTATGCTCACCTACCGGGAACCATTCTTCCAGCTGTGGAAGAAGGTGAGTTCGTAGAACTTCCTTATTTTGGTCCTGTTTCATACTTACTTGAACAATGTATAAGTGTCCTACACCTTTGGTATTTAAAATAGAGCAAACCATGATCTTTAGTAGGTGTTTGACCCTTTCTATTATGCAATCAGAGTAGAACTGCTCTCCAGGGCGCCGTCAGACGAAATTTCGTTTATCAACTATAATTTCAAAATAGTTGAAATTATAGTTGATCTCGTCAGACAAACACACCTGAGATTGAAATAATTTATGGTTTAATGATGGACGATGGTCTGCCAGGTTCTCTTCTGCCAATCTTTGCTGAACAGTTATTTTGGAAACGGTAATACTCCTGAACAGTCTGAGTCAGTGTAGCAGCACTTTTTTTACTGTTTCGTAAGCAAATGTACCTAACTTATCTGTCTGTTCTGGGCGTAGTTATATGTTTTCTGTCACACTTCCCTCTTCTTTTCGATTAAAACGACAGGTTTTTTTTTAAATTCACTTTTGTTTTATTAACAGGAGATTTAGAAACCCTAACAATATCTGTGTCTTTCCTCTGCGAATGCTGTTAGTGCTGGAGGAGAGATTTTATTTCGGATTTTTTTCTCGGAAAAATGTCACTTCCTCTGACCATAGTAAAATTAAAAAATAATTAATTGAGTTATAAAAATGTAGTAAAAATAAATTTAATTGTAAATTAATAATCACACTTTACTTTTTTTTTATTAAAGATGAGTCAGAATTCACACTAAATCTCAATTCCAAAGATCCAAAATGAACGTTCAGTATTACACGTTAAGAGTACTTTGCAACATAAAATGAAGTGACTGTCACAAAAAATGTTGCTAAGCTCAGTAAGTTTTATTGACATCACTTAAAATAATGTATAACATAATAAAAATTGATAAAAATACGTTCCAGTAGCATAAGAACCACCTCTAGAAATTATAAGAGGCATAAAAACGCGAAAATGTAAAAAAAAGTCAAGTGTCCACATTAATTTGGTAACCCACTGTATATATAAACTCCATTGAAAGGTATTAAAATCTGGTTCTGTGATCTGATGATTTTGATAAAAACTTGAAGTGAAGTGTTTCGTCATATGATAGATCAGTCTAAGTTATTCTCTTCTTTAAAAAATAAATAAATAAAATAGTCTTTACTGTTAAACCTCATTTCACTTATTTCTGAAATTTGGTTTTCTCGGAAATGGCCCAAGTAATTTTCATAGAAAATTACGATTATGTATTTTTTAAGATGACAAACCCATCTGGCTTATCCCATCTTCCTAAAAGTTAGCGTTTATTGTTCACCAGCACTCCAATCGTCGTAATATATTTCATAAAGTTAGTTTTCTAGAAAATGACTCCAATTGTTTTGATAAAAACTTAGCATTTAGGAAAATTTCAAATGAAAAAATCTTCGGATTTATTATCATCTTCAGGAAAATTAGCGTTCATTGCTAACCATAACTTCGCTCTCTGCAAAATATGACTGAAGCTTGTTTCCTGAGAAATGGCTATTTAGGGGTTGATCCAGATTTTAATTTTTGGGGACCATTTTTGTGCAAAACAAATTATTTTTGTGAAATTTTAATTTATTTTTGTGAAAATCAAAGTATTTTTGTGAAAATTTATTTCTTTTAGTGAAAAAAAAGAACTGCCGCTAGAAACCTTTCATTTTAGAAGTTCTAATGTGCAATATCAAGTTAATAGCATTTTATTAACACGCCCATTAAAAATAATACTAAGAACACGGAAAAATTTTACAAAAGTATTATTTTTATGAAACAAAATTTTGTGAGTAAAAATTAAAATTTTTATAAATTTAAATTTTGTGAAGGGGCAGCAAAAGGGTCCCAAATTTCGCCTGAAACGACCCCTGCTATTTGATAAATATTTGAGGTTACGTTATTTTTGAGATAACAATTCCATCTCTCATTTTCCTAAAAAATAGCGTTCATTGTTCACGGTCACTCCATCTGTATTCTAGGAAATGGTTGAAACGATTTGATAAAACTTAGAATTAAGATTATTTTGAGATGGCAAATCAATATGAATTATTTTATGAAAATTGTCTTTCATCGTTAACCTACTCTTAGCCCGTTGTAAAAATATTGTAATAGATTTTTTATATATATATATATTTACGAGATACAATGAAGAAACGCAAACATAATCCATCATCACTTTTTATTTTGAAAAATATTTTTAATTATGAAAGATACTAATAAATTCTATTCACAAAAATTATGAATTATGACCTTTATTAATTTTTACGTAAAATGAATCCTTATGCTGAAAAATATGGGTGTGCACATTTGCAGCTCATTTCAGTAATTAGTTTTTGAGATATAAATATTTTTTTTCTTTTGGAGAGGCTTAGAATGTCATCACTTATAGTTTTCATGAGATAACGAAGCAAATCTTTAAAAATAACACAGAAAATTAAACAAAATATTTTTATTTTTCATTTACGGGTCCAATTATATAACAACAACGTCAAACAAAAAGAAAGGAAACAAAAATGAGGATTTTTAGACATTTGTGTTAGGATAAAGAACTCTTGTTTTCTGAAGAAAAAAAGAAGCCTTTCATCGTTCTTCGTATATTTTATTGCAAAAATATGAACACTGGGTACATACTTAAGAAATAATTAACACACAAATTACGAAAGAAATGCCCACTGGTAGAGTTACAGATTTTTAAATGGCGTGAATCTACGTTAGCGGCCGCAAAAGAAGAAATTGCATTTTCATAGAAATTGTAAAGCAAATCGTACATTTTCAAAGAGTTAAACTGACTCAAAACTGGTATGTACGATTCATGAAACCTTACAATAATTTATCCGAAAATATTTAGTTTATACGTTGTTGTATATATATATATATATAACTATATTATTTCAATTCGTATATTATGTCACACCTACGAAATATAACTTAAGCTTTATTGGTGATTAGTATAGACACTTTTTAAATGAAAAATATTGCACATTTTTCAAAGAGCATTGTCTGACCAATCGTAAGTATAATGTATTTAAATATACCTAAAATGAGTTATCTTAAAAACTAAATTTAGGATAATTAAGGTACTGTAAAGATAATAACGTTTTTACTAACTTTTATATATATGTTTTTTCCGGAAATATTTCCGGTGTGAAACAGAAAAAAATCATCTAGTTCTTGCAGGATCTTAGTTTTGTTTTTCTACATTTACAAATAATCCTCTAACACATTTTTCATTATAACTCTATGAATACTAAAGATAAAGTATACAAACTGTATACTTTTCCACACTGCCAGACTTTTAGAAATTTGCATATGAAGGAAAAATAGGGTGTTGCTATTGAAAAAAATCAAAGTTGGCGCTCATTTCAATATGCAGACAATTCCTAATTCAAAATTTGAGAACATTTTCAAAAGGTGCATTTAATTTCCTATTGAAGGGTGTCTATTACATTTTCCTGCGTTAATTAATAACAAAATTACAGCGGGTGTTGCGTTTTTTTTTTTTTTTCCTACTGTACATTGTTAGCCCCCACTCCTGTCTTTGCAAAATCTGACATAAACTTGGTTTATGGAAATGGGATTAGATTTAATGATTTTGATAAAATTTAAGATTGGTCGTTTTTTCAGATAACAAACATTTTCGATTCATCTTCATATTCCGAAAACTTAGCGTTTACTGTTAATTCTTATTGCGTCGTTGCAAAATGTGGCAAAAACGTCGTTTTCTGGGAAATGATCTAAATGATTTTCATACAAACTTAGGTTTAAGAATTTTTTAAGATGAAAAACTCGTCTGAGTTTTCCTTATCTTCAGGAAAATTAGAATTCACAGTTGTGTTAACTCTGAATCTGCCCGCGAAAAAATATTGATGAAACTTGTTTTTTCTTGTTTCTTTTTATTCTTTTAGAAATCAATCTTAGTAGTGCGATACAACATTAGGGTTAAAGTATTTTCGGAATGCCAAACCCATATCACTTATCCTTATCTTTTTATAAACTCGCGTTAACTGTAAATCTCGACGTCGCTCTGTACAAATTATGCCAATATGAAAAATTGGGTTTCTTGCAAATGAATCTAACGATTTCGACAAACCCTTCCTATTGTCATCTCAAAAGAAAAGAAAAAAAAAAACCTTAACCATATCTAACTTATCCGCATCTTCACGAAAATTAGCGTTTATTGTTAATCCACACTCGGCAAAGTATGTGGTAACAACTTGATTTTCTTAGAACATACTTGTACCATTTTGATAAAAATTTAGTTAGAGGTTTTTCAAGTTTACAATTAATTTTGAATTGCTTCCACATCCTCAGGAAAATTAGTGTTTACCAATATTCAGAACTTTGATTGCACAATATGGCAGAAAATTCGAACGTACTAAAATGATTTCGATAAAAATTTTAAAATATTAGAGTTATTGCGGTGTTGAATTGACAATTCGATCTGAATTACTGTCATCTTCATGATAATTAGCGTTCACTATCAACTCTCACTCCACCCGGAGAAAAATACGGCAGATATTTGTTTTTCTTGAAAACTGCTGGAACAATTTTGAAAAAAAAAATAATAATTAATTAATTAAAAATAAATAACTAAAAGGGGAAGAGTTTGCTTGTGTATGAAATGCACTGAAAACGTATCTGACTTATTTTCCTTTTTTAGGAAATTTAGCAAAAGCTGGTAACCCCCAGAGAAAATATAACAGAAATATTATCTCGGAAACTACTCAAATGAATTTGATAAAATAAAATATAATTAGAAATTTTGTCTATGAGACTTCGGTTTAAAATTTCCATATCTATAGGAAAATTAGCGTTCATTTATAAACCGTGCTTCAATCGGGAAAAACAAATTTAAAGAATATTTCCGAAAACAAATCTTAGTATTCACACCAGGAATTGTTTTCACAGTGAGTCCGATTGAGACTCAGTCCTCCAGATACTTATTCACTAAGAAATTATCTACCACATACATGTATAATAAAGTCACTAATTAAAATAAATAAATAAATAAATAATAAGAATTTGCGTTCATACATCGGGAAAGCATAATGAAACTTGAGATGTTTATGGTCCATTAGTTCTTGTGGTAGAAGGATGGATTAACTACACACACGGAGAGTAAAGTATGCAGCTTCGATTTCTAAAGATAAGATAATCTGGTGTGTCACTCACACGACTTTCTCTTACCCTGAAATTTAATACTATAAATACAGATTGGAGATTAAGAGGTAAGATAATGAGTACTGTTATGTAAACTTAAGTTAAAACAATTCAATCTTTATATGGCAGTTAGTTCATTACTGCACCTACATTTATAAAGAATTTAAATTTGTTATTAAAATTAAAGTTCACTTAAAATTATTCAAACAACTTTCACATGCAGAATTCCTTGGAACTTATCAATCTTCATCAATTTTTTCCAGCAACAAATTTATATTAACTTCAAAGTAAAACATTTGGATCTCTTGAAATTATTCGTTTTTAAGTTACTCTAAGAGACACAGACAAAGATCAAACGTAAGAAAGCTTGACTTCGAAGTTCAAAAAGCCTCAAAACGTGTAAATATACAAAAAACACGCTTTAAATATTTATCTTAAAAACATACATTATTTACCATATGTTTATGATGAATTCATTTCAATTCCTGAGCAGCTTTCCTGGACATGATAAAATATTTTAATAAAGCACTTCAACTTGCAATAAAAAAGAATATTACCGCTTAAATATTGACAGCCCTGTATATCTTTTGAAGATTATGTACATACCAAATGGTGCATATAAATATAATCCTATAGTAATAATATACGGCACAACCTGAAATACACCTCCATCAATTTTCAAGTATTGTCCTACTACAATCTCGTTCTTTTGCTTAGCCCTGTAAACGAACGGTGAATGACTTTCGTACCATATTCTACATAAACATCTTTTTACGCATATAAAAATATGTATTCGTTTCATTTGTTTTAGTGCAGCCTATAGATGTTAAACTTTACTTACCTGCAAATTCCCGCATTAGTGTTCCTGTACACTAACCATTTGCTTGATCTCAACGAAAAGATTAGTGTAGCATCCCTATATGATACAGATTTTGTATATCGAGTTTGAACTTTTTGCTGTGCTATTTGTTATTGAGGTATGCTGATAAAATCACACACACACACACAGGCACACAGACCAACCGCTAAAAACATAATTTTCGGATTCAAGAGACCTCAAAACATGCAAATATAACAAAAACCCAGTTTCGAAAATTTAACATAAAAAGAAATTCTTTCTCTACCATACATAAAGTAAAAATATTATCAAAGTCCACGTTAGAGAAGTTTAACTGTAGTCTAGAAAAATAGCTTTTGACGAAATGACTCTCTGACGCTATTCGATGTCATGATGACGATTTTCTTTCATTCAACCTATAAAAGTCTTAATTTAGCCCACAAATAATGGAATAATAGCCAATCATAGCGCAGTTTTTTACCACAAACTTTATGAAATCCGTCTCGTTCTAGTCGTCCATTACGTATTAACCTATTACCATACTTACCAACATACAAATTAATATTCCGTAGTATTGTTAGCCCCGCCTTCTTTTCACACCAATATCTTTTTAGAGTATTTTTCTTCTTATTTAATCATAATTGAATTTGGAAAATATTATTCTAAAAATTTATTTGTGTGAAAAAAAGGGCGGGACTAACACTACGGAATATTAATTAGGATGTTGGCAAGCATGCTATTTCAGATATTGCACATATTATGCTTACAGTGCTAAACCTTTTCTTACCGGCGACTTCTGGGACTAATTTTTACTTTTTTTCTTTCTTCAAGAAATCAAAAACGCCTTCTCTGCTGTGCATTTAAACCAAATTTCGTTATATTTCTCTCAGTACAGTGCGTACTATAAAGTTTTGGACATTTTTTATTACTTTATGCACATCCTATAACTATAATATCTAAGAGGTGGAGATTTTTTTTAATTGTTTATTTTAATATGTTTTATTTATCTAAAACAATTTTGGTTTTTACATTTTCCTTCGGAAATTCCTTGCAATTTTTTATATTTGTGAGAAACATTTTCTTTTTATTTACCTGATAGAATTTTTGTATGTTAAAAGAAAAATTCCGAACGTATATCGTGACTCAGAGGCCCTTTGGGAGATTATAAAAATAAACATTCACGCTATCTAACAAATAATGCAACCATATTTCTTTGACTTATGATTTACAACCATAAATAAAAAATCGTTTCCAACTTTGAAATAATTTTAAAATGTGTACGTTTCTTTCCCATCTTGTGGCTTCAACATGTGTTATTCATTTCGTATGTTCTTGAAAAATGTGATTTTTAATGTAAAATAAATAATCGAAATGAAATATTTGGCGTCGGTAATATTTTTGAATTTAGCGTATTTAGGTTATTTTAATTTTATTTATGTGGTTTTTCAATGAAAACTTTTATTTTGTAACTATGCAATGAATGTTAAATTTTATCATGTTAGTAAAAATTTACTTATATTTTAAATAAGGTTTCTAAGTAAAGTATAATCTATAAACTTAAAAAATAGATGTAATAAAAAACTAGAAATTTGAATAAAATAAAGGCGTTAGGGAGATAGTAAGAGGTCATAAATATAAAATAAAATGGAAATATATTAAATTATTTGATTAAGTACGAGGGTAAATCAAATATAAACGAGACTTTTGGACCTGCGCGCGCAATAGTGATGGAAGAACGTTCCGCTGTTATTGGCTGTTAGGTTGGTTTGTCAGGAGTGGGGGAAGCACGTGACTCATCATCATAGACTCGCTCAGTGTCCATCGTTACGATGTCCGAGCAGGAGGTACCTCCCTCTATTGCGCAACGTATTGTTATCAAGTTTTTAGCTGCAGAAGGTGTAAAACCGGCCGAAATCTTGAGAAGATTGACTGCACAGTTCGGGGAAGAGACGCTGTCGCGAGCTAGAGTGTTTGCTTGGCATAAACAGTTCGTGGAGGGCCGTGAACGTGTTGAAAATGAGAGCCATGACCGCAAAACCCCGCACCAGCATTACAGCGGGCAACATCGACAGTGTTCGTCAACTTGTTGCAGGTGATAGGCGTCTAACAACTTCGGATATTGCAATTAAGGTTGGAATCCGATGAGAAAAGTGATTCTCCTCCATGACAATGCTCGCCCCCATACAGCAGCCCTGACCGTACAAAAATTGGAGCAACTGGGTTGGGAGACACTGGAACACCCTCCATACAGTCCAGACCTGTCTCCCTGCGACTTCCATGTCTTTGGTCCTCTCAAGGAAGCTTTGGGAGGGCAAAAATTCCACAGCGATAATGAAGTTGAAGCATATGTGCGCAATTGGCTACAAACACGACCTGACTCTTTTTACCTGGAAGGAATTAAAAAATTACCTATACGCTGGGAAAAATGTGTTTCTAAATCAGGAGATTATGTAGAAAAATAAACTATGATTGTTTGTGCGTTTAAAATCAAAATAAATATTTTAAAAAATAAGTCTCGTTTATATTTGATTCACCCTCGTAAGATAATTATAGAAATAAATAAATTTAAATATAAATATTTGAAATGAGAGACATTTAACCCTTTGCGCTCAGCATATTTTTACGTAAGACACGCCTTATGGCGTTCCTTTAAAACGTCACACGTATAGTTTCCAACTTACTACCTTTTGGCTACCGAAAAATTGTAATAATTTGTTTTATTTTAATTCACCATTAAATAAAATAAATCTTTCTCTTAAAATTTTCCAGTAGCCGAAAGGAAGACTATAGTTACACGTTTTAGAAAAATAGCATTTCATTTGCAGAGGGAACGCCTTAAGGTGTTCGATTTTTTAATGTCCCCTCAGAAGGGACGCATGAGCGATAATGGTTAACTGGATCACTACAAAGCAAGCAGACCACATTAAGCTTATTAGGATAGAAATATATCGCGAAAACTGAAAATAAATTAATTAATAACCTTGTGTAATTTAATTTTGTTTCTATGTTTATTTATTTATATAGTTATTACCTAGCAAATAGCTTTATGTGGATTTACTTTCTCTTGACCGTTTGTTAAATTTCTATACTATCTGTGGTTAAACTTAGAGCCTTTCTTTCTTTTTTAACACTTTTTAACAAAGTTGAAAAGTATTTATAACTTCGGTTTGTCTGTCTGTCTCTAATCTTATTCCCGTAAATATTCATGGAATTCCTTAAATTTGATGTATGATATTCAAGTTTGCTATGAGATATTCCCTTTTTAAAATGTAGAAAATAACAACACTAGTTCGTGAACAAGGAACTAAACAAATTTCAAACTATTACGTCTATGAGAGGTATTTTTATAAACTAAATTTCAATACCATTATTTTACAAAATTCATAATGAAATCGACACTTATTATTCATATGCACAAAAAATGTTTTTTATAGAATTCATTATGATTAGAATTAGTATTTACAGACCACACAAAAATATTCAGGTATACAATAAGGAATACAATTAGAAATTTCTGCAATTGCATTTTAGATTTAACATATCTTTTATAACAATCTCCAACAATATAAAGGACTAATTATTATTGAAACACTCTCCAGCAATGTTTAAGGGCTCTCTTCACTCACCGTCGCCGGAAGCCGAAGCTGATGTCATTCTATGGAAATTTTTTCTTTACAAATAACTTATTAACTAATACATATTTTAAAATTCTGTTTTCACATTCTGAAAATTCCCAGCCGTTAAATTGACGGACCTTTTTTAAAAAAGTATTTTTTTAATTTTTAATATTTTATTTTGAAGCTGCAAAATACGAATTATCAATATGTGAATTTTTTTCATTTTGCAGTTTCAAAATAAAATATTACAAAATAAAAAAATACATTTTTAAAAAAAGTCCGTCAATTTAACAAATGGGAATTTTCTGAATGTGAAACAGAATTTAAAAATATGTATTAGTTAATAAGTTATTTGTAAAGAAAATTTCCCCATAGAATAACATTGGCTCGGGCTTCCGGCGACGGTAAGTGAAGAGAGCCGTGAAGACCTTTTACTATACGATTGTCTTCTTGTCCATTCTTCTGTCCCTTTTTCTTATAGCGTCCTTAAATATTTTCCGAATTTCTTCAAAAGGATAAATGTTATCTAAGTTCATTGTGGTATGTTCTTTACTTAAAATGGTATAAATAGCACAACTAGTATGTGTACAGAGATACCCAAAAGAATGCCAAAGAATTGCTTTTTTTAACAGGCAGTTTTATAAATCATATTTAATTAACTCTGTACTGCGCATATCATAATAAATTTTACATTTATTATTCATATGCTAAAAGTATTTTTTCTATAGAAAGGGGTATGTTTTTCTTTAAGATTTACAGGGTTATACTAAAATCAGATACATTAAAGCCTACAGTTAAAAATTACTGGAACTGCATTTCTGCTCGTGTTAAGCGATTTTAACACTCTCCAATAATATTTAAGAATGAATATGAATTCAATTAATGAATGTGTCTGTCTTTCTGTCATTCATGTGTTCTTCATCATGTAGGCAAAATACGAGGAAGGTTAAACGATACGACGAGTTCGTATATTTGGATAGTGTTAATAATCTATGCAAACTACGTTGTTTTTCGTTTTTGTTTTATTTTCATTTTTCATTGTGTGAAACATATTTAAGGAGTTTTCCTAGAAAAGTTAAGAAAATTCTGATTGAAATTATATGTGGTTTTAAAAACATTGCTTTGAATTATTTTTTATAGTCTTTACTTTTTAATTGTTTATTTATATAATATCATATAAACAAGCATATAATATTTATATAATCTTTAATTACGAATTATTTGTCTCGATGAATTGCTCATCTTGATGCACAAAACAAATGACAAGGCATTCATAAATTTAAACATATCTTATCCCTGTTTAGTTATTTAGTACATTACAAAATTAATCTTTAATGCAAAATAAGTAAAATAAATAGTTCTTTTAAATAATATTAATAAGTTAAAAAAAAAAAAAAAAAAAAAAAAAAAAAAAAACCTAATCCAATGTACAGTCACCCAAAAAAAAAACGCCACCCCCCCCACCTAATTTCGCCGTAAATTATCGTAGAAACATGCGACTGGTACCGATCAGTTTGTAATAACGTCTAGTTTATAATGTTATAGTTAGATTTTACTTAGGGGGTCGTCTACATATTAAAACTGACATCAACTTCATTTTTTTCAATAGTAACCCCCCTTTTTTATAATATTTTTGAATTCTTTGGATCAAATCATCACGGAAAATGGTATAGTTTATATACTTCGCTCAATTTTTCATAGAGTTATAAGCTGTCAAAATTTGGGGATGCTAATGTTAAATGAATGTGACAAGCATTAAATCATATCTTCCGAAATAATTATGATATTTAAATTCTGTTTTTTTTATTCGTTAGAATGAAGAGACCCAAACATATTCCATGCAAATTTTTGCTAAAAAAACATTTTTTGAATTATGAAAATTTTTAATAAATACATATTGAAAAAATTATGAATTATGACCTATGTTAATTTTTACACGAATAGAACGGGCATCATCAAAAACATGGGTTTCCAAATTTACAGCTCGTTCCTAACATTATTTTTTGAGTTACAGTGATATTTCATTTTTTACTGCTGTTAGGGGGGCGTCACTTGTTATAATTTGTATCATCTGTGAGTCAATATTTCTATACATTTTGACGAAAAACTATTTTAATTTACCTTTCTGTTATTATAATTGTTTTCTAAGGAACATTTCGATGTTTATTATA
The DNA here is from genome assembly GCA_963930645.1 of Salticus scenicus. NCBI lineage: Eukaryota > Metazoa > Arthropoda > Arachnida > Araneae > Salticidae > Salticus > Salticus scenicus. The sequence continues at coordinate 257,027,683 of OZ005655.1, forward strand.
CAAATTGGCTTATTTTTTATAAAATTATCGCAATGCAGGCAAGAGATTGGGAAAGAATTCCAAAAGAAATGTAGCCCCGCCTCTATATTGCGGAAACAGTATTAAAAAACCTAGTTTGCATACTCGTATATGACACTATATGTGACGCTGGTATGCATAAATGTCAATGGCATTTACTACATTGAATGCTGAAGACAAAATTTAAATGATTTAATTGGAAGTATGTAAAATAATTTTGTTTTATAATGTAAAGTTTTAGAAAAATTCTGTAAAGGCGTGGCTTTCGTTGCAGAAGGGAGTTTACTCGATTCTGAAATGTTAAGTCTTTGTTCTTAAATATTACATAACTTTTTCTAGCTTCTCACTGCTAAAATTCTATTTTATCCCTTTTGTCTTTTGTTTTTAACTTGAATATTCTAGGATTCGTGCACCTCAATTAAGTATCATGGCAGTAAAAAAATGCGGTAAGACGAGGACTATTATTTGAAAGAGCAATACGCAGTGAACAATACTTTTGTTTTTTACTTTTTTTAAATTAATATAATTGATTTTTATTAATTTTTATCAGATTTTTTAAAACAAATTTTCTGTTTTAATCTTGTTGTGACATTTTCGCATTTGCTTACTCTACCGTTTATGCTATTTAAATTTTATCGCATGACGTAACATAATAAAATATAAAACTTCTATTAAATGTTTTTTTAATACTGAATAATTAAGTGGTATTTTTTTTTCTTTAAGTTTTAAAATCTATTATTGAAACAAAGTGAAATATTATTTATTTTCTATTATTCTAATCACGGCGTAAAACTGTCGTCACATTTATTACGGAAAAAGAATTTAAAACAAAGTAATATGTCTTATTACTTTTAAAGATATAGATTTTACACATTTATAATTAAGAATTCAAGTACAGTAGACGATTGCAGAACGGGGAATGTTTACGCATCTGATCAAAGCACATGACACAAATTAATTAGATCGCTGATTCGATAATAAAACACTTTAATTTCACAATATAACATTTGTTCGGCTCAAAAAGCACGAACTCGCACGAACACATTTTTCTCCTCTTCTTCCATTTCGTTTTCCACAGTAGTCTCGCAGAAACGGAATATCACACTTTTCTGGAGGGGTGTGGGAAGCACAAGCATGTGCGGCATGTAATACTCATTGGCAAAATGTCAATACAGAACATCCCGCCCCACCTTGCAATGTTTTTTAAACATTCAAGACACGTATAATAATTTCTCAATTCTAAAATTACAATATCACAAATAAAATTAAATACTTATGAAATAAAATACACTATATACATATAACAATAATGACACATTTAAAAAACACAAATAATTTTACTTATTTATTCATGGGTAGGAGGCACAACTTTGTGATTGGACGTTTATAAGTACCCAAGGCAGTTTTAACTTCAACTACTCTTACTTTTGAGTCTTTGCCTGGGTAAGTAGCAGAAATTCTGCCCAATGACCACAGACATGGGGGCAAATTATCTTCTTTGATAACGACCAAATTTCCTACCTCCACATTATTTTTCTCGAACTTCCACTTGCTCCTCTGCTGCAAGTTGCTCAAATAATCAGAGCTCCACCTCTTCCAGATCACTTGAATAAATTTTGTTAATTTTTGACAATGATCCAGCCTATTTTCACCAATATTTGTTAAATCAGGCTCAACCATTGATGTAATAGGTCGACCAATCAAAAAATGGGAAGGGGTTAAGACATTAAGATCGTTTATATCAGACGACAAAGGAACAAGTGGTCGAGAATTTAACATTCCCTCAACTTGGATTAAAACTGTTAGAAATTCTTCATAAGTTAGTTTTGAATTTCCAACAACTCTCTTTAAGTAATGCTTAATGGATTTAACTCCAGCCTCCCAGATACCTCCAAAATTTGGGGCTCTAGGGGGGAGAATTTTCCAATCAATACCTTCTGATGACATGAAATCGGCAAGTGTTTCATCTGGCTGGTTTACTAATCTGTGCAATTTTTTAAGCTCAGCATTCGCGCCTACAAAATTTTTAGCATTGTCAGTAAAAAATTTTGCACACTTGCCCCGCCGAAAAATGAACCTTTTAAGAGCTGCAATAAATGAGGCTGATGTCATGTCTGACACCACTTCCAAATGCATTGCCTTAGTAACAAAACAGATAAATATACATACATAAATTTTATGGTACACACCTTTCCTTTGATCCTTATACTTAATATAAAAAGGTCCGCAGAAGTCCGCTCCAGTAATGTTAAAGGGAAAGGTTTTTCTCACTCTCTCCTCAGGCAAATCACCCATTAATTGGTCGATTACCTGAGGTTTTGCTTTGAAACAGGTTACGCAATTATGCACAATTTTTCTGCATGTGCTTCTCCCATTAATTATCCAAAATTGTTGCCTGATTTGGTGCAGTAAAGCTTGAGGTCCTGAGTGCAAATACTTTACATGAAAATAATTAACAATTAAATCAGTTAATCTATGTTTAGAAGGCAACAAAATGGGGAACTTTCTGTCGTAATTCAAATCACTATTACTCAACCTGCCTCCTACCCTTAAAATACCATCCTTATCAAGAAAGGAGTTTAATTTTGCAAGGGGGCTGGTTTTGGATCCTTTTTTGGCACCCATTTCCTCCTGAAAATGTTGTCTTTGAACCATTTTTATAATAAAAAATTCAGCTCTTTTCAATTGGGCAGCCTCTAAAGGACCGCTCCTCTTTCTTTTCCCCCGGCAGTTCTCTGTGAACCTGAAAATAAAGCTTAAAATACGAATAATTTTAAAATATTTGTTACTTATATTGAGAAAATTGTCAATAAAGGAGTCAACATTAACACTGAAAGAAAATAAGTTAGAGTCACTAATTTTCAGTTCCTCATGAAAGTCACTTAAATTAATTGCTACTGGAATGTCTCTTTTAGGATAGTCATCCTCAGTAAGGAACCTTGGTCCCCTCCACCATAGTTCATTCTCATTGAGCTTATCTGGGTCTACACCTCTTGAGATTAAGTCCGCGGGATTTTCCCCGGATGAGACATATCGCCACTGTTGTACATCTGTAAGTTCTTGAATTTTGGCCACTCTATTGGACACAAATGTCTTAAGTTTGAAGGGTTCCTTCTGTAGCCAAGAAAGAATTATCATAGAATCGCTCCATAAGAATATGTTGTTAAAGTCCATTTTTAGAGCTGCTAGCACGCGTTCGATCAGTTTTGCCAACAACAACGCTGCGCATAATTCTAAGCGCGGTATAGTTAATTTCTTTAGTGGATTTACTTGTCACCAATTGTATAGAAACTTCGCCAGATTGCGACTTGGATTTACAATATATGACAGCACCGTATGCCAGTTCCGATGCATCGCAGAAACCGTGAATCTCAATTTGTACTGCCGATGGCAGCACAATGCATCTTTCTACTTTCATCTCTCTTATGGACTGCAAAGATACTGTAAATTTACGCCAATCCTTTGATTCTTTCTCTGGCAGGAGGTCATTCCAGTCAAGCCTTAATAGCCAAAGTTGCTGCATAAAAATTTTAGCCTTTGTGATAACAGGTCCTAATAACCCCAAAGGGTCAAACAATTTCGCAATAAGTGACAGCACTGACCTTTTAGTAATTTCTGTTAAATCTGCACAGTTCACCTTAAATGAAAAAGCATCTAAATTATGCAGCCAACAGACACCTAAAGTTAAAGTTTCCTCTCGTTCAGCAAACTCATAGTTTGCATCATCATATTTAATGAGCTCGGGGTGATTACTGGGCCACTTGTGCAAAGACATTCCTGCAGACTCAAGAATGCCTATTAGCTCATTTTGGATAATTTTAGCCTTTTCCAAGGAGCTAGCTCCAGTTAGGACATCGTCCATATAAAAATCCTCTCTTAGTACTGGAGCTGCGTTAGGGAAATTTGGCTCTTCATCTTCGGCTAACTGTTTAAATGTTCTCATAGCTAGAAATGGTGCACTGACCGTTCCGTAAGTAACAGTTAGTAACTCGTATGTTTTGGGGGGTTCATGAGCACTGTTGCTCCATAAAATTCTTTGTAAAGCATGTTGACTCGGGTCTATTAAAATCTGTCTGTACATCATTTTCACATCTGCTGTGAACGCATAAATGTATCTTCTAAATCTTATCATAATAGAAAATAAATCTTCCTGAATGACTCCTCCATTATATTGGAGTGAATTTAAAGATAAACCATTGGAAGATTCACTTGAACAGTTAAAAACAACTCGCAGTTTGGTTGTAGTTTTATCCAGTTTGTATATTCCATGATGTGTCGCATAATAACATATTTTGGGTTCTTTTTCCTCAATTACTTCTCTAAGATGACCCAATTCTTTATATTCTTCTAAAAAACTTTTATAAAGGCTTAAATACTTTTCATCTTTCGCTAATCGGGTCCACAGCGATCTGAGTCGTTTAAGAGCAACCTCACGAGAATCTCCTAAGCACGAAGGGTCAGTTTTAAGAGGCATCGATACTACGTATCTCCCCTCTTCACTTCTCCAATGAGTTCGCGAGAAATGCTCTTCGCAAATAGAATTTTCTTTAGATTTGGTTACCCCCATTTCAACATTCTAATTTCCCAGAATTTTTTTAAAGTTGTATTTAGATCCCCATCAAGAATCAGACCGCAATGACCCATACTCGCACCTTGTTGCTCGAAACTACCTGAAGCAACATAGCCAAATTTTGTGTTCTGTAACAACAAAGAAGAATTTTCCGCATATATCTGTCCTGGCGTAAGTAACTCATAGAAAATCTCTGCACCTAACAATATATCTATTTCACCAGGGATATTAAAGCTATAATCCTCTAAATGGACTGTATCTGACACCTCAACATTTACATCAGTTATCCTCTGAGGAACAAGGTCGGTGATTTTCTTAACTATGAACATATTTAGATTCCTCTGAAAATCTCCCGTCTTATTTGCTATGGTAGCTCTCACGCAGCCCTTTACTACAACTGACGAATCGTTTAGACACGAAATCAAAGTATTTATTTTTTCTGCTTTGAGCTGTAGACGATTTACACATTTTTCACTGACTAGGCAGACTTGACTTCCCACGTCTAACAAGCATCTACACTCTACCCACTGATTATATTTATTTTTTATCAGCGCTCGAATTGTGCTTAGCAAAACATTTCTAGTGCTTACAAAACTCGTAGTAACAATCGAGTCTGTATTCACAGATTTCACCTGAGTTACTTGACTATTTGCCCCTACTCCATACACCTGACCGCCAATGCCAATCTCAGAATAACTTGTATTTTGATTTTGCGAATTTTGTCTCAAATCCCTATTTACATTCTCATTGGAAAAGTGAAGAAGTTGATGATGTGGTTTCTTACACATGAAACAATTGCGCACTTTACATTGTCTGAAATTACAGTTTTGCAATAAACACTTAAAGCAAGCCTTAGTATTTTTTACAACTTCTACCCTCTCGTGTGGCGTTAGCCTTTTAAACTGCGGGCAGTTCTGGAGTAAGTGAGATTCATTACCCTTACACAAACCGCATTTGTTATTTTTCATCTCTGACAAAAATACATTAGCACCTTTATTAAACTTACGAGATGAATTCTAATTCTCAGGCTGTTTACCTCGCGAAGTTGTGTATAAGTCAACCTCCTGCGCTAATTTTAAGGGATTAAACCACTCATTTCCTTGTCTAATACTTACATGCGACGCGACCTCTTTATCTAAAGTTTGGAAGATTTTATCCGCTACAATTAATTGGTTTAGTGTATCAAAATCCGAAACTTTTCTCAGTTTCAAATAGTATTCCCAATTTGTTTTTAACCGAGACGCAAATTGCACGCATGTTTCGCCATATTGTCTAGTCGCCTTTCGAAATTGTTCCAAACACGCCATAGCAGTGGGTTCAAATTCTCGCAAAATTAATGATTTCACTTTCTCATAATCTCCAATTTCCGCATCTTTTAAATATGTAATTATATTGGAAGCCTTTTCGCCTACTAAATTTAAAAGAATTTCCGCTTTATATTTGCTTGGAACATCCTTCGCTACAAAGGCTCTCTCTAAAGAAGCAAAAAATAAACACCAGCCCTCAGGTTTACTAGGCAATTTCATAGTTAATGTTCGAACACTTTTTATTAGTGCATCTAAATTACACGACTCAGAATCTTTATCACTATTGACTTCCGATTTATTTTCAGATTTTAATTTCTGAAGTTCTAACTCAGCTTTAACCCTATCAAGTTTAATTTTCTCCAATTACAGAAGTCGCTGTTCACCATTTTTTCGTTCATCAATTATTGAATTGCCGATAGAAATTACCTGCCCTGGATCCGACTTATACAACGCACTGCTTGATATAATACTATTTAATTCAGCCACGGTCATTTTTTCATTAATTTTTTCCCCTATTTCTTCGGCTATAAGCCTCAGATCGCTTTTTATTGCGTTTTTGAACATATTTATGTTTCTCAATTTACTTTATAATAAATAAAAAAGAGGAATAATCTCACTTACTCAAATAACGAACACTTAAATCACGAGTACTAAATAATCACAAACAATAAAATCAAAAATAAATTCAATCAAAAAAAGGGAAAAGAATTTGCTCTTACCTCAGATCACTGCGATCCCTATTTTCTATCACTAAGCTGATGTAATTCATAGTTCCTCTCACAAATAACACGTATTGTTCACAAAAAACACGTATTCTTCACAAATACCACTGAATTTTCACTAATAACACGCATTCTTAATTAATCAGCAAAATAAACAGCCATTCTGTTCAGTTACTTTCCACAAATGTTTGAAAACCGTTGTTCTTTTACGCAATTCGAAACTAAATTATTAACACCAATCACTCGTTAAATTACACTTATTACTCCAGCCTCTAGGACCAGATGTTTACGCATCTGATCAAAGCACATGACACAAATTAATTAGATCGCTGATTCGATAATAAAACACTTTAATTTCACAATATAACATTTGTTCGGCTCAAAAAGCACGAACTCGCACGAACACATTTTTCTCCTCTTCTTCCATTTCGTTTTCCACAGTAGTCTCGCAGAAACGGAATATCACACTTTTCCGGAGGGGTGTGCGAAGCACAAGCATGTGCGGCACGTAATACTCATTGGCAAAATGTCAATACAGAACAGGGAATATTCGTTCTAGGCAATAGGAAACCGTTTTTTCCATATCCATGTTTATTTTCATATGAATATACACAATAATATGAATATACACTCTTTCTAGTGAAAAAATTTGTTTCATACTATTTTGTTTATATAAATATGAAATATAAGGAATATTCTTAAGAAATATCGTAACACACAAATTGTGAAAGAAACGCCCACTGGAGGAGTTACAGATTTCCAAATGACGTGAAACTACATCAGCAGTCGCGAAAATGTTAAATATCCTTTCTCAGATTTTAGTTTAAATCTTGTTATGTATATTTTTGTATATTATCTATTGTTGGTTTGTACGCCTAAAATTAAATGTAAAACTTTATAGTAACACTTTCATGCGAGGCTTACTGTATAAAATAAAAATATACCCAACAAGAAGTAGATAATAATTGTTAGTTAGTAGATTTTAATTGTTTTTATATATATTTTTTGTTTTTTAAATGTATTTTAACTTAAATTTTTGTCTCTTAAATAAAACAGTTTTTGCTTTTAAGAAGTAGATAATTCTTTTTCTTAAATATTAAACACCTTTTTTTTAACTGCTATTAATATTATTATCATTATTACTACTGTTCTTTTACCTTGGTATTTAGATTTTTGTAATTCAATATTGTAGGGTTCATATCATTCAAGCTATTATTTTTCTTCGTACGAAGTGATGTATTTAACTTTCAATAATAATGTTTAATAAATTGAAACCAATAAAAACCTTTTAATTCATAAGCTAATAAAGAAAGTTCTGCGAATTTGAATCGTTTTTTTATTTTATAATAAATATTCCTGAACTTTTTTTCCGGTGTGAAATTTTATAAATAATGATTATTGGGTAGTTGATCACGATTTATTTTTTCTAAATGTATAGACGGTCCCCTAACACATTTTCACGTGTAACTCTGTTTAAAATTGATTTAAAGTCTATAAATAGGTAAGTTTTCCGAACTGCCTTGATCTCAGAAATCTGAATATGAGGTCAAAAATAGGGGGTCGTCATTGAAAAAAAATGAAGTTTATACGTGTTTTAATATGTAGATGACCCCTTAAGCAAAATATAACTACACCATTAAAAACTAGACGTTATTACAGATCAATAGGTACCAGCCGCATGTTTCTACGATAATTTACGGCGAAATTGGGTGGGGGGGGGGGGGTGGCGTTTTTTTTTTGGGTGACTGTACATTTGAACAACTACACTCCTTCTCATATTTATAAGGACACTTTATATTTTGAAATAACATATGTAAAAATAATTGTAAACATGATTATACTAAGTGCACTTAATATATCTAGTATTCTAAAAAACAAAACTACTATGTTTTTTTTTTATATAAAACAAAATTAATAAAAAATAATGCAAAATGTGTTTTTCTCCACGTTTTTAGATGTTCATAATTATAGGGACAATCCAGATTTTTCCGTTTTATTTAACTTACTAGCGTATAAATTACAGTTGACATGCGAATTTGTTATCTACTGGGCTAGATTAACTCATATATAAGCCTTCAATTTTTCTTGGACGGACATTACTGATATTTCCTCGAAAAAAAGAACGTTCAAGTAGTGAAGTATGATAAATATGTTTTTTAGGTGGAAGGATAATTTCAATCCGCCATATTTCTAATGAAATTCGAAGGTCTAAAATTGCTGAAAGAAATGTGATCAAACGTTGAACTGCTGGTTCGATGGGAGAGAGATCTGATGTAAAATCAGAGTTGTTTTACAGAGATCGAAGACTCATAATTCCTCTTACTGTTCTACTCATAATGACTGCTGCTGAATTTGCTCGTAATTTTGAACGAAAGGTTAGGCTCCACATTTATGCATGTTTAAAATCATTAATAGTATGTTAAAATGAATAAAAAACCTGTAATAATCAATCAGCATTTAATGGGGGAAAAAACGTCTGTATTAAAGTTGAATAAAGACAATATTAAATGGTAAAATGTTGCATTTTCGGATGAAAAACATTTTATTCTTGGTTAACCAAATGGTTTTAACAGTTACTGGCACGATCTCAAGATAGCGAAACACAGAGCAGATTTTTTAAAGGCAGATATGAATCGGGCATTTTAAAGGTGGAACTAGGGTGCTCTAGGGAGCTGCTTCTACTGAAGGCAGAATGAATTTAGTAATTTTTTCTATTATTATGAACATCAAGAGAATATCCGCAAATTTTAAACGTGGAATTCTCAGATTTTTGTTAGATTTTGGGGGGTAATATTTTTTTCAACAAGACTTGCATTTTTGCTCTACTTTTACAGCAATAGGAAATAGTTTGAAAAAAGAAACTTCTGTATTATTGCCTTTCCCATGGCCTAAAAGTTGAAAAAAACCTTAACTTATGATATTAGAAAAGTGCATGCAAGTGGAAAGCAATTTTAAATAATTTAATTGTATTAAGAATATCATATATGCTATATGAAATTGTATTGAAACGGAATATTAAAAAAAAAATGTATATATATATATATATATACCAGAGAGAATGTCTGACTGTTTAACCCTAAAAAGAGACCCCATAAAATATTAATTTAAAGAATAACTGAAAAAAATTACTAAAATTCGAGCTGTCCTTATAATTGTGAACACCTGAAAAATAATCTTTTTACCATATTTAAAGTTTTTTAAGACAGAAAAACGATAAAACTTTTTAAATATAGTCTATTAATGAAATTCAAATTAATTACAAATATATTTGTTTAAATAATAGTATTCAGTGTTTAGTTAATATAGAAAATCGGGTGTCCTTATAATTATGAGAAGGAGTGTACATGGGGTACTTTGTTAAACCAACATTGAGCGCATTTCTATATAAATCTCTGTATTTTAATGTTGGTGTTGTCTGAAAAACATTTCCCTGTGAGAAATAATCTAAAAATATTTACTGGGCAGATACATATATAAACATACTATAGTTATGAAATTGAAATGTTTTATTACGAAATTCTATTTTTTAATTTGCGAATTATAAATAAATAAATGCTATTTGTATTTTCTCGCTAACTGATTTTGATATGTAATATAACATTTTTTATTTTTTGTAAATAAACTTTATGCCCTACGTTTGATCTAAAATTTTATATCTGTACGAAAATGTAAACATTTGGTCTAAAAATAAAATTATGTTCCTTGACATTAGGCTGTGTAAAATAAATCAGAGTGTCAAAAATATTAAAAGTTGTTTAATATATTCATGTAACATGATGTGATTTTTTTGTTAATTCAGAATATAAGATAACAGAATAATGAAGAAAAAAAAAAAAAGTTGGATTTTGTGGGCATTCCGAAATATTACCAGCTCCAACTACTAGTTAATAAGTAAAACATTTAATCGCAATGTTTCGCAATGCATGCTGGGATGTAATCATATGAAAAATTGCAGAAGGTATGTAATAGCAGCGCCAATGGCTGATATGTAACAAAATTGACTATGTTTTTCCTTCTTAATTTTCGCATCAGATATGAAGTTCGGTGCATTCATATGCTACAGATGCTCAAATTTAACTTATCCATAAAAGTGAAAAATTGCATTATGACAGCGCTAAATGCCGGACGATAAGCAAACTAAATCTGCATTGTTTTTTGATACTTGATAAAGAAAATAGTTTAAAACATATTTTATAGATTTATTTTATTTTTATTTATTTTTTAATCGTTAATAAAATTATTTGAATATAATTCCTTATAGAAAGAGGTCAAAGTTTGAATTTTTAAATTAGATTATAGTTATATATAGATAAAGCCAATATATAAGAAACATTACCTGTAAAAAATGCTGAAAAAGATTGATATCATTCACCATAATACACCGAGCGGGTGTTTCGTAAAGTCATATTTTTCAAGGATCGCGAACCAACTGGTCGTCGAAGACGGTTAGTAATAAATGAATCAAAAACAAGCAGAAATCGAAAGAGCATAGACAAACGTGTTCCTTGATGCAATATAATCAGTTGCCCATTTTAGCTTTGAGATAGATTCAATCGAGACATAATGTCTAACATTTCGCTAAGATAGAATCTAAAAATTGATAAAAGTCATCGTTCTGGCAGGTTTTAACGGAACTCCTCCCACTCCTTTCTCATTACTACATTTCTACTCAAACTTAAATATAGATTTCTCGAGAATGGGCTTACGAAGGCTAATAATAGTTTATACGTCAAAAATCATTAGATTATGCCCTCTCGAATGAACATAATTTAATTGATTTCTATTATTACACTCTTGGGATGGTTTCCTGGTTAGGACTATATATTTAGGTCTTTTATGTTTTAAGGTTTTAAGTTATACATATAGATGCCAACATTTTAATTTACTGCGGAGTATTTTTAGCCCCGCCTTTATTTCATACCATTTATTTTTTAAGAGTGAATTTTTCTTATTTTATCGAAGTTATGTACTGGAGAAAAACTTTCTATAAATAAAGTGATGCGAAATTGAGGCGGACTAAAAATACTCCGGAATAAATTAAAATGTTGTCATCTATGTATATAATAGATTTATAGTTAAAAATAATGTCTAAAATCTCTTTTTTTTTAATAAATTAGACTTTATTTTAATGTTTATTAACCCATTTTATCCCATTGCCCTATTTAAAGGACAGCTGAAAAATAGCATATAGAAATAAGAATTTGCTTGGGGCGAATATTTTGTCAGCTGGAATATATAATGTTATATATAAGCTTCTGCTACAGTGTTATGTGTCTCTCCTCCTCCATCTGGAATCTTTAATTAATCATTACATTAGGGGCTTGGTTTATTTTCTCTTTGTGGTTGAAAATACTTTCTGGAGAACTATTATGTAAATAAGAAAGTATTATACAGATAAAGCAAAACTTTATACTCGGAAAGCACTTTTCACTATTGAAGAGAACACTAAAACATATAAGTGCAAATTTCATCCTCTTTATTTTAATGTCCTGCGTACAAGGTGGGTAAGATTTCTTATCCAGAATATATATATATATTTTTTTTTGAAATTTGTTGTATATAGTTTATTTAGGTTTAATTAACCTTAAAAAATATAATTTTTCTCAAATTTGAGCAAAATAAATAAATTGGGATAAAATGGGTTAAGCTCTCTGAGACTAGTTGTAAATTTTCTTTGTTTTATTAAATTATTTTAAAAAAAATATTAAAATTGTTAAAAATTAGAAAACGTTAGTTTTCTTACAGGAAGTATTATGACGAGAGTATCCGTCTACAAATTATACAGAACATAAATTTCGGAACTTTCCATTAATTACAAAAGAATTTTATTTATATAAATATGCAATTAATAACTTCTTAGTGTTAACACTTTCACGACCGCATGTTTTCGTCTTCGTGACAATAAGGTCCTCTTGTCGGCGTTATTCTCCCAAGTTACAACATTTCAGAAAAAAAAAAAAATTCTGTATTCACATTTATATTACAAAAGGATATACATTATAATTATACTCTTTCTAATCAAAGCTTTTATATCCATTGTATATTGATAGTACAAATATGAATACTGTGTATATTTTTAAGAAATAAATAACATACAAATTGAGAAAGAAACGCCCACTAGTGGAGTTAGAGATTTTCAAATGACGTGAATCTATGTCTGCGGTCGCGAAAGTGTTAATAAGAAATAGCTTTTAGACTCGAGAATATCATAAGTATTTATAACATCCCCTCTTCTCATTTGCAAATTTTTACATCGACAAATACGTAAAAGGGATTTTCTTTATAGTTTCTTAATATTTTATATAGCACTTTACCATAGATGATAACGTTTTAATTTATTCCGGAGAGTTTTTAGCCCCGCCTTTGTTTCGTACACTTTTCTTTAAGAGTTTTTTTTTTCTTTCTTATTTTATAGTTATTATACCGGGTGCGCCAAAAGTTCGTGAAAACTTTTAAAGTTCATTAAAAAAGAACGAATAATGATTAAAAAAAAAGTGTGGTTTGCATGAATGGCATCAGAAAGAGGGCGGATTTTTTTTAAGAACTAAAAGAAAATTAGTTCAAAAATGACCATTAGGTGGCACGGATGTTGAATACACAATTCTATTAAAATTCTACATTTTCAAAGATTTATTTAAGCTGAAGTTGTTCAAAATTACCTTCAACACATTGTATGGAGCAAGTAAGGCGAGTCACAACACATGTGACTGCTGAGTACAGCATGTCTGGATGGATCCCATTTGTTCTTTTTTAATGAATTTTTAAAGTTTTCATGAACTCAGAGTTCCCAACTTTTATAATTTATTCACGAGTTTTTTTAGCTTCACCCATTTTCATACCGGAAATTTTGAAAAATTATTTTCTTCTTATTTAATTGTTGTCACATATTCAGGGATGGAACACGGGCGCAGAATTCATACCGGAATCCGTTTAAGAAATTTCTCTACCTATAATATCGTTGATTTAAGAAGTAGAAAACTCATTCATCCCCCCTCTGGATTCACTAGAGGGAAGTCGTGTATTCAGTTATCTCCGCGCAGCGCCATCTCTTGGCCTGCGCAGTAATTAATTGTTATTTTTCAAGTGAGTTGATTTTCTGTAGTACTTCTCGGCCTTTTTCAAGGCCAGTTTGAGCGGTGCTGCAGTTATCTCTCACAAGAAGACTGTTTTTCTCTCATCATGGCCACCTCCAAACCTCAATCCTCTTCCACCCCCATTCCATTTGAGGAAATTGAAGACATCCTTGCGGCTGTACGAGCTCCTTACTTCAAGGACATGGTTGACGAGAGCGTCAATATTAAAAATATCCTAAATAGCGATGCTACTGACCTACTTAAGATGTATGGCGAATACTTGGATCAAGAAATCACATCTAATCAACCTACTTTCAAAGACAACCCCAGCGTCGTTGAGTATGCTAGAGATGGTATTTATCAATTTTGTATTGTTCTTATTTCGCCCGACCGTTTTGAAAGCCTCGGTTACAGGAAAAGTTTTCAGAAATGTACATTAAGCATTTCGGTGTTAAACCTGGCTTACACGTTAAATTTGAGAATGCCTGCAAATTGCAAGAAGATTCTTGCACATTCACTCAGGCTACAATAAAAAAGTCTAATACCAGAAAAAGAAAAAACTCACAAAAACTGCTCGATTCTGAAAAAAATGAAATCGAGACCTCTAATTCTTTTCAATCACTTGCAAATCTCCCCGATAACAATCTAGATGCCATGGAGGAAGACTCCCCAACTAATCAAAATAGTGATAATAAAAAAAATCAGGATAAAAATAATACTCCCACCCTTTTTCATAGAAATTGACGAAAACTGGACTAACTTAGCCAAAACCCTTAAAGAAAAATGCACAGACGAACCCCTCATTAAACTTACTGGTGACAGGCTAAAAGTTCACTGTAAAAACACTGAGGATTTTAGGATCCTTCAAAATTACATGCATACCAGTGCGGTTAAATTCACAACACTTAACCCAAAAAACCTTCGACCCAAGAAAGTCTGCCTGAGAGGCATCCCACCCAACACAGACCCTAAACTTATCATACAAGCCTTATCAGAAAAAAACTTTAACGTCACTCGCGCCGCGATGATGAAGAATCGTAGGACCGGGGCCCCCATGCCCTTATACATGTTAAACGTCGCACCTCGTGACAACTTCGAAGAATTTTTTCAAATCAGCACCTTATTATACACTAGCGTACGCATCGAAGTTTTTCGATCCAAAAACCAAATTAAACAGTGTCATTCCTGCCAGGGGTTTGGTCACGCCTCTGAAGTTTGCGGCTTTACACCAAGATGTGTAAAGTGCGCACAAAATCATCTGACAAAAAACTGCCCCACAAAGGGTAAAATAAAGCCAACCTGTGCTAACTGCGGCCTAGAACACCCAGCTAACTTTAGTGGATGTATTAAGCATCCACTTTACAAAAAATACAACGAGAAAAACCAAAGCAACCCCCGCGTTAACGAGGACAGAACACGTAAAAACCAAATTAAGCTGACTGGCTCTGAAGTATTAGATAACTATAATTATACCAATAACCAAAACGATTTTCCCGAACTTCCAAAAAATTCTCCTGGTGACAGCACCACCAATAATAATCAAAGCTCTATAACGGATATTAAGGAACTTCTTAATTAATTTAAAGACATCAAGGAAATACTTAAATTCAATAAACTAATAAACTGTATAAAAAACATCTCCAATAAAATTAAACAATGTAAAGACCCAATAAGTAAAATTGATATAATAATTCAAGAATTCGACCAACTCGCGAACGAAATAACTCCCATTAATGAAAATTAAACTCTCCTGGTGTGGCACCTCTAGTTCAGGACCTCATCCTCATCTTATCTCATCTTAACTTAATGTTTTGTTTCTCTTGCAATTTGCTTTCATTCTCAATTATTCTTGAGTCCTTCAACTCATTATTCAAAATTTAAATTAAAGGGAAAAATTTAATTAAAAAAAAAAAAAAAAGATCTATTTTTTGGCTTGTTAATTTGCCATTTTAGCTTTGTCTATCTAGTCTTATTTTTCGACTATCTTGTTAATTTAATTTTTCCAGGAAAATTTAACCTAATTACATACATATCTGTAATTTTTTTTAACTTTAGACTGTATGGACACTGAAAAGTGCCTTTTTTTTTTTTTTTCTACGGGGGCTTTCCCCTTGCTTTTTCCACCCTTTTCCTAGCATGCTTGAGGCATGGTGTCTCTTGTGATTCTGCGTTGCTCATCTATCTGCCTTGGTGAGGTGCCTTTAGTTAAAGGCTTTCTTCTCACTTAACTTTCGACATCTTTTTAATATTATGGCTACAGACGCAAGTTTCTACAATCAAGTTTCTCCAGGGCGTAAAGTTGTGTGCAACTAGGTAGTCCATAAAGCCTCCACAGTTTCGCAGTTTCGCAGAAGTAGAAAACTTTCTTACATTGATAGTGGTATGAATTCTGCGCCCGTGTTCCATCCCTGCATATTAAAGAAAAGTAATCTACAAAATTTCTGGTGCGAAAAGAAGGCGGGGCTAAAAATGCTCGTGAATAATATATAAAAGTTGAGAACTCTGAATGAACTTTTGGCGCACCCGGTATATTGGGGGAATTATTCTATAAATAAAGTGGTGCGAAATAAGGGCGAGGTTAAAAATACTTTGGAATAAATTAATATGTTGGCATATATGCCTTTACCATGCATATTATAAGAGCATAAAGGATTTGTAAAAAGCTATTGAAATGAATATGAAAGTATAGAAATGTTTTCAAATAAGATTTTTTTTTTTTTTTTTTTTTTTTTTTTTTGAGAACCCTTTTAATTTAAAATTAGAGATTTTAGTTATTATACATTTTCACCCGCTTTTATTTTATTTCGTGAAGTAACATTTGATTTTGTGCAAAAAATGTAAAATATGTGCAGATTTTTTTAATCTAATTTAAACAGATATAAGTTCATTATGAATAAATTGAATTTATTTATTTATTTAATAAAGTTATATTTGTCGTCTCTAAGTGAAAAATTTAATTTTTTGTATTAAATATCCACTTTAATAATAAAAAAAAAAACTGCTCTAAACTTTAAATATTAAAAAAAGAAAACATATATGAATAAAATCCTTTTTATGTTCCTCTTGTGAATATGCATTAAAATATAGTTCACTGCTCAGGGGCAGAATGAATTTTTAAACTAATATAAATATAGTCTTTTGAGATGAAGTAATGTGGGCGTAAGGAAGCTCGTTTTAAAAACGTTATTACTTTTATTACTTTAATTTTAGATATAGTTCTTAATGCCATTTATTACAAATTAATAAAATTATCTAAATAAATTTTGATTTTTAAGTTAGAGAAAATTTTTAATTTTATTACGTTAAACAGTTTTACAAATGTAAATAAATATAGATTTGATTAGATTATTCTGTAAATATATATAAATATATATATATTTGATTTCAGGCTGTTATTTGAACGTAAATACTTCAGGAAACACCAAATTTGTTGACTATGTTACAAAAAATTCTTGGATATTTACTAAGTTGTTATAATTTTGTTTTTTAATAATCTTTTCTTCATTCCTTAATTTTTACAAAAAAATCAATGTAAGTTAAATAAAATTACCAGTTTTTAAGTGGAATAGTTGAAATACGCCGCTGGTCATGCATTCAAATTTTAAAAAGAAATTAGTAGTAGAATTGAACTTCATTAACAGTTATAAATTTCAATAGATAATATGCAAGATATTAGCATCAGTAGAGTTGCCAACATTTTAATTTATATACTTACCAACATCCTAATTAATATTCCGTAGTGTTGTTAGTCCCACCCTTTTTTTCACACCAATAAATTTTTAGAGTAATATTACCCAAATTCAATTATGATTAAATAAGAACTCTAAAAGATACTGGTGTGAAAAAGATGGCGGGGCTAACTAATATGGCGGGGCTAATACTACGGAATATTAATTAGTATGTTGGCAAGTATGAATTTATTCTGGAGAAATTTTAGCCCCGCCTTTATTTTGCATTACTGTATTTATAGCATAGCTGCCAACATTTTAATTTATTCCGGAGTACTTTTAGCCCCGCCTTTATTTCGCACCACTTTATTTATAGAAAAAAATTATTCAATATATAACTTTGATAAAATAAGAAAGATTTACTTTAAAAAAGTAAGCGGTACGAATTAGAGGCGGTGCTAAAATTACTCCGGAATAAATTAAAATATTGGCAGCTATGTTATAGAATAATTTTGTTCAATATATAATTACGGTGAAATAAGAAAAAGTACTCTTTCAGTGGTATAAAATAAATTCGAGGCTAAAAATGCTCAGGAATAAATAAAAATGTTGCAAACTATGTACCAGTGACGTGGTATTGAGCTGCTAACCTAATCCAGCAAATTGCTAGTACCGCTCATTTTTCTAAACCATTTAATTTTTAGTGTAATTTTTTCAAATATATTTACGGTGAATTAAGAAAACAAATACTCTTAAAATTAAGTGGTGTAGAAAAATGGGCGGTACTAACAATTTGCCGGATTAGGTTGGCAGCTCTGGTGATATTAAATTACTTTAAAATTAAATGATAATTTCTTATTTTAGAGACTTTTTTATTCAATATCTACCAATAATTTTTCTTATAATGTTTGTCTAATCACATCGAAGATTAAATGTTTATCAAGTATTACAATTTCTATTCAATAATACATCAACCATGAAAATTCATTTAGAAAGATTGGAATGTAAAGGCTGATTTTTTATGCCAAGTATGTGGAGCGGATATAAAGTGAGAAATGCGAGCTGGTTATCTGCCAGGGTAGCTCAGTGGCAGAGCATCCGTGCGTTAAGCGGATAGCCCGGGTTCGATTCCCGGCTCTGGTATTTTTCACATAGTTGGTATAAAAAATCAGCCATTACACTCTAATCTCTCTAAATGTCTATCAAGTATATCAAACATCATTTATTTAAATTATTGTTGATTATTGAATGAAAAATTCCTTAAATTTGGCAACATTTCAAATGGTGTTGGCGTAAAAATTAAGTGTCAAGTGGTTACATGATACTACAAAACTAGGATATCCGTAAAGAAACAAACTAATTAAATATTAGAAATGACTGCGTCAAGTATGTTCTACGAATGACAATAAACAATAATTATAATAAATAAACACCAAAAACGGAGAATATATTAAACTGCCAATTGTATGATTGTGTGAGATATGTGACTCTACCATCATGCATCAAAACATTTGCCACAGCGAAAATTCTTTAGAGGGCATTCGCTTCTGAGAAATAAAGTTTTTGTAAATGCAACAATGCCTAGAACAGCGGCGGTAAAACTATGACACGCAAATGAGACGTTAATACACGAAAGCTTTTTAAATGATCCACACATTAATTTATATGAAAAAAAAAAAAAAAAATCATAACTTAAAAGAAAAAACAAGCATTGAAAGAATATATATATTTAAAAAAAAAAAAAAGTAAACTATTTAAAAATCTTTTAAAACCCAAATTCTTAACGTATCGTATCACATAAACCTTTTTGAAGTTAGAATAAAATTTGATTTGACAAAAAAAAAAAAAAAAAAAAGAATGTTTATTAACCAAAATTGATGAAATTTGAACTGAAAGTTGGTCTTGTGTTGTACAAGCTGTGCATTAATTTTTTTGTTCATGAGAGAAAAAAAAAAAAAAAAAAAAAATTGAAAACTGCAATTTTTAATCCCACTTCAAGAACATGTGACTTAATGAGCAGCAGATGTTTTCTTTTCTCTCCAAACGGTTTCCATACAATCTTCTGCTGTTTCCACCTAATTTTAATACTTTAGTTAATTTTAAAACATCTAATTATCCGATCGATAAGCTGTTTAATCCGTTGGATTCAGAAAAGTCGTCCCCTTCACTTGATACCTTATTTGTAACAATGCGACCGATATTTCTAATTTATTTTCCCATTTTTTCTAGCGTGATATTCTTAAACAAACTTAACTACCTACAGTTCCAGATGAGAGCGAGTACATAAGAATTTGGAGATAAATGTCTTTTGAAAAATTTATCGAAGAAAAATATGTCTAAAATTGATTTTTCTATTATATCATTGCAACAATGTTTGATTCATGACAGTTGGTGATATATTTGGCATGCTTATTTGTT
Source organism: Salticus scenicus (assembly GCA_963930645.1). Lineage (NCBI taxonomy): Eukaryota > Metazoa > Arthropoda > Arachnida > Araneae > Salticidae > Salticus > Salticus scenicus. The sequence continues at coordinate 257,047,459 of OZ005655.1, forward strand.
GCATTGTAAAACGAGGATGCAACAAATCTCAATATTGAAGCAATTAGTGGATTTAACATACCCATTAGATAAATGTCACAATACAAATTATCGTACATAATGTAATATCTGTAATTAATATTTATTCATATTTCATAATATTCATTTTCTGCTCTTTATTCCTTTTTTATTTAAATACTCAACGCTTGGGTGTCAGTTGGTGAGGTAATGCATTATATCACACCACTGATATTAATTTTATGACTTTGTTATTTATTTTTTAGTCTTCACAGGCAAAAGTAAAAAATGTAAAAAAGGGCAGCTGAAAACCTTTTAGAGAATTCTAAATGCAAGAAACAAAAAAAAGGAGTGATCTTTCACGATTTTTTGTAAACAAATTTTCAATGTTTTCAATTTATTGGTACCTTTTTTATTACCACCTGTTTTAACAAAAGATACCGAAACAGTGAACCACGAGCTAGTATAAAAATATAATGAATGTAGTTTGATCCATCTGAAAAAGGTTCATTATCAGGGGCCATGAACGTAAATATAAATGAACAAGTGGCACGGCATCACTTTTTAAACATTTTTTTTTTCTGATTGTTCCTTCATTAAGTATAGATTTACCAGCTTATCTGGAGTTATAGATAAGTTGTCGAATAACTGATAATGTACGAAAGTTTCTTATTCTCTTTCTTCTTTCTTTTTGTTTCAATTAATTCGCAGAAATTTCTCAGACCTTTATTCAAAAGTTTATTTTACCATGTTTTTATTAATTTCGATTCTTATTTGTTTGTTTGTTTGCCCGGTACAAATCTTGCAATAGATTTTTAATTAACTTCCCTACTAGCTAGACATTTGAAACTTTTAGAATAGCTCAGAACCCGATGACAACACAATACTTCGAAGCCCGATTTTCGAATTTTTCATTAGATTTCTTTTAATTAATTAAAATATGAAAATAATAACCTCCTAATAGCTATAAAAATAGCCATTAAAATATTAGCTATAATTTAATTGTTGCCAAAAAAAAAAAAAATTACGAGTTTATTTTTTTTTCGACATAAAAATAAATACATTTAATTAAACGTGAAAGATAAAAAATTGTAAAAAGTTAAATTATGCATCTCACAAAAATTGACTTCGTTATCACTTTGAAAATTTTTACGCATTGACAAAGTGCTTATGTTGTTCTAGAGCTATGATTGAAGAGAAAATTTAAAAACATGGTTTATTAAAATTTTTTTATTCTATAATTAATTAATTGTAATATCCACTTAATTAAGTACTTTTTTTTCTTTTGCTACGAAAGTGAAAATTGCACTAGGAAAAATTAAATGATTAAAGAAAGATGTACTCTTATATATTACATAGAAACCTATTGATTTCTTTCCTTATAAATGTTATGTATACCAGATATCTCAGTTATATGCTAAGTTATAACGGTTTAGGAAAGATCATTATCGATTTATTGTTTCATTGTAAAATAATAATAATAACAATAATAATTTTTCGAAATCGAGATATAAGTAATCTTCTCATCGATAAAACCGAATTGTTGACTTTAAGATAGTTCTGTTTAAATTTTTAATAACTAATTCTGCTGGTCGCTTACTGAAAATGATACAAGAAACAAGGATAAAATGAGGTTAGCTTTCTAATATCTAACACTATTTAGTTATATTTATGCTTATTTTAAATACATTTGACATAAAATTATTCACAGGTGCAGGGATGGAACACGGGCGCAGAATTCATACCACTATCGATGTAAGAAAATTTTCTACTTCTTAAATCTACGATATTATAAGTAGAGAAATTTCTTAAACGGATTCCAGTATGAATTCTGCGCCCGTGTTCCATCCCTGCAGGTGTCTCAGAACTTTAACAGTCAAAATAAATAAATAAATAAATAAATAAAGTAAGAAAAATAAATGAAAACATAAATTTATATTAACCAAAAATTTTATATTTTAAGACAACAATATCTTTTAATAATATATTATGTACAGTTTTTGATTAAGTTTAAAAGTGTTGTGTACTTCGATAACCAATCAATATAATCTCTTTTGTTAAAAGATGGAAAACACGGAATTTCATTAAATATATGAGAGAATAATACGTTTATATATTAATATAAGAGAAATGTACGTGTATTTCAATTATCTGATATCTATTTCAATTAAAGTTTATGTTTATTATTCCACCATATTGTAATGGTAATCGAATTTACCGAAATCCTCTTAAAAGTTTATGTATTTATTGTCATTTAAACTCTGACTCTTTAATCCTTAAGGCATAAACAACTCTCTTTCGCTATTATTATTATTTTTTTTTAATATCATTAGTTCCATATTTCGTTTTCAAAATTTCCACTATATCGTTTATCAATATTTTAACGCCCTATATGGACTGGGTATTGTATCGAACCATCGTGAAATATCAGTTTAACTTTTATATCACTAAATCAATTTAAACATACTCCGCTCCGATTCTTTGTAATATCGATTTTACATCTATATCATTAAATCGATAATCTTACGCCAATGTCTGATGTATAAATCATTGATAGTGTAGGTTATATTAGCGCATGCGTCATATCAAACACAGATGTGACTTATAGGATGGATGGATTGATGTGTTTTACGTCGCATTAGTGCCTGCGCAATGGGCAAAAGGCGACGGTCTGGGACACACCCCTAGAGGTGGTCCGAAGACATGCCATCACAATTTTGATCCTCCATGGAAGGGATGGCTCTCCCGCTTCGGTGACCCCCAGAGGTATAATTTTTTATGGGAACATGGAGGTCATTGCGACCACGACTGATTTTAAGTGCATCAGCCACCATTAGTGTACACGACGGTCTCTGGTCGGCTCGAGTACCGAACCCGCAATCTTGCAGTTATGAACCCGGTGCTCTACAGAATGGGCTACCGGGGCCGTATGACTTATAGGAAAGTGGTCATAGATGTAGCTTGATTACCAATGTTCTATCATGATTTAGTATACTACCTATTATTTATTATGCTAATTTTTGAAGAAAAAAAAGTGAACGAAAATTTATCTTAACGAAAATGTTAATATTTTAAGACAACAACGCTTTCATAATAATGTGCTCTATACATCTTTTGATTAAGTTGAAATGTTACGCACTTTTTTAATATATCAATATACTCTCTTTTGACGAAAGGTGACATACGAAATTTTGTTAAATATTTCAAAGAATAGTATGTTTATATGCCAATATAAGAACATGTGACTTACATTTTAGTTATCAGATATCTAATTCCATTAAAATTGATATTTATCATTCTACCATATTGTAATGGTAATCGAATTTACCGAAATCCCCATAAAAGCGTAGGTGTTTATAAGTGCTGTCAACTTTAGGGCTTTTTTTCCTTTTATTTTAATAATTTACTAATAATTTTTAGAAGGGGTATTTGATATACAGTCGGCTGCAAAATTATTCGAACACTAGCAGTAATCCTTGCCAAAAAAAAAAGTACACTTAATACAGCTTTGTTTAAATCCTTGTCGAGTCATGTTCTTAATCAGTCTAAGAACATGATTCAACAAGGATTTACTTAGCAAAACAGTCTTAAGTGTACTTTTTAAATATAGGAATTATTGGCTAGTGCTCGAATAATTTTGCAGCCGACTGTACATAATAGACGATTAATCTTCGAAATGATTAGGCAACGGTTATAGTTAAAAATGAATGGTAGATATTGAATAAAAATGTCCCTAAATTTGATAATACTGGTGTTTATTGACATTTAAACACTTACTCTTTATTATTGGGTTGTTCGGAAGGTAATTTCTTTTTTCTCAGCAGAGGACTTAATTGTATTTTTTCACACCATCTTCACAATTAAGCTGCATTACCATTATATATTGTGACAGCTGATATAACAGGGCTTGCTTGTGAAAAGGTTCGTTTTATTCTGCTCAATAAGTTTTGGTTGGTGCCCTATTAAATAAAGAAAATCGTAAGCGACATATTCAGCATATTTTGTTTTTGCTATGAAAAAGGCGAAAATACTGTTCAAACAAGGAAAAAAGTATACGATGTGTATACAGAAAATTTATTTAAAGAACGCCGTGTTAAAACTGGTTCACCAAATTTTGTTCCGGTAATTTTGACTTTGAAGATGCATTACGCTCTGGAAAACTAGTTTATGCTAATGAAGACAAAACAAAGTATTGGTTTATGAAAACTGCCAATTAACAACTAATGAGATCGCTAAGAAATCGTTCAAAGTGGAGAATATATAATTCAATAACATATTTATACAATATAATAAAATTGTCTTTCATTTTTAAAGGAAAAAAACGAAATTATTTTCTGAACAACCCAATACCTAAGACATGAATATACTTATTTTATTTTTTAGTGTTTTTATGTTTACATTCAGTATTAAATGTTTCCACTAGATCGTGAACCCATTTGGACTGGACGATGTATCGAATGATTAAGAAATAACAATTCATAGCTGACAACCGCTTCGATTTTTAAATATCGGTAATTTTTCACAGAAATTTTGTATAAGCTTTGTGGCAATTTTATATAATTAAATAAGGGGAAATTTTCAATGAAAATTATATTTATTTGAAAATTAGCGCATGCGTCATATTGAGACAAGCTGCGGACAATCGGAAAATGTACGATGATGTAGCCTGATTACCGATATTCATAGCATAACATCGTTAATCACGTTACAAAGGCTTTCTTATATTTTACTACTATTTACAGGTGTTCAGTGATGACCCTCTGCAGTTTTGATTCCCGATCTTTTGATCTCTTGAATAGGAAATGAATCTATCAGTTAGCGATCTATTTCAAATTCGGAGATTACAAGAAAGATTAAAAAAAAAAAAAAAAAAAAAAAGAAATTATAATAATAACAGTTTTATAGAATATAAAAATTTTCTACAAAATAAAATATTTTTGAAAAAATATTTTTTCTAAAATAATTTAAATTTAAACATATTATGAAACGTTATATATATTAAAGCATAAACATTCCTAAAAGTTACTATAAATATCCTAATATAGATATTTCGCTAAGTCGCGATATCATTTTTGTTATGGATGGTGATATAAGATTTTCACTATATCGCTGAGTTCTACCTTCTCTCATCCGAATGTTTCGTGCTCTTGCCTTCAGATTTTAGGAAACAACTTTGAATCCGGTAGAGACCTGGATGATGGAATTGGTTCGGAATCCACTTTAAGTCATAGATTTTAGTCTGATCAGTGTTAATGTACAAAAAATAACCGTTAAGTGACAACTTAAACCTTTCCATTTTTTAACAAGCATGCCCATGGGTACTGTTTGTCAGTATTGTTTCTCATCTATATATATAAAATCGTTCTTCCTGACTGACTGACTGACTGAGTGAGTGAGAGAGGGGGTGATTCATCATCTCCCAGACCAAACCTAGAAGCATGATATTTTGTGACAATGTTCTTTCTATGACGTAGGCAACCAATAAGAAGCAATTTTACAAAATTTGCCCCCCCCAAGGGGGGGAGAGGGGAGCAAAACGTGATTTCACAAAATTCTTCATATCTCAAACAAAAAAAACAGATATCCGTAAAATTTTTGCTTTAAAATATAGCTACTACAAGTGTCAAAAAATTGATTTCTGGAATTTTAGAAATTCGGTCCCCAAGGGGGGGGGGGGGCGAAACGTGATTTCACATGCATTGAACGTGATTTCACATAATCCTATATATCGCAAACAAAAAAACAGAAATACGTAAAATTTTTGCTCTAAAATATAGCTAATGAAAATATTTAAAAACTAATTTCTAGAATTTTAGAAATTCAGCCCCCAGGTGGGGCAGCAAGGGCTATGGGGCAAAAACAAATAGAAATAGAGTTAGGCCGTTCAAAATTGGTATATAGAGGTTTTCGCTACTTAAAAATCGATTGCGGATATTTTCGAATTTGTAAAATTATTAGGAGGGGCGGAAAGGGGATGTAGCGGTAAGGGGGGCTATGGGCAAAAACAAATAGAAATACAGTTAGGCCGTTCAAAATTGATACAAATAGGTTTTAAAGGCCTGCAAGTCGAATGGGGATATTTTCGAAAGTGTAAAGTTATTAGGAGGGCCGGGAAGGGGAAGGGGAGTGGGGGGGGCAAAAAAATAAAAATAGGGTTAGATCGTTCAAAATTGGTATATAGAGGTTTCGATACTTACAAATCGATTGCGGATATTTTCGAATTTGTAAAATTATTAGGAGGGGTGGGAAGAGGGTGGGGCGGTAAGGGGGGCTAAGGGCAAAAACAAATAGAAATACAGTTAGGCCGTTAAAAATTGGTACAGATAGGTTTTAGAGGCCTGCAAGACGAATGGGGATATTTTCGAAAGTGTAAAGTTATTAGGAGGGCCGGGAAGGGGGGGGGGGCGGAGGGGCAAAAAAAAATAAAATAGAGTTAGATCATTCAAAATTGGTACATAGAGGTTTTCGAAACCTCTAAATCGATTGTGGATATTTCAGAATTTTTAAAATTATTGGGAAGGGCAGGAAGGGGGGGGGGAGCGGAGGGGCAAAAAAATAAAAATAGAGATAGATCGTTCAAAACTGGTGCATAGAGGTTTTTGATACTTACAAATCGATTGCGGATATTTTCGAATTTGTAAAATTATTAGGATAGACGGGAGGGGGGGCGAAGGGGGAAGATAATAAAAATAAGAGTTAGAGCGTTTTGGGAATTTTTTCCGAAGGCAGTGAGAACCCGGTGTGACATTTTTCCTAATCAGATTTTGTTCCTCTTTTTTTTTTTTTCACGTGATAAATTTAATGCAATTTTGAGAATTCATTAATTATAGTGATTCATTTAAAAATAGGGACCAGCGTAGCGGGCGTTACCTGCTACCCAGGTAACACATAACGTTGTTATATCGTTGCAAATAAGTCTGAACAGTGAAAAATTGGTTACGTTATTTTATGTCCGTTGAAAAATAGTTTTTATTTCGCAATATTCTCCCTGAACAGTTTCGAATATTTATTCAGTAATAAAGAAAACCTATAACAAACGTTGTTTTATGGTTGTACTTTTCCTGTTATTTTTTTGACGTTTAAAATAGGTATTTTATTAGTTTTTGTTTTCCTTTTTGATTCTAATAAAAAATAGTTTTTTCAACGGATTAATAGGTACTTTTTATAAGTCATTATTTCCGTCAAATGACGTTGAATCTCTTTATTTTGATATCGATACACGATTGTGAATTAGGCAGGATGTATACGCATGCGTATTATGAATTTTCTTTAGAGTTTTAGAAGATGCATGGTGTGCTGCGAAAGAACTTCTAACCTGATAAGAAGTGAAGCTTTCGGCAAAGTATATAAACTAGTGGTAGATGTTCTTTGGCTTTCGGAAACCGAAACTAACGCAGTAGTTCATATTGTACACTTTCTCCTGTTCTACAATGCGAAATCGCCAAGTATATTGTGGCAAACCTTAAAAGCGTCTTACGAGTTACGACGCGTGCCATTTTGAAAGTGAATGTGATTGTGAACGACGCATGAAGTTATTGCTTTCCTGTTAAAGTGGTGTGGAAGTTTTATGCGAAACAATAATAGTGAAAGTTAAATTACATTACATTTTACGTAACTAACTGCAAAAAAAAAACTTGCAAGCAGGTATAATAGCCTTAAAAGCTCAAAGTTACATAATATTCTTTGGTTTTGGGCTTTTTACCTGCTAGCATAATATTAAACTGATGATGAACTTCTGATGAGTTCTCGTCTATTGGCTGAAGTCTATTTATCGTCTATTTATTTAAACAAGATTTTTCAAGTAATGAAGTGAGTGTTTCTTTTTTCCTTCTTTAATTTTATGTTTCAATTCTTGTCTTAAATTTTCAGGGGTCGGTCTAACTTTAAATATTATACTCTTTTTTAAAACTGTACTTTTGTAAAATTTCACTTTTTTCATATTTACTGAAAAAATATATCTATATATAATGTAACACTATTATTGTTTTATTGAACGAAGTATATGCAGTAAATTTATATTATTAAAAACAGGTCTTATGTATACAAAAGTTATACTTTTGTAAAGCTTGTTTTCTACGAATTTAAATTTTGTGAAGGGGGCAAAACTGACATTCACAATTTCGGCTTAGATTTATTTTGTTTTATTATTATTAATAAAATTATTACATTTTTGATTTTCTTTTAATTGCAGATTTTAATTTTTGTTTACATTAATTAACATTCCAAATTTCCGCTTTTATTTATTTATTTTATTTTATTATTAATAAAATTATTACCTTTTTGATTTTCGTTTTATTGCAAACTGTAATTTTTGTTTACATTAATTAAGGTTCACATTTTCTGCTTTGATTTTGTTTATTCTATTATTATTAATAAAATTATTACATTTTTTTTTGTCTTTAAACTGCAAATTTTAATTTTTGTTTACATTAATTAACACTGTCAATTTCCGCTTAGATTTATTTATTTTATTATTATAATCCCTAATTATAATCATTTTGATTATCCTTTGATTTCAAATAAATACTCTTAGCTAATAAATAGACAATCACAGGGATCTAAATGTTGGTTTATGAAACTTTTAAATAGTCGATTTTTCTATCTTTATTATTATTAAATTGTATGAATTAAAACTAACTAAAATTTACATAAATAAAATATTTTAATACAATTTTAAAACATGTATAATTAGTATAGTGTTTTTTATTATTATTGAAATCTATGAATGTTATCTATGAACTGTTTTCCACATGGATATATCTCAGCATCTGTTGATTAAAATTACACCAAACTGCATAAACAATTGATTAAGAAAAATAGTATGCTCTATCTAAAAGCGCCACTTGCAGTTGCTTAACATGCACTAAAGTTTTATACAGCTTCTCAGAATAAAGGTTTTATATACAGAATTTGCAGAAATTTTAATTAACAGATGTTGAGATGTCATGTAAAAATCTCTGAAAGTGAGTAATGAGAGCATCGCCTGTCGGCTGATACACACTCTTAACTAATTCAGCATTCGTGTTTATATTGGATGTCTCACATATCAAATTTAGTGCAGTTGTATGTACTGTGAAATTTAGCTTTCCTCTAAAAACGGAAGTTGAAAATTTTTGCGAATCTAATATTTTCGTATATTGAGTATTAAAAAAGTAATAAAATTAGTAATAAAAAAAGTCTAAAAATTAAGTAAAAAAGGATATTCCTTTTTTTTTTTTTTTTTTAACAAGGGATTTTTTTTTTTTTTTTTTAATTATTAGCAATATTTTAGAAACAAAAATTCAATGGTTATATGGAGATAGCTATTTTTCTTGGATTTTAACGTTTATAAGACATAAGAAAAGCCGTTGAAAACTGACAGAAAAAGCACGACAGTATTGCGATTCTGAACAATCATTTACAACTGTTTTTTTAGGTTATAAAAAAACGACAGTATTGCGATTTCGTACAACCCTTTTACAACGGTTTATTTACGTTGTAAAATGTGTTAAAACAACCGTTGAAAGATGAGGAAATCAACGAGACATATTTTCAGATTATTAACGTTACGGAAAAACGATAATTCAACGGAATGCATTGCCGTTTGTTCAACGTTGAAAATACCATACTGTGCTACCTGGGTAGTTTATGATATAAGTTTATTGTCTTTTTTTTTTTTTTTTTTTTTTTGAGGAATTTCGAATGATTTATACGAAGGACAGTATTTAAAACACGTTGAGTACAATAATGATTGTAACTCACAAAAATGTGTTTTAAAACTTTAACACAGAATTTCCTCCCATACACTTTAATTCCGCAAGTGTTTATAGGGACTTAATGTTATTTGGTTGGCATGAATGTTCTTTCAGTTTTGAAAAAGAGATATCATGGTTTTTGATTTGTTATTTTTCTGTCAATGTTTTAATTTATGTGTGCAAAAGTTTGTGAAAAACGTTAAACGTAATAGGTAAAAGGTTGTTGAGGTAGAATTAAGTATACATCTTTATTTTCAAAATGAAGAAGATACTGGTATTATTATCTCTTTTTGAAAACTGAAAGAACTTTCTTGCCAACCCAATATTAATAATATTTAGAAACAAAAGCACCGTTTTTCAAAACGATGATAAAAAACTAGAAAATAGAAATCTGTAGACATTTTTAACGACCGCTCTTTCACATATTTAACTTTTGTTTAAATACAAATATATTACATACATGAAGTATTTGTTCACAAACAAAAAAGTTCTTTAAAAAGTTTGTAGTCAGTAGAGTAAAAACTCTTTTCTAACACAGAAGTATCGTCTTATGTAAGATACATTATCTAAAAATTTTTCCTTTTTATTTTATATTTCAACACTGATATTATCCTGAAGCGAAATTCAAAACCGAAACATATAAACATGTCGTATTCAATGTTTACATACAGACAACCATTTCTATTTATGTATTTTCTGCTCCTAAAATAAATGTCTCTGTGGCCCAACTTTTTTGAATTTAAAAAGAAAAAAAAAAAAAAAGTATATTTCAAATATCTTACAAAAAGACTGTTTTTTAAAGATATTTTGAAATAAATAAAAGTTTTTTTTTTTTTCTTGAAAAAAAAAAAAAAAAAAACTTTGAAAAGAAACAGTATTTTATATATTAAAATGGAAAAACACAAACTAGAAAACTTTCTATAGAAAGTAAAATATTCGGTGACTCTATCGATGCATATTACTCCAGCAACACTATATATAAATGATAGTGTTGTTTTGTAGAGGTTATGACAGATTGAGTACACTAAGTAACAAACACTTTCAGTACTTTCATTCTTAGATTTATTTTTTGAAACCATTCATCTATGTATTTTTCTCAAAACTAGGACATTAATATATATATACAGTCGGTAACAAAAGAGTCCGAACACTAGCAAAAATTCCTATGTAAAAAAAGTACACTTTGTACTGTTTTGTTAAATAAATCCTTATCGAATCAAGTTCTTACACTGACTAAGAACAGGATTCGACAAGGATTTATTTAACAAAACCGTATGAAGTGTACTTTTTTTACATAGGAATTTTTGCTAGTGTTCGGACACTTTTGTTACCGACTATATATATATATATATATATATATTTAATGAAAAGTAAACAATACTTTTATTGCTTTACAAATAATTCCTGGAGTAATATAAACTTCTTTTAATGATTTTATAACATATATGTCGTTCAAAATTATACATTCATAAATTAATTTGTTTAAGAGTTAGACACAAAATAAGAAATTGTGTAAGCTAAATGCTTCTTACAGTGTGTGATTATATTATTAGAATTTATTTATTTATTTTACATTTTTTTTTCTAATAATTTTAAAAGAAAATTCTACACAAAATAGCGTATAACTTTGAACTTGCAAAGAATATTCTTAGCCTCACATTTTCCAATAAAGATTCAGTTGAAAGAACAGTTAGGGAAGCAGACACAATTTGAAGAAAAACAAAAATAATTTGGTTTACCCTAACTCATAAAAAGCTACAAATAACTTGTAACTTTAACACATGACCTCGCTTACTATTTACTACGTTAATATGCAGTTAATATGCAGTTTTTTAAGAATAACACAAATACTTAACAGATACAAAACTTTTATTTAAAATTATTAATTCTTTTGGAAAGTTTCCTTCTTTTGAAAAGAATGGCTTTCAACAAGATATTACAAAACTTGCAGAAAAAAATGACAAAACATTAGAAAAAAAAATATCCTGAAACGTAAATTATAAGCAATTAATTTTCGCTGAGATATGAGTATTTGTAGTAAATAATTACTGCACATGTACAAAATAGATCCATTTTACAATAACATAAGTGGAAAGCTAGATATATAGAGCAAATTATGTTAACACATAGCTACCAACCTGTGCTTTTTTTATGCCGGAAATTTTTAATAAAACTTTTTGATAAGTTTTTTAGCAGTTTTTTTGGGATTAAATATGTTAACTTTTTTTGCTAAGATATAGTGATGTTAAAAAATGTTAAATGAAGTTTTAGGGCTCCTAGCTTAAAATTATATTTGCGTCTAGATGCTTCTTCGATAAAAGTGAGCAAAAGAAAGTCATTAACTGTTTCGTTTAAAGTTGAAATTTTACAGGCAGCAGAAAATGATCCTAAACTGTCAAAAATAAGTTCGGTTTGCCAGAATCGACGCTCAGAGGGATTTTAAAGATCAAGGACTCGATTTAAAAAAATATGGAATGACTCCACTCGACTTTCCTAACATTGAGTAATTAACAGTTTTGTAGATAAAGTAAAGAAATAGGAGTTTTTAAACAAACAAAATAAAGAAAACCATAATAGAGTGTTTGAGTATTTTTCTCCATATATTGCACGATGTTTTATTTAACGCTACTGAACTTTGAGCCCATGATCATAATGATATAGAATTTTTCGTTGTGTCCCTGTAAAAACCTATAAATGCTAAATTCACCAAAATGCCTATATTTAGTGCAACAGTAATTTATAATATTTGTATAAATTTTCAGCTCAATTGAATAAGGCGTTTAGATGCTATTGAACATTTAAAAATTTGGTCCCACAGGCCATAATGATAAAGAATTTTTCCTTGTGTCCCTGTAAAAAAACTGTAAGTGCTAAATTCACCAAAATCTATATAGTTCGTGCAACTGTGACCTATAACATGTGTGCACATTTTTTTGCTCAGATTAATAAAGCGTTTAGACGTTATCGCACTTTTAAAAGTTTAGCCCCATAGGTCATAATGATAAAGAATTTTTTCTGGTGTCCCTGTAAAAAAACTATACGTGCTAGATTCACCACAATCTACTATGGTGACTTACAATATACGTACCAACTTTCAGCTTATTCGAACAAAGCGTTTATAGACGCTAGCGTGTTCACTGACAGACATACACACATACATACACACACATACATATATCATCATAAAAATAATGGAAACGGACTCAGGGGACCTCGAAACGTATAGAACATTAAAATCTGAATTTCGGATTTTTGACATGATTACAATACTTTCCTCACTATAGTGTTCGGAAAGTAAAAATGTACAGTGAATATTCTACGCAAGTGAAGAAACGATCAAGAATTCAGAATGGAAAATTTGAGATTTTAGAAACCACTTTGATATAGTGGTTCAGAGAAATGAGATCTTCTAATTTACCAATTAGCAGTGAACTATTTAAAAGAAAAGGCTCTCCCTTTGTCAAAAATGGAAATTGAAAATTTTTCGACTTTTTGAGAATGGCTAGAAAAACATAAGAAAAGACACGGTTTAACAATAATTGTCTGAAAAAGAAAGCGCAGCCGTTTCAGATTCAGTTGTTAATGAATTGATCACTGACCTTCCAAATTTAATTCAAAACTTTGATGCTAAGAATACTTTTAACTGCGATGAAACAGGATTATTTTATCGTCTGTCACCAAACAAAACGCTGGATTTTAAAGAAGAAACGTGCCATGGTGGCAAACATAGCAAAGAAAGATTGACTGGGCTTTTATGCTGCAATGCGGACTGATCAAAAAAGCTACCTCCAATATTCATTGATAAATCCAAGAAGCCGCAGTGTTTTAGAAATGTTAAGAAACTGCCATGCTTATGCAAATAGCACTAACGCCTGGATTACATCAAAAAAAATTTTGGACATTTTGAAGGAACTTGATATGAAGATGGCTAAAAAAAAAAAGAGAAATGTTCTGTTATTTATTGATCAGTGTCCCGCCCATTCTTCAGATCTCCACTGCTTTCATATACTCGAGTTATATTTTTACCGGAAAATTGTACCAGCAAACTCCAGCCATTAGATATCGGTATAATAAGGTCGGTTGAAGCGCAATATCGGAATTTGTTTGGTACGAAGAATGTTTATATCACTACAGAAGAAAAAGGAATTCAAGAAACTTTGCATTCTGGATGCTATGCATATGTTGGTTTCCTCCTGGAATAATGTAACATCCACAACAATTTCTAACTGCTTTAGAAAAGCTGGCTTTGTCCATTCAAATGATGCTGAAGTAATTTCATTACAGGAATATGAAAACAACAGATATTGTTTCGACGAAGGCGAATGAAACAGTACAAGAAAAGAATCTCTTTCTTTCAAGATTTCGCCACTGTTGATGAAACCTTAGCTTCAATTGCAATAAGAGATATTCAAACAGTTTTTGATGACGTGACAGCTGAAAAAGATGATAGTAATGATGAAACTGGTACTGTAATTTTTCCATTTTATGCTACTGCTTTAGGGTTTTTTAAAAGATAACTAATTGGCATTTTTAATACGCTTTTATTAGCTTCACCTGTATGTATGTATGTTTGTATGTATGTATGTAACCGCTCTGGGAGCAAACAAAAATCCTATATTGTAAAAAAAGTCATTCCCTGCGTGAACGTCGTGGCGTTGAGGTATAGCTCCGCGCTACAAACCTAAAGGTCTAGCGTTCGATCCCAGTCAGGGGAGATTTTTTAAAAATGGTTTTTGTTTAATTCTAAATTATTTTAATTAGAGATTTAAATGTATGTAAATATTACGGTAAGTCACTCACACGATTTTCTCTTACCCAGCATTTTAATACTAAGATAGATATTTTGTGCTTTTTAGTTCACATTTCTATAAAAGCGTGTTCTTTAATTTTTTAAAACTATAATATTATTTGAATGTAAATAGGGGAGCGTGGTGCGGTTTGTAACAGTTTTTGGAAAATTAAGTATATTTTGAAATGTATTTACGTTTTCCTGTTCCTAATTGCTGTTTTCTATAGCATACATATTCATCTATCATATTTATAAAAATAACTTTCGTTAATTTTGCTAATTTTAGCACAAAAAATATTTTTGGAAAATTATTTGCCTGTTACAATTTGCCTCGGGTTTGCGGCAAATTGTAACATACGTAGGGCAAATTGTAATGGATACAAAGGAAACCCTAACAATAAAAACGACAATATTTCAAAATGTTTTTTGTCATCAATCATTTAATAATTTATTAAAAAAGGCAATTAATAACTAATATTAAATTACAACCTTCTTGCTATAGTAACAATGAATTATATCAAATGGATTATAAGTAAAATAAAGATAAAATTAAAGCTAAAATCAACATAGAAGTCAATCTTAGTCAAAACTGAAATTAATTCAAGCAAATGATATTTTTTTCCCTCTCATGCCTTTAATGTGTGCTCACATTTTGCAAATTAAGCATTATACCCATTCTTCGCCACAGAGTGGGTTTAGCAGAGCTCGCATTCCCCGCCCTTTTTTTCAGGACACTGTCATTAATGAGAAATTTTTTTTTTTTTTTTTTTTTTTTTCCTTAACGCTATTTTTATGCAATATTGTGTAATTGGTGATTAAAACGTGATTATAATTCGACATTAAATAATCACGATACTGTGATATAAAAACACAGAAAACATTTCTGTATAAACGCAGTAGTGGTATAAAGAAGGCAAAAATATTTCATTTCAGAAAGTTTTCTGAAAATGAGCGGAGACTTCGAGATCTGGCTGTACTCCACAAGCCACTCCTCTAATATGTTACAACTTGCCCCATCGTATGATTTTGGATATTTTGTTTATTTATAAAATTATATAACGATTTATACAAAAAATTAAACATGCATTTTATAACTTAACACACAGACTAAATAAACAGCTGTAAACACTTTTATTAAAGTATAAATTAGCATACCTTTAATCAAAATTTACGAAATATTTCTTTCCCCACTAACTAGCTAAAATGAAGCACGTGTACAGAACCTCTCATTAAGCATTTTTGCGGAGCACCGATTGTGCTTGCATTACAAAGGATTATGATTATAAAAATAAGGATTATGATTATAAAAATATTTAATCCCAAATGTTACAAGCTATTTCGAAAATTGCGTGTTACTTCTTACCCCTGTGACAACTAGCCCAACGCCTCCCTATATATTATTTTTATTATTTATTTTAATTATTTTAATTAATTTATTTATTTAAATATATATATATGTATACTTTTTTTTTGCCTAATTATGACTGTAAATAAAAATACAACTAACTTTTGTTAAAATCATCTCTTGGAAAAAAAAATTGGAAGTCTAACTAAAAAAATAATTCTCAAGAAGCATATTGAAATTTAATGATTAATTAATAATTTTCCTTAATATCTTACTTCATTATAATATGAATGTTAATTTTAATATATCATTTCTCCTCTACAAATAACACTACATGAAATTATATTTTTTGTAGAAAAAAAAAATTTGTAGATTTATTTTTTGAAAGTTCACTATTCCTTTAAGAAACAAATAATAAAACGCTTTTTTTTTTATATTATTAATTTGGACTTTAAGGGAAAAAAAAAAAAAAAAAAAAAAAAAACTTAATCCTAATGGGATGGAAGGTGTTTGATAGTACTGGCTACTACTTCGATACTACTCGAAAATAAATCGCACTGCTTTTGAAGCGCCAGTTCAGCTATGGTTACGTGATGCTTAACTCACAATTTTTCAGGTTTTTAACACCGCTGTTAAAAAAACAGTTATTCCCGTCCTATTAAATTACTTAATTTATATTTTTTTATTAAAGAAAAAAATTAATTAAGAAATAGTGGTGGGAAAATATAGGAAGAATTGGCAAACATAAGTGATGATTTGGGGGCAATTTTGTTAAAAAAAAAAAAAAAAAAAAAAAAAAAAAAAACTCATAACTTTTTTGGAAAAACAGACGAATTCAAAAGGCTATTAAAACTACTCTGCTGCAGAAAAATCTGTTTTAACGTTTCGAATATAAATGCGTCCAATCAAAATTGAAGCTCCACAAAATCGCGACTGCGAGCCAATTATATCAAACTGCTTGTGTGGACCTGTACATCAAAAAGGCCGGATCTGTGATATTTATGAGGATATTTAAGAGGCATTACTGTACAGGACGTTTATGGAAATGGTGAAATTTATAGCATTAATAGGAACTTGAAATTGCCTTTAAAAAACGTATGTAAAAGCTTCTCAAATACATTTTGAAGAATATTTCAAATTTAATAATCTTCATAATGATTAAATAATTTGAAAAGAAGAAATTTTTGTGTTTATTACCAGTTTTTAAAATAAATTCTTATGTGATGTTTACATTTCCAAACTTTTTTTTTACATGTATAGAGAAAAATTTAAGTTTTAAAATAAAATTTTATAGAAATTTATGTAGTACATCTATAGATGTATAATTGGAACTGACAATTTTATATAGTGTTTAAATTTAATTAAAATTTAAATAAGCATTTTCTTATAATAAAAAAATCCAAGTTTTCCTGGACTAACATTGGAAACTAACGTCGTAGCAACAAAAATGTATTGGGAAAAAAAAAACTATATCCTTGAATTGCCACAATGAAAAAAAATAATGGAAGAAGGATGATTTAGCTGGGGGGGGGGGGATGCCGTCACAATTGCAACAAAGTATTCAGAATAATAAATTTTATACAGGATTCGAAATAAATAAAATAAGTCAAAAGTATAATTTAAAAATAAATAGATGTAATTTTATGTGAGGATCACCACATGGTGATATGATAGTTTTTATTTTTGGCCTACCAAATTATGACGAAAAGAGTTAAGTTAAATTAGAGGAAAAACATCTAAAATGCTAAAATGATTCTAATAAATAATAATTAAATTAACACTATTTGGAAATATCGACCGCTAGGTGGGCGAAGGCGACTAGTTTATAAGAATAATAAAGTTTTTTATTGTAATTAACGGGTTTTTTAGCACCGTAATGGTGAATGTTTACCATATGTAATTGTATTAATTGCAGGGATGGAACACGGGCGCAGAATTCATACCGGAATCTGTTTAAGGAATTTCTCTACCTATAATATCGTTGATTTAAGAAGTAGAAAATTTTCGTACATTGATAGTGGTATGAAGTCTGCGCCCGTGTTCCATCCCTGTAATTGAGAAAACAGTCATTCTAATTGCTAGTTAAATATTATCTTGAAATTTAAGTTAAAACCGATTTTGTCTTAATAACTTTTACTCATAAAACTTTTTTTCAGTCACATCTTACATTTACATGTGTAAATGATTTTATATTTAAATCTGAATCTTGCTTGCCCAGATCCTCTGTAAAACCGAATTTCAGATCGTCACCAACAGAATACTGAGTAGCTATATTGCGACATTATACTCATTCAACTCGACTCAATATAACCGAGTTTTAGTTATAGTACTTTAATGTTTGAAAGCTTTACACTAACTTGTTTAATACACTTTGTTCGTGATCAAATGCAGTTACGTTTGAATTAAAAGACATATTTAATATACATACGCATAATAATTTCATCAAACACGTTTACCTTTGATTTAGATGAATGATGATGTAAATCATATTTATAAGCTTATATGAATAGAAGGCATGGCGTCTTACGTCATGTATAACATGACATTTACATTCAATAGAAATTTAACGTACAGAGAGTCAACATTTAATAAAGTTAAGTAGAAATAACTGATTTGATTTATTTTGTAGTATAGCTGATTGTATAAAGCATGTATTTCGGCAACTGTTAATATCGGTATTTATGGAACAGAATTTAATAGCTTTAAAAGAATTATATGCATGAACGAAACAATCCAAAAAATAATAAATACAAATTGAGAATAAATTTCAAAATTATTTAATTTCCATAGAAATGGTTTAGATGTGTAAACTCAGTAAAAATCTTCAACGTCTTGCATACCAAAGGGGAAAATAAAATAGCAGACAGCTGTTTTGTTAACATTTAGCGTACCGTCATCAGTGCTTAAGAGACGAAATATTCTTCTATATTCCTTTCAATTTTTTATGCATTGATATTGGTACGCTAAATCCTACCGAAACAGCTATCTGCTATTTCATTTTCCCCTTTGAACCGGACCCCAGTACCCCGGTTTTTAGAGGGCTGAGCTCGTACAGTCGACAGAAAAATTAATGAAGCTCACATCCACATTCTTCATATTCTTTTTTTATTTATTTGATCGTTAATTTTAATCATCAGTTTGCTTTTTTTAAGCAGTATAGAGACCATGACCTGACAAATATTTACTTAACAAAACAGTATTAGTTGCATATCTTTTAAATACGAATTATTCCTAGCGCTTCAATTATTTTGCTGCCGACTGTAATTGTAAGATTACGGGTTCGCTACTCTAGCTGGCCAAACGCTGTCGTGTGGACTAATGGTGGCTGGTGCACGTAAAATCTGTCGGTGCCGCAATGCCCCCCCCCCCCCTGTTTCTCTTCAAATTTTACTTCTGGATGTCACCGAAGAGAGGGAGCGATCCCCTCCATGGAGAATCAAAATTATGATGACATGTCTCCGGTCCATCCTTAGGGGTAAATCTCAGACCGCCGCCAATTGCCTGTAGCGCAGAATTAGTGCGACGCTAAACCAACCCCCTTTAAGCATTGAAGATGTCGAATATTTTTACTGTGTTTATTTATCTAGCTCCAAGTCTCTTATATGGTTTAGATATATATATTAAAACTAATGGTGCACAAAAATATTTATCTTTCTGCAATATTCATCTGTTTAATTATCATCAATTTTATTCTGATCTCACAAAAAATATTTTATAACAGAAAACTTAAAATAGTTTCACTATGATGTTATCACGGTGTTTATTAAAACTTCATATGAGTTTGATATTATTTTCATTAAAATAAGATTTTATTTATTTTTTATAAAGTAAAATATCGTTTAATTTATTTCATTTTATGCCTCTTAGTTTTTAAATTATTCCGTTGTTTAAACAACTTTGCATACAAACAAGCATAATAATTTAAACCTTTATCATAAAACACCTGTTTCATTACTATTATTATTATTATTATTATTATTTAAAAACAAATACTGTTTCTGATACTTCTTTATACTATATAACGTGAAATTGCCACTTTCTACCCTAACTCAATCTCCTCCGCGGAGGATCAAAATTTTGATGGTATGTCTCCGGACCATCCCAGACCGTCGCCAATTATCCATAGCGTAGTACTAGTGCGGCGTTAAACCTAACCTGCCTACACTAACACATTATAGAGAAGTCCTCTCTTGTGCAACAAATTTATTTTTGACATTCGCATTTTAAAATTTGAACAACTTATATTTTAATTTTTACGGTAAAAAAATGTTTCTGCTTTTTGCTTCTTCTTTGTTATTTTGTTTCTATATTTAGTATTATATCATCCTTGAGCTATATTTTGTATTAAAAACATTCTGAATGAAAATAAATAAATAAATAAAATTGTTGTAAATGTGTTGAAAAATTTACATTAAAATTGTTCAACATTGCTGTCTTCTTTGAAAACACATACGCTAATAAATAATGTTTATTTGCATTTTAGATAATGTAAAAAAATATATTTTATTTATTTTTTACTTTAAGAACTTACAGTTAACTTCGTGTAAAGTACAGTCGGTAGCAAAAGTCTCCGAACACTAGCAAAAATTCCTATATATAAAAAGTACACTTCATACAGTTTTGTTAAATAAATCCTTGTCGAATCCTGTTTTTAGACTGAATAAGAACAGGATTCAACAAGGACTTATTTAACAAACTGTATTAAATGTACTTTTTTTATGTAGGAATTTTTTCTAGTGTTCGAAGACTTTCGTTACCGACTGCAGTATCAAATCTATTATAAATAATCTGTAATGTATTCTCACAATTATAAAGCTTTCAAAATTTTATATCAATTTTAAAACTAGAAACTCGAGTTTTTAAAATCACATCTTTGTATATAATCTACTCACTAAAAAAAAATTAAAAAATCTTAAATAACAATAATTTTTAAATTAAAATCAGTTGATTTGAAGAAGAATTGTTATTATTATTGTTGTTATTATTATTATAATTATTTTGCCACGCATCAATACAAGTAATTTTTTGCATATTTTACGTGGTGTTATAGATTATAAAATGTGATACTCTGAGGATTCCTATGAATTTAATAATTTGCCATTTTTGTGAAGCAATCAGATCATAAAAAATATAAATGTTTGAAAACATATGTATGAAATTTTAATGTTTCTTTAATACATAAAGTACCCTAAAACTTAAATAAATTTGTATTTCTTTAAACGTAATACATATGCATAACCACCAAATTTTTCGCCTTTTGGCTTCTAGAAAATTCTAAAAGATTTTTTTTACATATCTCTGTAACAGTTTTTGCTGATTATATAAAATAAAAATTCCTATTAAACTTTTCCGGTAGCAAAAATGCGTAAAACTTGGCAGCTCTACATATCCTACCAGTATATCAAAAGTGAATAGATACCCTGATAGTTAAACAATGTCATGTCTGTATTAGTACTAAACTGATATATAAATTTAAAATTAAAAATAAAATGTATTCGGTCCTCTGGAAAATTTCTCGAAACCTTAACACAGTTAGACATTTTATTACTGAGTTCCATCCATGATCACGGATAGAGGAATTTCGGCCCACACTTTGCGAAGTCTCAACTCCGACTTCAACGGTGCTCATTATACTTATATTATATGGTAGGAGACAATTAAGAGACTTGTTTTAAAGAGACAGTCAATTTTATTTAACTTAAATTGGAGAGGGTTTTGAATTAGGGAGGAACTCTATGATATCTTAAACTAAATAACTTAAAAATATCGTAAAGAAATAAGGTTCATCACTTGTAGCTTTCTGTTACTAACTTGTAACTTGGACCGGGTACTTTTAAAACGATGTGGAACACATTGCAGCATCCGCAAAGCACTTCGTACTACTAATCAATCCGACACTGTTATCAATTCTAAACTCAATAAACAACACTTCTAATCCACTATGGCTATCAGAACTCAGTACCATTAAGCTTATTGCTGCACCAGATCTTCTGATCTAAAACTTAGTTATCTATCTTACAGACCCGATACAGCATATTTTTATTCTTAATTTTTCAATACAGTTATAGTCTTAAATTTTCTAATAAAATATTTATTCTTCTAAAATATATTCACTTCTTAAATAATAAAATATGGCTGGGTCTCACCTGAAAGCTTCTATCACGAAAGGTCAGGATGTGGAAGGTGGCAACTATGATCCATTAACACAAAGTCTATGAAACTATAGCACTACTTAGATGGGAAGACATAATTTAATGCTTTGTTAGCATACATGTAAAACGAAAACGAAAACAGAAACAAAAACTATTTACAGATAGGTAATTAAACTAAATCTTAATATTAAAGTTCTTAAATTCTAATTAGTTCTGATAAATGTTCATTCTTAGTTTAAGTTCTGAAAGTTTTAATAGTTCTGTTTTAGGACCGGGACGTCTGTAAACACAACGATCTTAACGTAGCCCCATCTCTGTTCAAAGTCCTTTTCTGTTCTGATTCTAAAAAGCATCTTTTTCGAATACTTCTCATTTCGAATCGAAAGAGTGGTGCAATCAGAAAAAGAGAGGCACGCGCCAGTCTGTCTGGAAATTCATTCGTTCTGAAAGAAGAAGAATGAGCGGAAATTCCCGACAAAGCTGAAGAACAACTGGAGGAAATGCTAGACCGGTTTTGCGCGCCGTTTTGGAAGGTTTGTCTTCTGAGCGTTGCACGGCAGAAAGCATTTGATATCTTTATATTTCAAAGTAAAATTGTGTAAAGGTTGTTGTCTGTTCAAAGAAAAATATGTTAACCATGACAATACAATTTTAAATTTTAATTCTTTAAAGAGTATAATAGTAATAGACGACCCGACAAATGTTGCCTGCCGTGAAAGGTTTGACTCTGTACAGCAAATGATTGCAGAAAAACTGGCACGCACGAACACTGTGTAAAGGTATTGGAAGCATTTGCTCCAGTTGTTTTTCAGCTCAGTGCTTAGTAGATCTCCAGCGATACCATCACTTAATCACCAAATACCTCATCTTTTAACACCACCCACGACGACTCAACTATCACTTTCTATCTTCTTTAAAAACTATTCATATTCAAATCTTAAACACCTTTCACAATCTACGTAGATCCTGTTTTCAATTTATCTAACTAACGACCCAATAACAAGACACTCCATGCTAACCTAAAATCACCTCTGCTCGACACCTTCAACATCGCCAAACTATGCTGGATCCAGCTAGCAACTTTCCCAATCTCAACCAACATTCAATCCAAACTCGACGCTATCACTTTCCATACAGACTTCCTTTGGAGACCTTTACTTCCTCAACTCGACGCTACTCCGACCTCACAACTTTTCGCAAACATTCCTACATTTCTAAACGGAGAGCTGGTTTATGAGACGGCACGGTCTTCTGGATTTTATAATTCACCTGCTGAGTACGAAAGTTTCTCGTATGTTGGCGATGAGCTCCATCCTCATTAAAACCAATAGATATTTTCTGAAGTAAACGATCAGAAAATATCGGCTTCTAACTCTTCTCTAAAAGGGCAATATCTTTTGCATTTTTTATATTGCTTTCAGTTTCTACTAACGCAAACTGTTTAGTGCTTAAAATAGCTCCTTATATCCTAATACAAAGCCACAATGTTTGACCGTTAACTGCATACGGTTTCGGTGGAATTTTTTAGTAGAATTTCCTCATAGTCACGTGCTTTCACTGAAAAACAGTTAGGCAATAGAGAGATTTGAACATGAACCAAGAAAGTTACAGCTCGCCAGAATTTCACATGATGGATTTTCACTTTCTTAGTCCACAGTTTCTTAATATTATCTTTGGTGAGCACTGGTCTACGGCTCACAGCTCTCTGAATTTTGTTGAGTTGAAGAACATATCTAACCCATGTAATTAGACTCATTTGAAGATTTTCTGATACATCTATAGCCGTTCGTTGAGGATATCTTGCAACTATTAAATTAGTTACACTATCTGTTTAACAGTTTAGTTGTTATCAGTCTATTATTTATCAGTTAATTTGTACTATCGGTTAATGTATTATTAGTTTAAAGTTTATCAAGTTAGTTTTACTATCCAAGACTGAACGTGGTCTAATAGTTTCCTTTTAGTCTGTTTCTTTCTGCCGGGGTGGCACGGCTCCTACTTTTTTTACGATCGTTTTATTTTACTGTTACTACAATTATCAAAAAGAAAATTTTCATGAAGGTTTTAGTGCTATTACAACCTTGCAAAATTCAATAAAATTTTCTTGTTGAAAATTGTGGTGACAGTAAAATAAACCGATTGAAAAACGTAAGAGTTCTGTGATCCCTATCACTAGGCAATCACCCAGTTGGCACAACATAATCTGTAAGCGCTGTGAAATGTTTTGTTGGTGTGGAACTCATTAATATTACTCCACTATACGCCAAAACAGAAAATCACTCAATTCCTTATCATCTTTTATTCGAGCCACATTTATTATTTCTGAGAAGCTTTTACAATGCCTACATTCAGACCGAAACCCGTCGTCAGTTAATTCCATGCAATATATTCAGTTTTCATCAAATTGCAGGGCGAGTATTTGCTTCTGATGTGTCTGTGCATATTTATATATATATAATAAGAACTAGCACTAATTAAATTATCTCTCTGTTTAAATATGTTTGGTTATATTTAAGTGATAGTTCAATTTAAATAAAATAGTGGTTAACAGAAAAAAAAATCGTCATTAAAACTACATTCTGTTCTTATTATATAAATTGATTAATTTTAAAGTAATAAATTTAACTGACTAAATAATTATTTGAAAAATTATCATCGCTTATATACACGCTTTGTTTACTGTACAGATTAAATATTATTATCATATTACAAGCAAATAATATTAAATATTTACTCAGCTATTTGTTTTTTAGTGCAAAAAAGGTTTTGGCAAATCAATAACAGAAAAATATATTTCGAAATTTAAAGTAATTTTTTTATTAATATCTATATATATAAAAATGAATTGTTGTTCGTTAGTCTCACTAAAACTCGAGAACGGCTGAACGGATTTCGATCATTCTTTTTTTGTTTTTTTCCTTATAGGTCAGGGATGGTTTAGGAAAAAAAATTCGAAAAAATTCGAATAGTTTTCTTATTATTAATTAAAATATGAAAATAATAACCTCCTAATACCTTATAAATAGCCATTAAAATATTAGCTATAATTTAATTGTTGCCAAAAAAAAATTTACGAGTTCATTTTCTTTCGACATAAAAATAAATAAACGTGATTAAATAAATAATTTAATTAAACGTGAGCTTTAAAAAATTGTAAAAAATTAAATTATGTATCTCACAAAAATTGACGTCACTATCGGTTTAAAGATTTCATACGCATTGATAAAGTGCTAATGTAGTTAGTTCTATGATTCAACAGAAAATTTAAAAACACAGTTTATAAAAAGTTTTTTTTCTTATAATCTATATATATATATATATATATATATAAATGAATGTTTGTCTGTATGTCCATTATAAAATTGTAAACGGCTTGACCGATTTCGATCATTCTTTTTTTGTTTTTTTCCTTATAGGTCAGGGATGGTTTAGGAAAGAAAAAAATTGAAAAAATTCGGCCCCCAACAGAGGGGGAGGGGGCAAAACGTGAATTCAAAATATCCTTCATAGCTCAAACAAAGAAACAGATATCCGTAAAATTTTTGCTTTAAAATATAGCTAATATAAATGTCTAAAAACCAATTCCTGGAATTTTCGAAATTTGATCCCCAAGGGGGGGGGGGGGCAAAAACAATTAGAAATACAGTTAGGCCTTTCAAAATTGGTACAGATAGGTTTCAATAGCCTGCAAGTCGAATGGGGATATTTTCGAAAGTGTAAAGTTATTAGGAGGGGAGAGAAGGGGGGAGGGGAGAGGGGGGGGGGGGCAAAAAATAAAAATAGAGTTAGATCGTTCAAATTTGGTATATAGAGGTTTTCGATACTTACAAATCGATTGCGGATATTTTCGAATTTGTAAAATTATTAGGAGGGGCGGGAAGAGGGGGCTATGGGCAAAAACAAATAGAAATACAGTTAGGGCATTCAAAATTGGTACAGATAGGTTTTAAAGGCCTGCAAGACGAATGGGGATATTTTCGAAAGTGTAAAGTTATTAGGAGGGGTGAGAAGGGGAGGATGGGATGGGGGGGGCAAAAAAATAAAAATAGAGTTAGATCGTTCAAAATTGGTACAGAAATGGTTTTCGATACTTAAAATCGAATGCGGATGTTTTTGAATTTGTAAAATTATTAGGAGGGGCGGTAAGGGGGGGCTATGGGCAAAAACAAATAGAAATGCAGTTAGGCCGTTCAAAATTGGTACAGATTGGTTTTAGATGCCTGCAAGTCGAATGGGGATATTTTCGAAAGTGTAACGTTATTAGGACGGACGGAAGGGGGGCGGAGGGGCAAACAAAATAAAATAGAGTTAGATCATTCAAAATTGGTACATGGAGGTTTTCGATACTTACAAATCGATTGCGGATATTTTCGAATTTTTAAAATTATTGGGAAGGGGGAGAGTGGTGTGGCAAAAAAAAAAAAATAGAGATAGATCGTTCAAAACTGGTGCATAGAGGTTTTTGATATTTACAAATCGATTGCGGATATTTTTGAATTTGTAAAATTATTAGGATAGACGGGAGGGGGGGGGTCGAAGGGGGAAATAAGAGTTAGAGCATTTTGGGAATTTTTTCGGAAGGCAGTGAGAACCCGGTGCGACATTTTTCCTAATCAGATTTTGTTTCGCTTTTTTTTTTTTTTTCACGTGATAAAAATTAATGCAATTTTGAGAAATCAGTAATTATAGTGATACATTTAAAAATAGTGACCAGCGAAGCGGGCAAAGCCTGCTAGTTTAATTATAAATACTTTATATTACCTTAAATTTGCGTGTACCATAGACCTACTACTCCTTTATGAATAAAAATAAAAATATATTTCTTATCATTTCTAAAGCAAACCGAAAATAAAGTAAGCATAAAATATTTCTACTAATTCTATCAAATAGTTTACATAGAAATTTTTAGTCAAATGTTTAGAAAGGAAAAGATTAATTAATATAACATTGTAAAAAAAAAAGAAAAACTTTTCAAAGAAATTTTATTATATAAGTTCATAAGATCTGGTTCTGAAAGAAACTTATCTTTTGTGATAATATATATTTCAAAATTTAATTAGTACTAATCACACATTAGATAATCTGAACAAAAAAATCTCTTTTGAAATAATAAATACATTCAGTAAAAAATATATTCAATAAACATATTTAAAATTTCGCGCTTAAAATAGAAATTACAATCGAGGAATTATACCTTAGGTAATTATTAGTATTATGTGATAAATTTTACAAATTTTCTCAGAAAAAAAAGGGTAACACATTTTTTGACAAACGCTCACACACACATACATGAAAGGAGAAGAAGAAGAGGAAGAGGAAAAATATTTGATTAGAATTGATTCAGAAGAAATTTATGCTAAAAGCTGAAGTATTTTTTAAATTTTACCAGCACGGAGTAAACGCAAAAGGTTTTTTTTTTCAGTGTTGCTTTTCTAAAATACTCTATCTTACCATCATACTAAAATACTATACAAATAAAATCTTTACAATAAGGTATAGACTCTTCGAAAGATTCAGTACTCGAAGCATCCAACCATAGCCTCCTAAACTAGATGCCTCCCACGTGGCTCGGAATCTTAGCAACAGTTGAAGCGGAAGATAACGCCACCTGGTACAGATTGCGCGACTTTTTTATTCAACCATCACCAATAATTTTAAGAAGTGATATATGATACATATAATCGACGTTTCTTCGATTCTATTCGCCTTTTATGTATATCATATCCACTTTTAAAAATTTTTGGTGGCTGTTAAATAAAAAAGTCGCGCAATCTGTACCAAGTGGTGCTGTCTACCGTTTCATCTGTTGCCAAGTTTCTGAGCCACGCGATAGGCATCTAGTTTAGGAGGCTAACGTCCAACATACTTGCCAACATCCTAATTAATATTCCGTTGTGTTGTTAGTCCCACCCTTTTTTTTCACACCAGTAAATTTCTAGAGTAATATTCTTTAAACGCAATTACGATTAAATAAGAAGAAAAATACTCGAAAAAGATGCTGGTGTGAAAAAGAAGGCGGGCCAATAATACTACGGAATATTAATTAGTATGTTGGCAAGTATGGTCAAATGTCCGCTGTGTACATTACAGTAGGCAGAAATATTATTGATCCACAATTGCATATAGTATATATATATGTTTAGTTTGGTCACTAATTTTTATCATCAGCTTACTTTTTTATAAACAGTTTAAGACTAAGATCAGGACTTGACAAATATTTACTTAATAAAACAGTATTGGGTGCCCATCTTTTAAATAGGAATTATTGCTAGTGCTTCAATAATTTTGCTGACGACGGTAATAGTGGCTGGTGCACGTAATTTCCGTTATGGTTGAAATGCACTTCATGTTTCTTAAATTAATATCTCTAGGGGTTACCGAAGTATGAGAGTCATATTCTGCATGGAAGATGAACATTGTGAAGACATGTTTTTTAGACCAACCCTAAGGCAGAGCTGCCAACCAAATCCGGCAAATTGTTAGCACCGCCCCTTTTCCTACACTACTTAATTTTTAGAGTAATTCTCCTCAAATATATTTACGATGAATGAAGAAAACAAATACTCTAAAAATTAAGTGGTGCAGAAAAAGGGGCGGTATTAACAATTTGCCGGATTAGGTTGGCAGCTCTGCTAAGGGTAAATCCCAGACAGTCGCCAATGAATCCTATCGGATTTTCAAGTTCGAGGTTGAATCATCGATGGTTTTTTGTTCTGCTATTCTTAATTTTACTATGAATTTACCCATTTATAGAACCATTTTTCAGCATTATACAATTATAAACATGAATATAATTGTATATCCAATATAATTATATAGGATATAATTGGATATAATTGCTGGATATAATTGTATATCCAGCATTATACAATTATTTCCCATGCAAAATGGGAATGTTGCAGTTTTCTGTATAATAGTCACGTACGGAAAGTTTTATGACACCACACAGATAAAGTCTATCGCACATTGTGTAGCTATAGTGCCACCTAAAACACTCTTAACCACAGTCAGACTCATGGATCATAAATACTTGTAGATAATGATTCAAGCTTTCAATTTCGTTTGCATCTTCTATTTGGTTATTGGAACTACTTGGCGAATCAATCGATTAAAACTAATTGATATACACTAAGCGACAAAAAAAAAAAAAAAAAGCCGCACTGCAGAAAAAATGACTTATACCTTTTTTATTTCTAATATCTTTAAAATTAATGTTTGAAACGAATAAAACTGTCTTGTTTGCATAATACCAAAGGTATGAAATGATACCTATGTATATTTTAGATTTAATAATTCGCTTTATTGCACTTTACGAAATACTTTTTAAAAATCTGCATAAAACTTTCTTTTTGAACATAATGCGATAAACATACACTTTGCATTCTATTATAATTTATTATATGAAATAAACAAGTTATATTTTAATATATGAAATAAAACTATTTATTTGTTAGATCTAAGCAATTTTTTGTTAAAAATATGTATTTTGCATTGGGTTAATTCCACCTTTATATGGAATTACTGCATTAATGCGCAATGGTATAGTTTTATACAGTGTTTTAATAGAAATATCAGAAATTTCAATGTGTCAAATATCACAAATTATTCTTTCTAGTTCTGGCAGAGTTATAGGCTGCAAATTTCGAATCCTCTCCCCTCTCCCCCGCCTTTTTATAAACGAAATATTTTCGAGCGGATCGCGATTTTGACTATTTCCATGTCTGGTAAAGAAGAAATACTACTATATCCTTTGTGGTATTTAACTTAAAGTGAAAAAAGATATGATTACTTACAAAATTATAGGTTCTCATGCGAATGTATAAGAAATTTTGACAATTTGAAGTGAATAAACTTACCACAGACGCCGTGTAGTAAGGTGGCTTATTATCTTCAAATGCTGTTTACGGAAATGTCCAAGATACCCCCAAAATAGTCGGTGAGGCACCACTTTTACGCAGATTGTGTTTTATTTCGAGTTAATTGATCCCTTGAGCATAAAAAAATTCCCGAGTGTTTGAAAAGTTATGCAACTCCGTACCATAATCTACGGAGAATGTGTCACTGTTTTAAAAGTGTGATTTTCATTAAGTCGGTCGTATTTTCGTTGTCAGATCTGCTTGTTTTCTTTAGCTCGAAATAAGTTAAACTTGACACATCAGGGAAAACCAGTTAAGCCCAATAATTAACTAATCATTTTTTAATTTTGTTAGCCATCTGAGGTCTAACTTTCCTACTTCTCTTCACTAAGAATGGAATTTTTTCAAATTTTCTGTCATTTAAACCTGCTTTGTTTAATAGTTGTTGTACTGTAGTTAAAGAAATTATGCTACTAAACACTTTTTCTGAAGCTCTTTTATGTTCTAAGTGTAATACAAACCGATTTTATAAGCAATGGCTTTTTAACTGACGGTGTGGCCACCTAAAACCAAGTTTCCAGTTTAAACGGCCAAAAACTTTTATATCTTGCTGAAAACCCTTTTACCAATATTTCGTTAACATTTAATTATTTTGTCATCTCACGTATTAAAATATTTTTTGATTTTCATTCAAAAATTAATACTTTTTGTGGCATCGTTAACTGCCTGTCTTCTTACCATTTTTGAAATAAATTCTAAAATTACAATTTTACTGACAATTGCATTTTGTTTTTCACGCTGGAATCAAAGCTAAAGTGCATGTGGAGGACAACATAATAAAATCTGTTCGAAAATTTGCTTTTTAAACGATAAAAATGGCGATTGTAGAAGGCGAAAAGAAAAACATCCAAGTGCGGCTTTTTTTTTTTTGTCGCTTAGTGTAAATGGACCAAAATTGAAGATCAATTTTGTTAAATGAAGATGGATTGGTTTCATTGAATGAAACAGGAGTTAACAAAAATCTTATACTCTTTAATCACTAGAATTTATACCAAAGTTATACAGAGTTTATTTTTTATAAAATGTTTATGCGAAGTTATTTTTATTTATTTATTTATTTATTTTATTTTTTATTTTATTTTTGCAAATAATTTACACAAAGTTTATTTATTTTTTATTATAATTCTTAAAATGAAATGTAACAGTATAATACAGTCGGCAGCAAAATTATTAAAGCACTAGCAATAATTCCTATTTAAAAGGTGGACACCTAATACTGTCTTATTAAGTAAATATTTTTCAAGTCATGATCTTAGTCTTATAATGCTTATATAAAAGTAAGTTGATGGTAAAAATTAGCTATAAAACTAATATATATATAATATATATATGAAAAGTGGGGGTGTTTGCTTCAATAATTTTGCTGCTGACTGTATATAAAAATAACATGCTCCAATAAAATTGTTTAAGTTTTAAATTTATTTTCCCCACGTAAGTAATTAGGTCAACATTAATATATTCGAATTTTTATGATTATTCAGAAAAATGATTAAAGTTTTAAAGCAACAAAATAACATTTTGCTGTTTTTTGAAAGGAAAATTTTTCATTGATATTACAGTCGGCAGCAAAATTATTGAAGTGTTGGCAATGATTCCTGCTTAAAAGATGGGCACCTAATGCTGTTTTGTTAGGTAAATATTAATCGAGTCATGATCTTAGTCATTATGCTGTTTAGTGCACTTCAATAATTTTGCTGCCAACTGTTATAATATGAAACTATAACTGGACACACAAACAAACAAACAACAATCGAAGGTTATAAAAATATAGTAACAGTAAAACTACAAACACTAAACTTGAAACCCATTTTTCTACATTTAAGTTCACAATACACATAAATGGTTAAAAATTATTATTAATCCATTTTAGATTTTTTAACTTTTAACTTAGTAATTATCTTAATAATTATATTTAAAATTCTTTTTTAAATGATTTGCCAGCAGTGTGACAATGAAAATTTACTTTATTCTATAAATTTAAAATGTTTTCCATGATTTTTAGATTAATTATTAATTTGCATTTAGATTCGGGTTTGGGTGAAAAGAAAACGGGTTCGGGTCGTCAAAATTCTTTAATGCGGGTTCGGATCGGGTTTCGACCAGTTTTAACCAAGTAGTAAACAGAATAAAAATTTAAATGGGTATATATTTAAATGCTTGTCCTGGACTTAATATTATTAAGTTCACTATGAAAAAAGGGACAAAATAATTTTAATGAAGGTAATCAATTTCAAATAATCTTAAAATACACAAGTGTGCCCCCCCCCCCCCCCTAGAAAAAAAAATTTTTTTTAGTTGAATGAATTTTTTTTTTTCTTGTAAGCATTATGTTTTTGAGGGTGATGAATCCAAAATCAAGATACCAAAATCAATGACCTATATTTTTGAACAACACGTTCGGATTTTTGCCAAATAGCAGTAGTTTGCAATAAAAATTGACTATTTTTATTACTATGGAGTAAAAACATGATTTGTCATAATTAAACAAAAAATTTCTTCATGATATATTTAACAGTCTATATTCATTTTTTTCCCCTATGAAACATTTCCTTCTTATTTTGAAACACACCCCACCAAACACGCTTCTACTTTCATCCGTTTTACTGCCCAAATTATCCCGTCTATTTTCAAATTTGTATTTTTTTTTTCTTTAATAAATTTTGTTTGACAATAAAAAATAATTATTGAACATGTTTTGTATTTAATTATAACTTTTTTTTTAATGATTTTATTCAAAATTCACTTGAAAATATGCGCTTTGAAAAAAAATTAGCCATCATGGAAATTTTTTTAATGTATTTTCGGTTAACCGCAAGTAAAAGAATATAAGAAACAATTGAATCATATATCTTATGCATTTTGTTTTTAAATTTAAGACGAGTTTTATAATTATAAATTACAACTATCATCAATATCTCAAAATATCATGTTCGCTGCATACAATTCGCAAAACACTATTTCTACAATACTATTTCTATCTATACTATTTCTACAAACTTTTATAAGATTTTTATTCCGTCTGTTATAGAGCCCTGTGTATTTATTTTGTAACATTTAGAGATTTACCTTAATGTCAAGAAGTATAAAATGGAATAACTGTTGTATATTTGTATGCAAGTAAATTTTTTATGCAAAAAACGCTACTAGTAAACATAAAGAACTGTTATAAACGATTCCCCCTTTAGGAAATAAAATTATAAAATACCGCATATCTTGTGTGAAATATGAATGCGTTGTTGCATTAATCTCAAATGTAAACTCTAAAAGGTCAACTGTAAAATGTTAAATAATTTATAATGGTAATGGCTAGAATCATTTACAAACTTTTACACTTATTTTTTTTTCTCAAGTGTTATCTCATATTTAATAGATGCTGTAAGTTTAGATTTTTTTATGCATATTTCACTGAGAAAAAATTCTGTAACTGACATCTAGAATATAAATTGTAGTTCTAGAAAAAATATTTCCATATCATCCTTATAAATTCTAGTCCCTTTTGAAAGCGAGATCTAGAAACCCCTATTAGGATTCTAGAGCGTTTGCCTATATTTTCGAGGGTAAACTTCTTTAAAAGTCTCTGCAAATAAATGCGAATACAAGAGGCAGGTTTCAGCAACTATAATCTTGGTTTATCCTCTTAACGCGCGCTGTCCTCGCTGCGAGGACGCAAAATTTAAGATCCAGCTGCAAAAATTCATCCCGGAAATTTTTTAGTAAAAATTTACGTTTATAACATAGCAGAAAAGGCCGGTTATTTTAACCTTAAAAATTAAAATTTCTTTTAGTTTAATTTAGTTCATGAGAATAATTTAAATGATCAGAATTTTCTTGCGCCGCAAAGGGTTAATACCCAATTCTAGAAAATCAGTGAGAATTTATATAAGCAATACAAAGGATTCAGAATTTTCAGAATATTGTTTTACCATCTAAATTCTCGATAATTTCGTCTATTCAGATTATTTACGTGCCTTATGCGTATAGCTCGGAAATCTATATTTCTAGTTAAGGGATTTAGAAAATGGCCACTTATTCATTCTAGATGAAGGCGGTTTTTTTTTTTTTTTTTTTTTTTTTTCTAAGTGTTCTTATAATCCCATGCTAACGTTTGTCATTTTTAAAAAAACTAGTTTTACTGTATCCTTCACAAGAATTTGTAACTGTAATAATGTTATAACATACTAAACAGTCGGAAAACGTAATAATAATAGAAAAAGTTTGTATAACAGTGCCGTCTGACGCTCGATATGCATAAACATTTAGTCAGCAATGATTTTCATTAAAGGCATCTCATTTATAAATTTTGGAACTCTTATACACAATAAACGCTGAAATACAATTTTATCGTACGTGGAAAAATATAACAGCATAACAATATCCCCTTTCAGCCGATATGCACTCAAATTAAGTTCACATTGTATTTCTTAATAAGCATCTCAGATAATATGTTTGGTGCTCTTTTACACTATAGAAACTATGATACAGCCTTTCGAAAAATAAGGAAAATCGAAATATAATAGCGCCACCTAGCGTCGATATGTACCGAAACTGAGTGAGTGGAGTTTTATTTAATAGCATACCAAGTTAGCTGCATTTATATATTTTAGAAGGAGAGATGAAGCATTCCCATAAATAGGGGGGAAATTAGCATAACAGATCTTATGAGCGAGTATGGGCAAAAACTTGATAGGCACTAATATATGTAAATTTGCAACTAAATATAAAATTTCGAGAAATTTGGGGCATTAGTTTTTGATCTAGTGATGTCACCATAAATTTATCACACACATAAATAGAGTAGATAACGTAGTAGAGTACGTAGACACATAAATAGATATTTTCTAAAAATAGTCAAATTGTTTTCAGAACAATTAAAAATGTTTAAATCTGTCAGAAATTGGAATTGGGATATTTTTATGATTACATTTTTTTTTTTTTTTTTTTTTTTTTTTTTACATGCATAAAAATATAGAAGAAAAATAAAATAAAATAAAAAATCTCATATTGTTGTTGTTTGTAATTTTAGTTTCATATTTGCAAGATGCTATTGAATGGACGAATAAATATCATGGCATCATAGTTTGAGTATTCTTACATGAACTAAAGACTATGGCGTGGCATCGTGGTAAAATACACACTCGCACACATAGGATGAACTTTCTCAAAACATTTACATTTAGAGACAAAATCTAGATCCACGTATAAGAATGCGTCTATAATTAAAAAAATAATAGATAATATCTATTGCAAAAAAATAGTAGAACGGTCCTTCATTAGGCGAAATAAAGTTAACACGAGTGTAGCATGAAAGCGGCATCGTGTTGTTGCGAATTTTGTAAATTGCTGTGCTGTAATGTAACTAACCGTTATTTGTGTATAGTTAAGATATATATATATATATGCTACCGTGAAAGACCGAAATTGGAGAATGTCGACTTTCACCGGTGAATGTCAACAAACACCAAATACGTCGGTGAAAGATCGAATATTTCATTACATTCTTGTACATTCGGACTCTCACCGGTGTATGTCGACAATCACAGATATGCTCTGATGGAGGTCGAAAGAGAGGAGCAGACAAAGAGGTGACTGGCTGTTTCCCGCCAAATCCTTTGTTCTGCTTGGAGTCAGTCAGCTTTGTCAGTCTTATGCAAGGTTTGATGGTGAGAGCAACGTTTTCTTAATTTTTTTTCCGATACCCTAATTTATACAGAATGGATACTGCAGTGAATCGTGATCTTTTTCTTGAAAAGTTAAATGCATTAATTGCGGGTAAACGAGAAGACAGTTGTTTTTATTTTTCTCAAGAAAAGTACTCTAAAATACTTTCTGAAGTGGTTTCTGCTAAAACTAAGTGCAACACACCTTTGGATTACAGACGATTAAAACGTTTTGACGTTTTAAAAATTAATGATGACGATAAGATAATTGTACCATTAAAACCAGGAGAAACGAATTTACAGTATTATGTTACCAATAAGGAATTGTTCAGTATACTATATGAAACTCACACCAGAATAGGCCACGGAGGAAGAACACGTATGCTTAAAGAGTTGCAAAATAAATACAAAAATATTACATATGAAGTTGTAATGTTGTATTTAAATTTATGCAAACAGTGTCAAATGAAACACAGTGCACCTAGGAAAGGTATTGTTGTGAAACCAATGATCAGTTCTGAGTTAAACTCAAGATGTCAAGTTGATCTGATAGATCTGCAGTCAAACAGAGATGGCGAATATAAGTTCATAATGGTGTATCAAGATCATTTAACTAAGTTTGTCCAGCTACGACCTTTGAAAACTAAGAGGGCGGAAGAAGTAGCGTATCACGTTCTTCCAATATTTTTAACATCTGTTGCTCCAGCAATATTGCAATCAGATAATGGTAGAGAATTCAGTAATCAAGTCATATCCGAAATATGCGCTATGTGGAAAGATGTTAAGATAGTTTATGGAAAGCCTCGGCATAGTCAAACACAAGGCTCAGTTGAAAGGGCCAATCAGGATATAGAGAATATGCTAACTGCAGAATATGGTCAGAAGATTTACCCTTTGTCCAATTTGCCAAGAACACTACATACCACGAAGGAATACGCCAAAGTCCTTATGAAGCCATGTTTGGCATTAAAGCGAAAAGAGGCATAGCATCGTCTGTTTTGCCTAGCGAACAAATCGCAAATATCGAAACCGAAGAACAACTTGAAGAAATTGCCAATACTTTTGAAACCGAAGAACAGCTTGAAGAAACTGGTAATACTTCTGAAAAAAATTTGAGTGGTGGTTATACCGAAAACCATATTCCAAAGAAAAATATTGAAGAGGACTTGCAATCTACCACGTCTTCACATCAAGTTCTGACTGAAAAACACGAGTTAATTTCTATAAAAAGAGCGGCCGCGAAAGATAATCTTCCTCCTGCTCAAATTGGTGATACTGTACGAATACAAGTCCCTGATGTCGACCGTGGTCGTACAGATAACCGAAATGTGTTAGCGGTTGTTGTTGGAATAGAAGACTCCGACTTCTATAAACTTGCAAATGAAAATGGTACCCTCAAGCAGCTTTGCACACGTAATCAGTTCGTAATTTGTAAAGAAAAGTTACTTTCCATTGATGAGATTCATTTTCAAGAAATTTCGCTGAGAGAAGCAGCTGCAGCTAATTCGAGGAGCGGTGGGCAAGGCTATAAACGCTGTCATTGCAAAAAGAAGTGTTCCACAAATAAATGCAGTTGTAAAAGCAAGGGCCTCTTGTGCAATTCAAAGTGTCATAATAGTTTCAGTTGTTGCAATAAATAAGATTTGAATCACATAATTTAGTAAGTTTTTTATTACTATTATTTTATTTTCTCATTTAGAACGTACTGTATAATTAAGTAAGTTTTTAACTTCTATTATTTTCCTTTCTCATTTTGAATGTACTGTGTGTTTTCAGTTCTTAGTCATTCCGCTCAGAAAGAGAGGCGAAAAATTTATCGAGACTGAATTACGGAGAAGAAAATATTCATCTCGGACCTGTTCAACATTCACCATTAGTGCATGGTGAATGTCGACATTTACCGGTGTAAGTCAGAAATAAGGGTATTTAGCAAATATTTCGGACATACACCAAGCAACTATGTGTTTGTTGACATTCACCGGTGAAAGTCGACATTCTCCAGATTTCGGTGTTTCACCGTAACATATATATATATATGTGTGTGTGTGTGTTTTCAACTTATTAATTAAAATGTGTACATCTAAGGAGGCACAAAACTTTAGATTGCTATCAGTTTTACAACTCATAAGAAATTGTGTTATCTTTAAAATTTTATTGTTTAAAGAATATTTCCGTTATATACTACCGGAAACAGAAAGAGTATTTTTCTTATTTTAGAAGTTTCATTGAAATAATAAACATATTTTAATTATTATCATTATTATTATCATTTATATTATTATTATTATCATATTATTTTAGTTATTTATTGACAAGCATAACTATGGAAGTTAAGCTGTTATTAAAAAATTTCAAATAATATATTATTATTAGAGTTCAGTTTAATTATTTGACACTTACAACGATTATATCTTTAAATTATGCATTAATTAATTAATTATTGTGTTTTTAAATATAATGGTTTTAATAAAAGATGATGTACCTTTAAAAATTGTTGATTATAGTCAATCTATTAAATTTATTTAATGTATCAAACTTAAAATCTTGTCGGATTTATAAGCATGAGTAGGTTAGTACATTTATAAAATAGTTAAAAAAAATATATATAAAAAGATACAATTATCTTAGAATTATCTGCCACTAATATTTTAGGAATAAAGCGTTTGTATAATGTTTAAAATTTATAACGCGTAACATTTAAAAGTATAAACTAATAACATTTTAATAAAGTTATATATTTTTTCTATTTATGTGTTATTTCACCTTTGTGTAATATAAATTCTTACCAATGTAACATTTAAAGTGAGATAATGAATACAAGATTTTTTTTAACTTTAAAAATACATTTTAATTAAAAACATTAAAATGCACGACAGACGTTTCGGCTAGAACACTAGCCCTCCTCAGTGTCAGACATACAAGCAGAACATTTACAAAAATTCCTAATACATCATAACAAGATTATATATTCAGGAGGAATAGCTTTATGTTGCATTTTATTAAAAGCACCCTCTAGTAAAGTACGCGATTCATTTATATTTACATTAGAGGCTAAAATAACGCTTATATAAAACAGGAGATTTAAGATCGAAACTCGTAATCTATTCTCTCAATAGTGATCATATTCTTGATTTTGACAACTTTAAAATTTCAGCCTCTAATGTAAATATATATGAATCCCGTATTTTTCTAGAGGGCGCTTTTACTAAAATGTAACAATTTGCCTTGAACGAGATTAAAGCTATTCCTCCTGAATATATAATCTTGTTATGATGTATTATGAATTTTTGTATTCATTATCTCCCTTTAAATGTTACATTGGCTTTAGAATATTAATGAGACATATAAATTCTGTTTAATTTTATTAAAATAAATTCTCACTTCCAACAACTATCCCTCCCCCCCCCCCCGGAAAAAAAAAAAAAAACATGTTATATTTGTCTGCTTATTAATTTTGTTTCTTTTTAATCGCACTGTTATGATTTTATAGTTTATTTTTATTATTATTATTATTTTTTTTTTTTTTTTTTTTTTTTTGCGTGTGTGTGTGTGTGTATTTTATTTTAACATATTTTTTATATTCAGACTTTTATTTTTCGGAAGACATATTTTAATAAAATGTTAAAACTGTAGTTATCATGTAAATTTATATGAAAAATAGCAATTACTTAAAAACAAGCTTGGAGTACTTTTATTCTATATAATATAGCGATAACAATTTGTTGTTTTAAAAACTAAATTTTCTTTTCATCTCAGGTGTAAAGAAATATTTTTACAACAATAGATAGATAATAGATTGTAACGATAAAACTTCGTTGTTTTAAAAACTAAATTTTCTATTCTTTTCAGATATTAATAAATATATTTTAAATAAATTTTAATTTTGTATATGCATTAGACTATTTTTCTTCTTCAATATGACGCATGACGCATAAGTTCGTTAATAGTTTAGAAATTCGTAAAAGTTGAAAGACTATGTGTAATTCAATACAATTTTTGAAAACGTCATTCTCCCAAAAGCTTTTTTAAAGTAAGGGAAAAATAATTAGTCTTTTGGGGAAACCTTTTTACAATGGAGGGCGTTGAATAA
Organism: Salticus scenicus; assembly: GCA_963930645.1. NCBI lineage: Eukaryota > Metazoa > Arthropoda > Arachnida > Araneae > Salticidae > Salticus > Salticus scenicus. The sequence continues at coordinate 257,087,139 of OZ005655.1, forward strand.
AAGCAATCATTGAAAATATGCAAATGATAGTCCTGCAAAAGTAAGGATATGCAATTGAGAATTTATTTCTGAGGCAAATACATAAATCTTATAATCTGATGTTTTTTATAGAAATAATTATACGTTGGACTATAAGTCCCAAATTTCATTACTTTTTATGTAGGCGATATCGTTTTAGCCACAATGGTTGCTGATTAATTCATCTTGGACATTAATCCGATATCCGTACGATGTGTGCATTTAATAGGTTTTTGCAAGCAAAAATGTGATTTTTTTTTTTTTTTTTTTTTTTTTTTGTCTTGCTTCTGTCTGCTTATATTATGTCTGAATTGTTTGCCGATTGATTGATTTTTTGACAATAATCTGATATCCTAACGATGCATGCCTTTGACCTTACAAGGAAACATTCAAAAGGTGTCGTCTTCAAAAAATATTGAAAAAAAAATGTGATTCTACTCTTCATAAAACACCAGGAAGTGAAAAAATTATCGGACGAAATGAATTACAGGGACCACAAAAAATTAGCAAAATTAAGCATATTTGGAGGTTTAGCGCTGTTAGGCATTAAGTTCGCTAACACAGATATTGCCGTGTACAAACAGAACCGTGTTTTGTTTCTCCGCCAAGTACTCAAAACCAATCGCCTAACAATCTAAAATCGCCAAATATGCTTAATTTTGATTTTTTTTTGTTTTTTGTTTTTTTTTGTGGTCGCTGTAATTCATTTCAGCCGATACTTTTTTCACTTTCTGGGGTTTTAGGAAGAGTACAATCACATATATTTTTTCTTTCAATATTTTTTGAAGACCACACCTTTTGAATGTTTCCTTGTAAGTATAAAATACCACTAAATATGACCGGGAAAATATTTTGAGAAAATTGTCAGCGATTGCCATTCATTTATCGGCGATTCTATTAACTGACTGAGATATTGCCGATATTCATCGAAGCTCGGGATAATTATAATCATATTTCTGCATAAAAAACATTCATAATTTTTCAGGAAATTTTGAGATTTTCTAGAATGCATCACTGCCTATGGACATTTTTACTTTCCGAACACTATAGTGAGGAAAGTATTGTAATCATGTCAAAAATCCGAATTCGAGATTTTGATGTTTCTATACGTTTCGAGGTCCAACGAGTCCGTTTTCACTATTTTTACGATGATGTATGTATGTATGTGTGTGTGTATGTATGTGTGTATGTATGTGTGTATGTCTGTGAGTGAACACGCTAGCGTCTAAACGCTTTGTTCGAATAAGCTGAAAGTTGGTACGTATATTGTAAGTCACCATAGTACGAACCCTATAGATTTTGGTGAATGTAGCACTTATAGTTTTTTTACAGGGTCACAAAGAAAAATTCTTTATCAATATGGCCAAGGGAGGAAAAACTTAAAAATGCGATAGCATCTAAACGCCTTATTCAATTGAGCAAAAACTTTATACACATATTATAGGTCACAGATACTCAATCTGTATAGATTTTGGAGAATCTAGCACTTATAGTTTTTTTACAGGGACACAAAGAAAAATTCTTTGCCAAATTTTTAAAAGTGTGATAGCGTCTAAACGCCTTATTAATCTCAGCAAAGAATTTGTACACATGTTATAGGTCACATTTGAACCAACTGTATAGGTTTTGGTGAATCTAGCACTTACAGTTTTTTTACAGGGACACAAAGAAAAATTCTTTATCTTTATGGCCTATGAGACCAGCGATAGCATCTAAACGCCTTATTCAATTGAGCTGAAAATTTGTATCAATATTATAAATCACTGTTGCACTAACTATAAGCATTTTGGTGAATCTAGCATTTATAGATTTTTACAGGGACACAACGAAAAATTCTTTATCCTTATGATCTAAGGCTCAAAGTTCAGTAGCGTTAAATAAAACCTCGTGTGATATATGGAGAAAAATACTCAAACACTCTGTTATGGTTTTCTCTTTTTTGTTTGTTTAGCAACACCTCTTTCTTTATTTTATCTACAAAACTGTTAGTTACTCAATGTTCGGAAAGTCGAGTGGAGTCACTCCAGATTTTTTTTATTAAAAGGAGGGGTTTTCCTTTTACTTAAAAAGAAAAAAAAACCTTTGTGCTAAATGTTTTAGCAATCTGCATTAAAATATAGGAATTTCTTCAATTTTTATCAATTTAATTGCTTATGAGTTTTTTTTTTTTTTTTTTTTTTTTTTTTAATTAACTATTTTCGTATTTACAAGTAGTAAAGCAAAATGAATATAAATCATGAATTTTGTAATTAATATATATATAAATATATAACAAGCTGTGAAATTCTTTTTAAAAGATGAACATTTTTTCCAAATGCATTACATTGCGCAAAACTTTTCATAAAAGTCAATGCCAAGAATCAGTTTTGTTAGTTTAAATATATAAAAACACTGCATAGAGAAATATGGTTTAAGATTTCATGATTTTTTTTTTATGAAAAGAATATTGTATTTCAAAATATAAAATCAGTTTTACTGATCTTAATAATAATAATAATAATAATAATTAAATTTGTTTGATAGGGTATTTTTTGTTAGAGACGTTACATCCATGTTTTATTACAACTATAGACAAAAGAAGATAAAAAATAATAATAATAATTAACTGATCAAATACGCAAATTATATAAAAGAGAACATTACTGTATTACAAGACTTTATTAGAAAGAGATTTTTAGAAAAAAAAAAAAAAAATTCGTATAATTTAACTTAAGTATACAAATAAATTATGTCATTTAAATAGTCTACTTTAAAGAAAAAGCTGTTTGACTATTAAATTGTGACGACATTACTTTTTTATTTATATATATCTTTTATATCTATGTGTGTCTCAGAAATAACAATATATCATCCACAGCTAAGCAAATATGCCAAAGTCAACATTTAATGGCAGAGAAATTTAGCACAAAAATGTTCAGAAAGAATCTGACAGATGAATTCGTTTTCATTTAATAAAAGTCATCATTTAATACATACTACTTTCTTCAGATAAAGGCATGTTGCATTAAATTTTCGAATATTATTTTACAAAAATTAAATCAGTTTTTCTATTAATACATTCATTGCCAAGCTGAAAATTCGAATTTTGTGTTGCGGTTAAACTTTAGTCAATCCCTAACCTAGTAGCAATATAAATATTACGCGTCGTTTCGCTGTGACCGCTATACTAATTTGCTTAGAAATTGATAGCGACGTCCACGCGAAATCGCGTGATTGACAGTGAACGGGATAGTAACTAAACACTTTCCTTATTTATTTATTTTTTTTTTTAATCGGTATATAAGTTTGGTAACATTATACGATATATTTGAATTCTCGTTATTTTTCACTAAAAAATGTATACAGAAATGCATGAATTTTTGCAAAGTATACAGAATTATGAATACTTTGATGCCTTTTAACCTTCTAAGATGTAAAAGTATACATTTTATACCACTTATTTTTAATTTCAAACTGCAAAATTCACCACAGAATTTTTTATAAAATTTTACTTTTTAACATAATTTTTTCTTTCGAATTTTGTGGTTCTTGAATTTAAATGGACCGAATGACATTGCCCATGAAAGGGTTAAAAATATTTTTCTTTTTTTATTATTGAAACATTATGTATTATTTCAAAAGATTTAATTAAATCAAATTTATAATTACTGATATAACTTTAAATAAAACACTATAATAATCAGACATTTTAATAAAAATAATAATAATAATAAAAAAAAAAACTTTCAAATTGGATTATTAAAAAGAGAATATTAATCGATCTAGGTAAACACGATGTTGAGAAAAGAAATGTTAAATTAGTGGATCTGCAGATCAAGAGCCTCAACGTCTTATTTGCATCAAACGTTACTCAACAGATCCTATTTATTCATTCCTTTTTATATAATATGTATAGAATAATGATTAGATTGACTTCCTACATAAACAAAAACGTTTCTGTGGGGGAGGGGTCTGCCCCCCTCCTCAACCTCCCCGCTGTATTTGTATTTCTATAACTATTGGTATATGTGTATGTATGTGTATTCCTAATAACTGATAGTCTTGTATTAATTCCCTGTAATTCATAAAAACTTGTACCAAATTTCATGCAAAATGATTACATAACATATCGGAATAAGTTTGTGTAAACCTGTAAATTAATTATCAATTCTAAGCCTACGCTATTTCATAGAAAAACATTCTTTTAAAATTCTAATAAAATTTCATTATATTTAATGACGTGTATGTGTAACCATGTTAAAATACATTTTTAAGACATACCGACTGTATATTATATACTATAATATTATATATAATTCTATATGTAATTCTTTTATGTATACTTTTTATATATCCAGACTATATATAATTATTTTATGTATCTCGGATAAAAAGCCACAGTAATTATATACACTAAAAAAGAATACACCTATTTAATAAATTATAACTCATTAATATTTCAGCCTACACTGAGAAAAAATTCTGTAACTGACATCTAGAATCTAAATTGTGGCTCTAGAGAAAGTTGTTCCATGTCATCCTTATAAATTCTAGTCCCCTTTGAAAGCGAGTTCTAGAAACTCCTATTAGAATTCTAGAGCGTTTGCCTATATTATCGAGAGCAAAGTTATTTAAAAAATCTCTGCAAATAAATGAGAATACAAGAGGCGGGTTTCAGCAACTATAATCTTGGTTAATGACCCAATTCTAGACAACCAAGCGAGAATTTCTCGCGATACAAAAGATTCAGAATATTCAGACTATTGTTTCATCATCTAGAAATGTGTAGACTAGAAATTCTCGATCTTTTCGTCTATTCAGTTTATTGGCGTGCCTTATGCGCATAGCTCGGAAATCTAAATTTCTAGTTAAGGGATTTAGAAAATGGCCACATATTCATTCTAGAAAAAGGCGGTATACATTTTTTCTCAGTGTAATTTGACATCATTAGGATTATTACATAATGTCATCCGAACTATTTTGTATGGTTCCTTAAATAAATCATTTAGTCTATGCACGTCCCTTTTTTTAGAATAAACATGCGTTTATACATCTTTATGATGCATGATCATTCCATTATGTTGAATGCAGAGCATAAACGTATTAAAATGCGCTTAAATAAAAATGTGTCTATGTATAATAATGTCCTGAAATTCGTTTGTGTGTCTCTGTAAACGAACCATTAACAATGTATACATAAGTAAAAACAATTCAACTTAATCTATTGTTTTCATGAATAATTATTCGAAATTTGACATAATTTCGATGATTACGTGATATTGTCGGAACACTTTTGTAAAGTGCTGTATATTAATTAGGTAGCCTAAGAGCGCATATTTTCTGCAGAAAACATAAGTTTAAGCATCTCAGTAATGTACGCTAATTTCATTTTGTTGATTGCAAAGTAATGACGTTAAAATACGTATAAACGAAATTCACCCCATATGCCACAATAATAAGAAATTTGACGTGACCCTATACACAATTCATAAACAATATAGACATAAAAAATTATACAGCTTTTTCTATACAGAGCCTGAACGTGTGCGCTAATTTGTAAATCAATCAGAGGATTTTTGCGGCCTTTATTGCGGTACATACAAATTCTGCCCACAGGCCGTAATGATAAGAAAAATTTTGGTGCGTCCCTGTATATGAACTACAGTTGGAATACACACCCAAAACTATACAGCTAATTCTCGGTGGCTCGTGAACATTCGTGCCAAGTTGCAAGTCAATAGCGTGATTTTGTTTGGCCGCTATCGCGGTTCATACAAATTCTTCCAATTGGCCGTAATCATAAGAAAAACTTTGGCGCATCCCTGTACACGATTTACAGATGGAATACACGCCCAAAACTATACAGGTAATTCCGTGGGGCGCGTGAACATGTGTACTAAATTGTAATTTAATGGCGTGATTTTCGCGGCCGCTATCGCGAGACAAACAGACACACAGACAGAACCCAAAACCTTTTTGAGTCTCAACAGGTAAGGCCTCCACTGACGTTTCGGCAAAAAGAAGAATTGAAATTAAAAGAAAAAAAATATTTTAAAAATGTTAATTTAAAAGGGTTTTCGCGATTCAATTTTAGAGAAAAAAAAATAATTAAAATAAATAATAATTTTTATTATTGCTATAATAAATAAATAAATAAATAAGTAAATTTTTGGGGAAAGATTGTGAACAAATTTTATGTTAATTAAATAATTTATATAAAGATTTTTTTTTTTTTTATGAATTTATGTTGTTTCCTAAAAAATAAAGTTCGATGCACTATCATATATAGAAATAAATATATTCTTCGACCACATTTGATGAAACCATGGAAGCATCTGCGCAAGTGCTAACTCAACGAGTCCAACGCTAAAATAGGGGTGACAGTCATCTGACTCAGGGAAAATGAGCAATAACAGAGCGCGGAATTACTGGATGTTTTCCAAATTTCAAACTGTCGGACAAGCTGGCATCCCTCCAACATTTTGGACGCGTCCTCACTGCTAGTTTTCGGATATGTGGCTGCACTGTACCGGTCACTTATGTATACAAATTTTCAGAAATAAGAACAATAGCATTAAATAACATAATCACTGTTTCTAGGAAACTATATTTTTCTTCTATTCATACCTTTAAACTTTTATTCTTTTTTTAAGAGAGTCAACGTGATTTCCTAGATAAATTAATATCTGTTCTGTAAGAATTCTAAATGAAAACATCTTTTTACAATTTACATAAATATCTTCTCATGAAAGATTTTTATTTTTTCTAAATTCAGTAAAAGAATATATAGGATTTGTAAAAAAAGAAAAATATATATTTCGAATTTTTGGTGGATTTTGCAGGTTTTTATATTTTACCTATTATAAAGACAGCAATTCGTAAATTTAATTTTCGAATCATCAAGTTTTCGGAAACATAGAGAGAAATAAAGTTTCTACAGCTAAAACGTTTCCGAAAAAAGAATTCGGACAAAAAAAAAAAAAAAAAAAAAAAAAACGAATTTCCAAAAGTAGAAATAAAAATTATATACTAGATCAGCACATCAAAACTTCATATTTGAAGTTTTTTCTTTTTTCTTTTTTCTTTTCTTTTTTTTTTTTTTTCTTTTTTAATCATACTATCGCTGCCATATTTTTCACGTTTCATCAGATATCTTGTTACATTTTTACCTTTCTCTTTTTCTTGATGCGATGATGTAGAAGACGATTCGACGTCTAATTACTCATGCATATCATAAAAACAGAAGGTTAATTCAATAAGTTTTTTTTTATTATTTGTTTAATCTAAAAAAAAAAAAAATCTACTAAGATAACTTATATTAATTTATAAAACATTTTATAAAATATTGCAATATACTTTGTAAGGGATCAAATATTGTTATGTTTAAAAAGGAATTTAGCTGGAAATAAAAAAATAAATAATTCAGATGAAAACTCACATAATTATTCTAAAAGTTTTAAACAATATATATTTTTTTTATGATTTTAACTGTACACTGATTCGTTTTTAATTAAAAAAAATAATATTTGGCGTACTATATAAAGGATTTTTCCATAGAATGTCTATGTACTAGCAGGAAATTTTGTTTAAACATATCACATGGATTTTTAAGATGTTAAGCTAAGAGAATTAATTTTCATTATTGATTGTGCTATCACTAATCAGTTTCTGCTACTTTATAATTTGTATTTAATACATTCTCTTGCCATTTTCTTGCATTATATTGCTAGTTAAAGTATTCTGCGAATTTATTAAAGCGGATTTTTTCTTTTAAAATGAAAGAACTGTTCGAAATATCACATAAAATATGCATATATATAAAGATTAATGTTGTTTTAATCGATAAAAAAGAGTAGTATATAATATATTTATTATATTTAGATATTGTTAATTGCATAAACTTTTCATTTATGTTTCAAGGACTAACTTGCAATTATGAAACGGATGTGGGGTAGAGGAAAAGGTGTAAATATGGGCACCCTCTTTTGTTTTTGATTTAAAGTTGCTTTAATTGAAAAAAAAAAAAAAAAAAAAAAAAAAACAGGTTTTTTTGAGCTTTATAAGCAACAATGATTAATATCAGTTATTTCGATTCGAAAACGAAGATTTACAAAAAGCTTTAAAAAAAAAAGCACCCGAAAAAAGTGGGGTGTAAATGTGAACTCTTTGAAGAAAAGTCACAAAAAATAGTTTAAATTATTTTAAAACATGATAAAACAATACAAGAAGGTAGAGAATCTATTAATTACATGATTGGTTGGTTGGTTGGGTTTTACGTCGCACTAGTGCTGCGCAGATGGGCAATTGGCGACGGTCTGGGACACACCCCTAGAGGTGATCCGAAGACATGCCATCACAATTTTGATCCTCCGCGGAAGGGATGGCTTTCCCGCTTCGGTGACCCTAAGAGGCATAATTTTGATGGGAACATGGAGGACATTGCGGCCACGACAGATTTTACGTGCACCAGTCACCATTAGTGTACACGACGGTCTTTGGCCGGCTCGAGTACCGAACCCGCAATCTTCCAATTACGAGGCCGGCGCTCTACCGACTGGGCTACCGTGGCCCATTTATTACATGAAAAATTATTTAGAGAAATCGCTGACATGATTGGCTCTTTTCAAACCCTGCACAAATTAAGTGTACGCACGTTTGGCACATAACACATTTTACCCCTGTTCTTCGAGAGTGTATTCAGAGAACATTCCATCACAAAAGATGCAAGTTGCATCGCTCAAACTTACTTTATCCACATTGTTGATACCCAGGCTGATATCATCAATCGCTATCGATAAGAGGAAGGTCACAGTAGTATGTATGATAAGTCCAATGATAAGTCATATCGTTTCGTGGCTCAATGGCTCAAATTTTCCTTCTCTGATCTTCGCACTCTTCGGTAGTTTGGACCTTATTAGACCCTGGTTAGTATCTTACCCCGCGAAAGCTCAAGGATGTATTCTTGTGAGCATTTTTTCAATCGACTTAGTCAATCCTTGTATGAGTATGAAACGATGAGGCTGGACCTTGCTGCTTTACGTCTATGAATAATAGTTCACTTCTTAACGTTGGGGATAGGAGAAACATCATTTGAAGTTCCCGGGGCCCATATAGACACCATGAACGGGTGCCCATATTTACACCAACTCCACATAAAAATGTTGGCCTCCATCACGTGTAAACTAAAGGCGTGCATGACTGAAGGCGCGTTTCTAAACGTCGCTTAGGATTTCCGCTTTCTGAATATCACTGTGAAATTATTTTTAACTAACCATAAGAACCTGAAAAGAAAACAATTTTAGTTGCTTGTTAAAAGTTTGTTGTCCAGAACAAACGTCAATTCGTACAATAAATCACACTTTATCCACACTACTTCAAAGAATAGTTATAAATGTTCTTTGCTATCTAATATCAACAAGTGGCACCATCAACAGAACTTGCCGCCAAACTTCAACTATTTCCATAGCCACTTGTGGAGGGGTGCCCATATTTACATCTGTGCCTATTTTTACACCCTTTCCTCTATATATTAGCTAATATTCAAATTGTTTATTCTTACAAACTAGTGAAAATTCATAATATGAGAACATAGGAAAACTGGTTAGGATGAGTTGTGAGGATAAAGGCTGATTGACTACACGAAGGTCCCTGTCCTATAAGTGTATTGCCCTCCTTGGTAGAATTTCCAAGGGGTCCTAGCCGGTATTTAAATAAATAAAAAGGAAATTAACAATAGAGATTTATATTGGAATTTTCAAACTTAAACCGTGTGCACTAAATCATTTAAGTTTGTAAAGGTTTAAAAGAAATTTAATCAAAGATTCTAATAAATAAAATTTCCAAGCTAAAATCATAATCATAACTTTTGAAATGCACGTATTAATCAATTAACTAATTTATTTATTAATTTATTCTATTTATATTTCCATTTATTTATTTGTTTCTTATTTTTTGTTAAGAGAATGCTGTACTAATTCATGTTATTAGCCATGAATATGAGCGTGGTGAAAAAAAAATCGTCACTCAGATAATTTATTTACAGAATTTTACTTTAAAAAAAAAAAAAAAAAAAAAAAAACATGTTTCTAAAATTTATTAAAAAATAATTAAATTTTAAGTTCTATGCAAACTTAAAATTAAAAGGTTTAAGAGAAATATTTTTGAAAACTTATCTATTTCATCTATAACATCACTCCTCTCCAACACCCCAAGGAGATTAGTTCTATAAAAATACCCATAAACATAAAAATATCCTGGAAATTTTTCATTCGAAGAAAAAAGATGTAGTTTTGTCGATAGGAAAAAATGTAAAATAAAATTACTTTGATCTTACATTCATCTTGATCAAGTAACTGAATGTATGCAAACGATATAAAACTGAATTACGCAATTTTCTGAATAAAAACACAAAAGTCAAACAAATTTTTTCAATGATCAAAAGGATAAAAAAGTATTTATAGAGATGTGTTTTTCTACATGTCGTTTTATTTTCTTACTTTAGCTTTCAAGGTAAATATTAGTTTCTTTATCTTTGAAATAGGAAATGAATATAAGTAAACGAATTAAATATATTTATTTTCTCACATTTTGAATTTTATAAGCAATGATGTTACACTTTATTGCATCAAGTTGCTACTTTGACAAGAAAGTAATACATCAAGTATTCTAAATAATTCGTGGATTTAAAACGTGTAATTTTATTAGACACTTTATTTTATTTTTTTATTGAATGTTCTTTATATAGAATTTTATCAGGACCTTTAACCGGTATCTTTATATTAGCGTTCGAGCAATATTTAGAAACATCTACTTGTTTTTTAATTTTCAAAGTTTTTTTGTACATTTATGCATTATACTTTTTTACTCTTTCTAGACAGTCTATCAAAGAGGGCATTTTGATGTTTAATAATCAACATCCAATATGTATGCGAAAAAATTTTTATTAACTGAATATTCACAAATTAATCTTATGTTGCTACGCTAATTTATGTTATGAAACTTATGTTGCTATGAAACTGGTATGAAACTTATGTTGCTTTTATTGAATAAAAAATGTCTTTAATTCAATTTCCAATGTAAAGTTTCATTCAACTAACAAATATTGCAACTGTATGATCATAAGACATCTTAAAGATATTTTTTTGGCTTTTTTGTATTTGTACTGTTCTCAGTTTTAGAGGCTTTAATTATCATTATAATTTTCATTTAATTATAACTATTGTTCAACATCTCAATTAACTCTTTCTAAATATGACTATTCTACAAAAGCTGAGAATTGTATCTTTTTTATACTCGACAAATTATTGTTTCGTAAAGCTTAAAACGTATCAACAGTGGGCTGAAGAAAACACAGTAACGGATACCTTTTCTGTTTCAATAAAGTATACCATTGGATTTTTTTGGAAATGATGAAAAGAAATGCAAACTAATTGAAAGTATATATTTAACGAACAAAAGGTATATCCTGTTTTATTAATGAGTTTAATATATATATATATATATATATATACACACACACAAACATGTATCAAAAATTTAAAATAAATTACCTTCTAAATTTTAACAGCTTCAGTAACAGTTTTTTTTTTTATTTATTATAATTTTTAATTAGTAAATAACATTTTCAAGTAGCCGTTTATTTTTACTTTCTCTTACCCATAAGGTAGAGAAAGTATTGTTTTTGGGTCAAATTTTCGAATGCGAGATTTTGTTATATTTGCATGTTTTGAGGTCTCCTGAATACGAAAATCATGTTTTTAGCAAATGGTCTGTGTGTATGTCTGTGTGTGTGTCTGTGTGTGTGTCTGTGTGTGTGTGTGTCTGTGTGTGTGTCTGTGAGTGTGTGTGTGTGTGTGTGTGTTATCAGCATATCTCAAAAACAAATTATGGCAGAAAGTTCAAACTTGGTATTCTAAATGTGTATCATATACGGATGCTACAGTAAGCTTTTCGTTAAGATCAAGCAAATGGTTCGTGTACAGGGTCAATCAAGAGAATTCTAATACATTACGCCTATGGGGGAAATTGCAGGTAAGTAGAGTTTAACGTCTATAGACTGCACTAAACCAAATGAAACGAATATATATTTTTTGTAATAGAGATAGTTAACTGGGGAAAAAAAATATGCTTACAGGAGCCTCGCCTCCCCCCTGGGGGGGAAGTCCCCCCTCGAGGGGAGTAAATTTTCATGATGGGTATCTTTCAAAAGAGCTCCCCAATACCTTTAAAACGAATGGTTGAACCATCGATCTGCGATAATTTAAAACAAAGTTATCGATTTTTTTTACTTTTAACGAAAAAAAAAAAAAAAAAAGAAAAAAAAATCGTTTTTTTTTTTTTTTTTTTTTTTTATTGAGAATAAAATGGACTTTTTTTTTTTTGGATATTTGCTGTTATACTACTTCTCTAATATGGAAATCGTCTGCATTATCATAAAAGATAATTTTTTAAATAATAATTTAAATAAATTATTTTTTTAAAACAGAATTATTTTTTAATAACCGAATTAAATTCTATATAAATGTAGGAGCATTAATGAAACGGGGGGTTGAGGGGGTCGGTAGCCCCCCTCACACAGAACTAATTATCATATAAAACTCTTCCGAAGCCTCATTTGAATTGTTTAATATAGGTTTGCATTGCAGTACTCGTTATCTTACCTCTTAAACTCCAACCTGTATTTATAGTATTAATTTTCAGGGTAAGAGAAAGTCGTGTGAGTGACACACCAGATTATTTCACATATTTAAAGGAATCTCGTGTAAAGTTTAAAAAAAAAATGCATTTTTTTTTTTTTTTTTTTTTTAGAGAAAAAACCCTTATAAATATAGTATTAAGGAATTCCGATTTTTTTTTTTTTTTTAATTTATTTAGTTATTTTTTTTTTTTTTAGTGTGGAAAATTAATATTTAATTTCACATTCTGAATTAAGGAGAATACTGAGCTACTTCCACTACTGGGTTTCGCCTTAAAAGTAAAATGAGCGAGTAGTGTACAAGTCTATCCACTATTAGTCATGATAGCATGTTTTGGTAACCAAGAGTGGACACTCGTAAAAATATTATATACTGCATATCAGCAGCATCTACGTCCTATTTTCATGGCTCTTTGCTCTTTTGATTATGTTTATTTATCCCTCATTGTTTGAAATAACTATATGTATATATGACTATCTCGATACATTACCTGATACGGTTCTGACAGGTGCTATCGCCCCCTTAACCGAAACCCCCTTAGCCCGTTTTATCTGTCTATTTAAATTTTTTTCTCGATATGTGTGCATATATTTATATTTCCTTGTAACGCATAACCGTTAAATCCTCGTACACTGAGAAAACATTCTGTAACTGACATCTAAAATCTAAATTGTGGCTCTAGAAAAAAAAAGTTCAATATCATCCTTATAAATTGTTGTCCCTTTTGAGAGCGAGCTCTAGAAACCCCTATTAGAATTCTAGAGCGTTTGCCTATATTCGCGAGGACAAAGTTATTTAAAAATCTCTGCAAATAAATGCGATACAAAAGGCGGGTTTCAGCAACTATAATCTTGGTTTATGACCCAATTCTAGAAAATCAAGCGAGAATTTCTTGCCATACAAAAGATTCAGAATATTGTTTCACCATCTAGAAATGTGTAGACTAGAAATTCTCGATCATTTCGTCTATTCAGTTTATTGGCGTACCTTATGCGCATAGCTCTGAAATCCATATTTCTAGTTAAGGGATTTAGAAAATGACCACTTTTTCATTCTAAATGAAGGTGGTATATTTTTTTTTCTCAGTGTAACTGATAAATACTTGTACACAATCTGATGACATGTAACTTCATAACATATAGGAATTATTTTGTTTAACCTTGTAAACTAATAACTAATTATACACTATCTACAAATAAGTATTTGGACACTTTCGAATTTAGTGGTTTTGCCAAATATTTTGGAATGTTCTTCAGAAATCTGAATAGTGAAATAAACATATTATCTTTAGGAACATATGTTCATTTCACTATTTTTAAAGTAGTCTAAACACGTTAAAATGCAGTTATAAGAAATACCATCTATAGAGTGGGATGATACAAAATGTTTTTTTTTTTTTTTTTGCACCCCTGTACACAAACTACAAATATTATATATGTTACCGTAAATACCCGAAATCCGTGAGTACGCGTAGTTACTACTAAGAATGCGAAGTGTCTACGAGTATTTGTTACTTCGCGTTCTTACTAGTAACAACGGGTTATCACTACTGAAATTAGGAAGGAAACGAATTAAAATTTTATTACGGCTATTTACTGAAACTTTCAGTTAGAACCTGTTGTTACTGCATGTATTACAGTAACTTTTCAGAACGGCTCCATTAATGAATGATTTATGCACTAATAGGTTCCTTCTGCTCAGGTGGTGATTATACGTGTTTGGTAAAATTAATCTAAAAGATCTGGCAATAGCAAAAAAATTTCACGAAAAAACTACGTATTGTTTAGTCAGAAGTTACTAAAATTTAAAGTGATAGGTGGTTTTTTTTTTTTTTTTTTTTTTTTTTTAATTATTATTATTGTTTATATTTTTATTTTATTGTCTTAAAAATGAATACTACGTTGACTGATTGAAAAGAGAAGTTTACCAATAGCTTTTTAAAAAGCGAACATTATCTATAGATACACTATTGTGACCAAAGAGGTAAATTGCGTGTCTTTTGTTTTGTTAATCTTTCTTATTTTTAATACTTAAAAAAAAGTTTAAAATTGTTTATAAGCTCTGTTTGTCCGTCTGTCTGTCCGAGTTCTAATTGCCGTAAATATCTGTAGAATGCTTTGAAACTTACATCTGTTCTTTAGTTTATTATAACATGTTCCCTATTAAAGGACAGTATAAATGTAACTAATGGTTTGTGAACAGGAGTTCACAGAATTATTCCTAAACATTTCAGTCTATGAGAGGTTTTCCTCTAAAGTCTGTTTTAATATCGCTACATTGCACAAAACACAGCGAATTTAGCATACAATACGTTGATGCAGGTAGGCATATTTCCTAAAGAATTGAAATGATTAGCATAAATTTCTGTTTTACAGGGTTAAAAGAATATATATTCAGAAACATTTTCTGATAAAATGTAACTGGTTCAAATGGCATTTATTTATTTATTTATTTTTTTTTTTTATGTTATGAGCTTTTGTTTAAACGATTTTCAATAAAGTCGAAAAGCATTCAGGATTTTAGTTTGTCTGTCCATCCTTCTGTCAGCTCAATCTTGAAGTTAATCTATGTTGTTCAAGTTTAATATGGTATATTCTTTTTGAAAATGGTATAAATAGTGTAATTAGTTCGCGTACAGAGACACCCAAAAGAATTAAATGTACTACGTTCATGAACGGTATTTCTTTAAAGCCTACTTTCAAAGCTTTGTATTGGACAGAACATAATAAAATTGACTTATTATTCATATGCACAAAATGTTGTTTTCCATAGAAGGGTTGGCGAATCCGCGGAGCGCATGTGGCCCGCCTTGTAATGTTCTGAGACCCACGACAGAATTGAGGAAATTTCTAATTTGATATCTTCGTTTAAAACATCTAAATTTAATAAATTGTTTCTGACTTTTTATTGAAAATACCGATTAAGGTAGCTAAAGCAACAAATATTGCGCTCATTGGTATTAATAAAATAATATCAGATCAATAAATGATTCTTATATTATACTTATAAATGATAATCGTAAATTTTTGACTGTTTTATAAGTATTATATGAAAAAATATATTTGATGAGCATATTTTCTGTTTTAAATCCTCACGAGTCCACTTCAAAAAGAATTACTATATGTACATGGTTCATGCATTTAAACAATGCAACCCACCTGCGAAAAATAGATTTCCATTGCAGCCCACTAAGAGTTTTGGGTTGGACAGGCTGGTTCTATAGACTATAGTTTGTAATATAGTTTGTATTATAGAATATAATATTCATTAATGTTTTCATGGTAACATAAAAGTGAAAAAAAAAATCAGGTACATTACGGGCTATAAGTAGAAATTGCTATAACTGAATGTTTGATTACGTTAAGTGTTATTTTCACTTTCAAACAATATATAAGGGTGCTTATGCCTTCTATTAGTCTATCTGTCTTTCTGTCCGTGTGTCTCTCCATGCTCTAACTTTCCGTTAATATTCATAGAATGCCTTGAAATCAATTAATGTTACTAAAGTACACTATGGCATATTCTGTATTAAAAATGATATAAATATTTCATTTGGTTTGAGTGCAGGAACTGTGAAAAAATTTCCGAGTATTACAGTTTATAAGAGGCATATATTTAATGCTTGTTTTAGTATATTTAAACTACATACAACATACCGAAATTTATATTTGTTATTAAAACACAAAAAACTATTTTTCTTGTAAAATAGCTTGTGATTAGCATAATGTATTGATTTACTGTGTCCCACAAAGTTATTCCGATTCATAATGATATATAATTGTAAACTGTTGTCTTCTTAATGTGCGAAGTCTGCAATAGTAAAAAGTCTAAGAAGAAGAAGGAATTAGTTTCTAAATTATTTTTACAAAATGAGTTAGTCGATTGCAAGTAGATCTTATTGATATGCAAAAGTTAAGTAGATGGGGAATCCAAATTCATCATGGTTTATCAAGATCATCTAACCAAATTTATTTTATAAAGATCTTTAATATCGAAAAGAGCAGAAGAAATAGCTTATAAATTGAACGAAATATTTTTTACATTCGGAGCACCATGCATATTACATAGTTATAATGACTGAGAATTTGCTAACTGCGTTATAAATGAATTTAAATCTTTATGGCCAAAACTTAAAATTGTGCACAGTAAGCCACTCTACAGTCAGAGTCAAGGCTCAGTCAAACGAGCCAATCCAGATGTTGAAAATATGATTGCCGCGTGGATGTCTGATAATAAAACTGTAAAATGAAGGTCTACCATTCATAGTTTATGAAAAACCGAGCGTTTCATTCAAGCATAAAGCAAACTCCATATGAGGCTATGTTTGACATCGAGCCTAGGGTTGAGTTTACCACATCGCATTTTGATGTTATTTCCTCACTAGAGCGTGAAGAAGATTTAGAAGAAGCCATAGATGGCATTGAATTTAATATGACAGAAGATTCAGATGTTGAACATGATAGCAAAGTAAAAGAACCAGACGTAATAGAAGCTAGATTTTGCTTAAAATTTAATGATGTATTAGATGTTAATATTTATGGTGTCTTTTGCTTTAATTGTACATCAAATTATAAGATTACAGTAGCACGATCTGAAGCAAGTTAATTCCTAAATCAACAGGCTAAAAGGATGAAACTTTTTAATGATAAAACGCACCCTCCTATTAATATCGGCGATATTTTTTCAGCACCTATTCCCGACGTGGATAAAGCTGAAGGTGCTTTTAGAAATATAATAGCTGTTGTTTAATTAAAAACCGATGACAACATATAGCAGTTAGGTACAAATATGGTGTTATAAATCATTCATACACTAGATCAGAATATGATATTTGTAAACAAAAAATTATCCACATCGATATAGTGAAGAAGGATAAATAAATATCTTTACGTCATGCCACTCCGTCTGCATCAGGATCAAATCAAGGATATTTTATGTGGAACAGCACAAAATATTGCCTTACTAATTTGTTTAAGCGCAAAATAAATAAATAAATAAAATAAAGTACTATGTAACTCAGAATGTCACAATAGTGGCCCGTGTAACAATAAATAAATGAGCGTCAATGTGATTCGAAGCGTAATAAAAATCTTCAAACTAGTGATGTTTTATTCTATACTAAATCAATTTTATTTTTCGGGTAACTACTGTTATATGTGTAGAAAGAACGGGTTCTCACTGAAAGTTTCAGTAAATGGTCGAATTAAAATTTATTTCGTGTCTTTCCTAATCTCCGTAGTTATAACCCCGCGAAATTACGGGTGCTAGTAGAAACTTCGCCTTCTTACTAGGAATTGCGCGTAATAACGGATTTCGGCTAACCAATAAATCTAATACAACTAAATTCTTCTACTTCATTAAAATTTAAACCAAATTCCATACCATTTGGATGATTACAGTATGTCATCGAATTTATTTTGTGTGGTCCTGTAAATAAATTATCGCACTTGCCAACATCCTAATTAATATTCCGTAGATTTGTTAGTCCCGCCCATTTTTTCACACCAGTGAATTTTTAGAGTAATATTCTCCAAATGCAATTACGGTTAAATAAGAAGAAAAAATACTCAGGGATGGAACACGGGCGCAGTATTCATACCGGAATCTGTTGAAGAAATTTATCTACCTATAATATCGTTGATTTAAGAGGTAGAAAATTTTCTTACATTGATAGTGGTATGAATTCTGCGCCCGTGTTCCATCCCTGAATACTCTAAAAAGGATACTGGCGGGAAAAAGAAGGCGGGGCTAACAATACTACGGAATATTAATTAGTATGTTGGCAAGTATGAATTATGTAGTTTATATATACATAGCTGCCAATATTTTAATTTATTCCGGAGTACTTTTAGTACCACCTTTATTTCGCACCACTTTACTTATAGAAAATTTTTTCAATACATAACTTCGTTAAAATAAGAAAAAAATACTTTTAAAAAATAAGTGGTACGAAATAGAGGCGGGGGTAAAATTACTTCGGAATAAATTAAAATATTGGCAGCTATATATATATATATATATATATATATACATATATATCTTTTTTCTGCATAAAACTTGCTTTTAGTAATCTTAATAAGGTATGTTAATTCCATTATGCTGAATGAAGCATAAACGCGTAGAAATTAGCTTAATAACTATCTGTTCTTGCACTGTAATGGTGTTATTATTATTCTATTTTATTTTATTTATTTATTTATATATATATATTTTTTTGTCTATGAACGAGAAACAAAGTTTGGATTCACCAGTAAAATCTATACAATTTATTCTATGTAGCTCATTAATAATTGTAAGAAATTTTACATAATTTCATACTTGCCAACCATCTCATTATGAACCGTACAATTTTTAATACCCGCCTTTTTTTTTCACACCAGTCATTTTTTAGAGTAATTTTATTCTTATTTAATCATAACAACATTTGAAGAGAATTACTCTAAAAATAAAGTGGTGTGAAAAAAGGGGCGTTTTTTCAACGGGCGTTAACAATTGTACGGTTATTAATGAGATGGTTGACAAGTGTGTAATTTGGGGGTGATTACATAACATTGTCGAAACACTGTTTAAGGTTCTGTAAATTAATTATTAGGTATAATATATATATATATATATATATATATATATATATATATGTTACAGAAAACATGTTTTTAAGCGCCTCAGTAATGTACAGTCGGGGGAAAAAAACGCAACACCCGCTGTAATTTTGTTATTAATTGACGCAGGAACATATAATAGGCATAATTCAACAGGAAATTAAAAACACTTTCTGAATATGTTGTCAAATTTTGAATTAGCGGTCATCTACATATTGAAATGAGCGCCAACTTTGATTTTTTCAATAGCAACACCCAAATTTGACTTCATTTTTGAATTTCTGAGAGCCTGGCAGTGCGGAAAAGAATACTGTTTATATGCTTTATCTTTAGTATTTATAGAGTTATAAACAAAAATGTGTTAGGGGGTTATCTGTAATTGTAAAAAAATAAAATTAAGATCCTATATGAAATAGACAAAATTTTAATATTTCACACCGGAAATCTTTCAGGAAAAAAATAAATATAAAAATTAATAAAATGTTGCTTCTTTACCAGTTCTTTAATTAACTTGAATTCAATTTTTAGATTTGTATATACTTCAGTACTTTTTTAGATAATTTTAGGTCTATTTAAATACCCTTTGACAAAGGTGCAATATTTTTCAAGTAAAAGTGTCTATTATGGCTGTACTCATCACCAATAAAGCTTAAATTTTCTTTCGTAGGTAGGTAACATAATACACGAAATGAAATAATATAGATATATATATGCAACAACGCATAAACTAAATCTTTTCGGATAAATTATTGTAAGGGCTCATGACAACAATATTAAACAATTTTAATCGCACTTACCAGTTTTGTGTCAGTTGAACTCTTTTGAACTGTACGATTCGTTTTATAATTTGTATGAAAATATAATTTCTTAATTAACCGTTTCGCGACTGCTGACGTAGATTCACGTCATTTAAAAATCTGTAACTCTGTCAGTGGGCGTTTCTTTTGTAATTTGTGTGTTACATATTTCTTAAGTGTGTACCCGGTGTTCATATTTTTGCAATAAAATATACTATGGATAGAAATATATTGATTAGAAAGAATATAATTATAATGTATATCCATTTGTAATATAATTTTGAATACAGAAAATTTGTTCTGAAATATTTTATTTTGAGATTATACCGCCCGTAGGCGGGTCTTACTGTCAAAAAGACAAAATCCTGCGGTCGCAAAAAGTGTTAAAATATATTTATAAAGGTTAAAATTTGTATTTAAAAATGTATAAAGTTAAAATATATTAATAAAATTTTAAAGATTAAAGTGTCCTTAAAATAATAACCCCCCCCCCCCTACAAAATAAACAAATAAGTAAATACATAAAATAAAATAAAGCAATATATGAAGCAAATGATTAAGCCTTTTATAACTTTGACGGTAGTTAAGAAACGATTTTTCAAGTCTGTTTTGCATTCCAATTCCATTCGTTTTTTATATTTGACAATTTCACATTAAACCTATTTTTCTATTTAAAACAGTAAACCCCGCCTAATTAGTTAAATTTTTTTCATCTAGTGTTCGTTTAAAAGATTCAAAATTTATCGTCAATTAATCGATGAAGTAAATATCACTTGTGCATATTTTTGTCAACATAAAATAAGGGGTTTAACAGGAATACTCAATGTCACATTTACTTTTCTTTACTAAATTGTTTTGTTTTGAAGAACGATGAAGGCGGGACTTGTCTTCTTTAGAAAACAGGAATTCTTGATGCTATGTCTAAAAATCACCATTTTTGTTTCATTACTTTGCGTTTGACGTTGTTGTTATATAATTTGACCCATAAATAAAAAATAAAAATATTTTGTTTAATTTTCTTTGTTATTTTTTAGGATTTGATTCGTTATCTCATTCAAAACTTTATAAGAGACGGCCCCCTAAACCCCTCCAAAAGAAAGATTTATTTATATCTCGAAAACTAATAACTGGAATGAGCTGCAAATTTGCACACCCATATTTTTCAGCATTAGATTCATTTTATGTAAAAATTAATATAGGTCATAATTCATAATTTTTATGAATATGAATTTATTAATATTTTTCAGAATTAAAAATATTTTTCAGAATCAAAATTAATGATGGATTATGTTTGGGTTTCTTCACTGTATCTCGTAAAAAAAAAAAAAAATTATATCGATCAAGTTATTTTTTTGTGAAGATATTAATAAAAGTTTGAAATATGAATTTAACATTAGCACCTTCAAACTTTGAACGCTTATAACTCTGTGAAAAAAATAAGTAAAATATGCAAGCAATATACTTTTTCGCATTGTCGCGATCCCAGGAATTCAAATATAAAATAAAAATTGGGCATTACCATTGAAAAAATCAAAGTTGGTGCGCGTTTTAATATGTAGACGACCCCCAATTCAAAATTTCAATTTATTTTCTGAAACTACTTACAATTCCCCGTCGAATGATACCTATTACATTTTTCTACATCGATTAGCAACGAAGTTACTTTGAGTGTTGCGTTTTTTTTTTCCGCGACTGTACATTAATTTCATTTTGTTGAATACCGTGTAACTCGTTTAAACAAAGTGCGATCTTTTATGCATTTTTTTTTTTTTTCTATTCGAATTTTTAAACTAATTGGAATATATTTTTTTAGTGTAGAAATTTCATGTTTATTTATAGTTTACTACATATACGAACTTTAAAGCATACATCTTGCTAGAGTATACATCCATCATCGAAACAAGTAACGAACGTAGAAACACGTGATGAGTGCTTTTCAGTTTTCACCCTTTAAAGGTCACGGGGTAACTCTCCTTCCAGATAAAGGCTGACAAAGATTTTTCGCCGCGTCACCCAGTTGCGCCAAAAAAAGAAAAAATGCCAAAGTATTGTTATGCATTTGGATACAAAGAAAACTTTTCAAAAGAGGAATCTTACAAATTCATTAGTAAGTATATACTTTAAAATTTTACTGAAATAGTGATATAATATCAAATAAAATATTTAAGTAACAAAATAGAAATTCCTTTCATCACATGTGTACATTTATTTTAAATTATAGGACTAATTCTTTAATAAACAATTTAAATCTTTTTGAGGATTTCGTTAAATTTTTATGGAAATAAATTATTTTAATAAAACATTGTGCGAATATTTACAATTTTTCAACGTAATTTTTAGAATTTCGTAAGCATATGTTTACGAAAAACTGTAAGGATATCATAAATTTTTATATTTATTGGTGAGAATATTTATAATTTTTGAAGGTAATTTTTATACTTTTGAAAATAAAGGATTCTTCTCCATAAACATTATCATATATCGCAGAAAGCATATAAGACTAAAAAAATGAAAGATCATGTCTATTTTTTGCTAAATTTAGTAATCGTAAATGAGATGTTTTTCAACTTATAACGGCCTTTCGTATACGCTTGTGATTAAGTATTCATTAGAAAATTTGAACTCAAACCAAATCAAGGTTGCTATAGACTGTATTTTTTCCCTGATTTTCTTCTACTATATTTGTATAATGATCTTCCATAGTATGTTTCCATGGTCATTTAGGGGGAAACTGCTATGTAAATACAGTGGTGGAAGAAAGAGAGGGAAAATGCGGGAATGTAACAAACCTGCAGTTGTACATGTGACTATGAGATAATATATGTAATATAAAATTATACATTTTGAGCTAATTTAGCTTCCTCATCAGTAAAGACATTACAAAGCATAACGTTTAAACAACTCAAAGTGGTAGATTTTCTAAAGACGTGCCGCATAGTTTGCTGGAACTACGCATGTCTCATTAAGAGGCGCAGCTTGATGCGTAGAATTTTCCTCCAGGAAAATTTTGGCATAATAATTTGAACAATTACAAACGATTATATTAACTCCAGCAAAATCAAGTAGATGATTTGTTTTTATATTTAATGTTGGACTACATTAGAACGAACATTATAATTAAATTTTTTTTCTTTCTTTTTTTCATGTTTGAGTATGGAAGAAGCCTGATTTTTCCAGCAGAATATGCCGCAATTCTTTAGAAATTTTATCCCTTTGAGCTGTTTCAACGTTTTGTTTTCTGTTGCTTTTAATCATGAGCAGCTTAAATGGGCTCGAAACGTATAATTTTATGTTATACGTGTAATCTCATCTATTTTAAAGTGTGTTAATTTTATGTAGTTGTCTTAATTTTAATGTAATTTAAGAAAAAAAATAAAGAAATTACGATACGTTTTGATTTACAAATACTTTATTTTTAATACTTCTACTATTTTTCAACATATACAAAATATAACACATCACAAGTGAAAAAACATAATATAAGAAAAAGTCCAGAAAAGGGCAAAATGAGCAACTAAAAGTATGGCTTACTTACAGACACATCTAATGCAATTTTAAGTTTAATACATATTTATGAATAATATTTTTTATTAATCTTAATCTTAAGTACGTAAGTGCGTCTCTAAGTCTCCTCTTTTATTTTTTCGTTTACTTTTTTAACTTAACTGGTATAAAATTATCTTAAGTAAAATTATTAGTGTTTTTATTTATTTATTTATTTTTACTTAGGGTATGTCTAGGATAGATGACCATAGAGGAGAAATGGCCTCTCTTAATATTTCCTAAACTTGGTGATAGATGGTAACATAAACTTTGATCGTGGAAAATAGTTCAATAAGTTCATTCATTGCAACATGCAACTATGTTTTTCAATTATAAAAAATATGTGAAAAGTTGATGTCTATTTAATTTACTAATTGGGTATTTTTGTTGCGTTAAGTATTTGAATTTCTTAGAATACCTACGTTGCATTTTGTTTCACTATATGGACTTTTAAGACACGTATATAATCCAATATTTGCTTTTAAGTCTAAAACAAGCACGTACAATGGCGGAATGATGCTTTAAATTGGTTTGGTATCTGTCCTTTAATTTCAGGAGAAATGTCCACATCGAATCGAGGAGAAATGATCATTTTTAAAACCTCAGAAACTCATGATGTACCATCACCAACAAAAATTCTTTATGATATTACACCAATTCCTAATGTAATCATGACAAAAACAGTTAGAAAACATACCAATGGTATTTATGGCACGTTAAATGGCAAAACGTAGACAATACCAGCAAATATTGAAAAAAATGTGGGAAACTTTTTCCCTAAAACAGAAGTTAAGAAAAAGGCTTAAAATAATGAAAATGTCTAAAATGAAAAAAATATGACACTTTCAGCAGCAAAGAAGAGGAAATACATATGAAATTACCAGTTTCTTAAGATTCTGAGGGAATAGAATTTGATGATAATCACTATGTTGGTTGTGGATATGAATACAATACCAGAGCTGCCAACCTAATCCGGCAAATTGTTAACGCCCATTGAAAAACGCCCTTTTTTCTACACCACTTAATTTTTAGAGCAATTCTCTTCAAATGTATCTATGATGAATTAAGTAGAAAAATATTCTAAAATATGAGTGGTGTAGAAAAAGGGGCGGAACTAACAATTTGCCGGATTAGGTTGGCAGCTCTGCAATACCACAACACGGAAAACGAATAGCTGGATAAAATGCATAAGATGGCTTAACTCTTTAACTTTCATTGTTTTCGCCCAGAAACCAAACATTGCACTTTTTTTTTTTTTTTTTTTTTTTTTTCCGCAGCAATTTTTTAGTATTTTTTCAAAGTGTTAATAGAATATTAAACTCTTATTCATTCTCTTTGCACTACATGGCAGCACTACAACAAAATCCAAAAAATGCTATTTCAGATGAAGCCAGATATAGAAGTCACTTTTAATTTTCTAAAATTGTATCAATTTTTAAAATAAAGAAAAAATATTTATTTCAAGCAATAGCACATGAATTTACTATAATCTTTCTCAGTCATAAATTGAAACTTTTCAATTTTTTATATAAATAAACACAACTGCAAGAAAAGTTATGTAAAATGTTTGGTTTCTGAGAGAAACCAAACTCCAGTAAAGGTCGAATTTCGCAAGACATAAGATAAGAGTAGAAAATGAACATCTCCTGGATTTTGTGCAATTTCTTAAAATATCATTTTTTGAAATTATGTGAATATATATATATATATATATATATATATATGTATATATAAGTATGTATGTGGGTATATATCTTTATATATATATATATATTAATAATTTACATGTACTATACGTTTTCCAATTATATAAAACGATATATACGTTTTCCAATAATATATTCCAAAAAAATTTATATTAAGTTTTTTTCTGGCAAAACAATTAGTAAGTATAGTTAATTTTATGTATAAATTCGTAAATTTGTAAATAAAGTAAAAAAAAAAAAGTAATAATAAAGCCAGAGCTGTAGCAACAATGTTTGGCTTGGCGCCTGGTGCTGTTACACTGCTTACACCACACTTGCTTCGTTTCTGAATAAATCCTTCTTTGAATATTTCAATAAATAAGTCAAAACATGAATGTTTTAGATTTCTAAAGTATCTGATTTATTCTCTGCAACTTTTATATTAGTTGGTTTAAGGAGATAAAATAGCCCGTTACCGTTCATTGGTTTCACTGTGAAACCATAAATTTCTGGAAAATAAAAAATGCTAATTTTTTTTTCATTTGTATATTTATGATCAGTAATGCGACTAAAAGTCATTTCTTAAATTAATTTCACAATCTACAAATGGAATTATGTAGTGAACTTTAAAGGGTTAAGTGGTTCCATGAAACATGTACGGACTATCAAGACTTTCCAAAAATGTGGTTAAATTTTACGAAAAAAGAAGAGTCGAAATTATGCTTCAAATTCTGTTTATTCTTATTGAATTCACTCATTTTACACGATATAATTACACATTTACAAGTTGTTATATGTTTCTCATGATTAACTATATTAAATGAATAATTTTTTTCATATCTTATCTTCCTTTTTTCTTTCTTGAATAGGATGGCCATCCCAGACAGCACATCGCCTCCCCAGGATATCTTCAAGATGTCTTCTGGAGGAAAAGACATCCCAGAAACGTCCTTAAGATGTACTGTGGATATGTTAAGCCTAACTGTGCTGTTAGGGATCTCTCCTGGACTTGAAGGGGAGATGATCCTCTAACATTTTATTTTAAACTATGTTTATCCCTTTTTGTTCACATTAATGTATTATTTTGTGACCAAAATATGAGCATATCCATAAAAATTTTAAGTATGCATAAATATTTCGTACATTTGCATTCTAAGAATTTTTATTTCAATCATTGAAAACTATGCACCATCTCTCCTAGACTTACCCTAATGCATGATATATTAAAAAAATATATAAAAAAAAACTTCAACGGCAATAATATAAAGAGATGTAAACAAAAATAAAAGGGTTTTTTCTTTTCTAAAAAAAGAAAATGTACATGGAATGAAACAGAATTTCAAGAACAACAAAAAAAAAATCACCGCATTCTTTTATAACGTCAAAATACAAAAAATTCTAAACTTTCGAAGTTTGGAGATTGCATTTGTTCAGTTTTGTTTAAATCTGTATGTGGAAAAGACATTCTTTATAAATTTTTAAAACCCATAATATGTAAATGAATTACACCCATTCTGTGTCATATTTCCGTAAGAAATTTCGGAAATTCAGTTAGAAAGACCTTTATATGCATAATTATTTAAATGTAACGTTTTAAATTATCAGCATAAAGAAAATGTTACTGAATTAAAATTTAATATGGTATTTTAATTTAAAGATATTTTTATACATTCAGACGCTTGTTAATTATAAAAATATATTTAAAATATAATAATATAAATAGGTTTCATCTTAAATCAGAAAATTTAAAAAGGCTGTAACTATTTTACTAATGTAATAGAAAGGGGCTCCAAAAGTAAAGATTTAAATTTTTGAAAACTACAGCATTTTTGTAATCTGAAGCAAGAAATACAGTTTTATAGATTTATCGAACAAAATTACATTTGTATCAACAGATTACTGTTATTTTAAGTTAATTTCTATAGAAATTGACCTATTTCAATCATTAAGTTTATCTCTCTCTCTTTCTATCTCTCTCAATTCATACATACATACATATATTCAAATATATATATAATACATACATAATTCTTTTTTTTTTTCAAACAAATTGGGAGGTCGCTTTTGAATATAGCGCTATTCCTTCCGAATGTTCTGCATGCAAGTTTAACTCGGTTGTTAATTTCTTCCATCATGTTCCCAATAATCGTAAGGACTTGTACCAGATTGGTATAACTGCATACCATTTCTAATTCATACATATCAAAAGTTACCTTCAGTGAAAAAACAAAAGAATTTGACATAACTTTTGTCTATATCGGTATAGATATATAGATACACACACACACACACATATATATATAGATAGATAGATAGATATAGATATAGTTATAGATATATGTACCCCGGAAGTAATGTACACCATGTGTCAAAAATATATTTTTTATGAATGACATTAATGAGGTTATAATGAAATGTACTCGTCATATGTAAAGATAATGGACATGGTTTTATTTTTTGTTATCCTATCTCCTTTATAGTAACTAGGCATAGACTCTATATAAAACAAAATATACACGTCAAGAACATGGTGCTAGCTGTGTTCACAAAATATACAGGGTGCCCATTACCTCTGGGGTACAGATACAAACATACATATATATATATATGTATGTATACATACCTCCCACATACTTGCCAATATCCTAATTAATATTCCGTAGTGTCGTTAGTCACGCCCTTTTTCACACACCAGTAAATTTTTAGAGAAATAGTCTCCAAATTCAGTTACGATTTAATAAGAAGAAAAATACTCTAAACAGATACTGGTGTGAAAAAGAAGGCGGGGCTAACAATACTACGGAATATTAATTAGTATGTTGGCAAGTACGCTCCCAGTATATATACATACCCAGATCATATACATAGATGGTATACATATGTATGTATATATATGTATGTATATATGTATATATATGTATATATATGTATGTATAAGTACATACCCAGTATATATACATGCACCATCCATCACCCAGTATATATATATACTTCTATATACTGGGTGTCCCATAAGTCTGTAGACATTTTAAAAAGAATGAACTGGTAAATTTGAACGCGGTTTAGGAAAAAGTTATTCTCATTAAAAGAAATTGTTCCTTTTTTTTTTTTTTTTTTTTTTTTTTTTTTTTGTAAAAAAAAAAATAATTGTTTAAATTTTCGTTGATAGAGGGTGCTGTACATGAGCAAATCACAAAATTCCGCAAAAAACTATAGGGGAGACCCGTGTACCTAGGGCCATCCCACTTTATTTGAATAATATTTAATTTTAAGTTTTGATACTCATTTGGGCGAGTAACAACACTAATTGCTACTTTTACAACTACTTTGGAACTTTTGAGGAGAAAGTTTTGATAAGTTACATGTAGAAAACGAATTTACATGGTTTGAAGTAAAATTTTGCAGCTCATCTCTTTTGCTATTTTACAAAGGCGAGTCAAATATTTTTCTTTCATTTCTCGTGTATAATTTTGCTTGTTATATTGAGTAATAAATGAGATATTTAATTAGTCCTCTCTGCTTGTGGATTTTTTAGTGGAAGGCATTTTGAATGAAGTTACCAAAACTTGTACCTAGGGCCACATAGCTGCCTTGTACCTAGGACTAGTGTAGTTTGGACCTTTTAACACTTTCGCGACCGCATGTTTTTGTCTTTTTGACCGTAAAGTCCGCCTGTGGGCGTTTCTCTCAAAAGTTACAATTTTTCGAAACAAAATTTTCCATATTCGCATTTATATTACAAATGGATATGCATTATAATCATACTCTCTCTAATCAAAGTATTTGCATCCATAGTATACTGATTGTAAAAATATGAATATTGTGTATATTTTTTAGAAACAAATAACATACAAATTGCAAAAGAAACGCCCACTTGTGGAGTTTCATGTTTTCAAATGACGTGAATCTACGTCAGCGGTCGCGAAAGTGTTAAGAAACACAGTACAGCCTATAGTAATTGGATGCTGGCAAACCCTGGTAAACCATTCACTATATATGACACTGCTGAAAATGTTGGCAAGTTCTATCCGTCGGGCTTTACTCCTGTAAACATTCTTCCAGGCTTTCGTGTATCCGGCATATGGCCAATAAATCAAAACACATCCACTGAGGATGAATATTTATGTTCGAATGTGACTCAAAGACAAGATCCCACCATAAATTTAAAAAAAAAAAAATCCAGGAAGAACGTGAATTAACAATGATAGACCTGTATGTCTCTGTTTCGTGTCCTGTTGAAATTTTGAAACTTTCAACATCTAACATCTTTTCGTGTGTCATGCTTTAACAGGTACGAACCTAAGTAAAACCTTTACCTAAAGCAAAACCTCCCACACCAAAGAAAAGATGTGACCGAAAAGCCAGAGAGATCTAGAAATTCCAGAGACACTCCAGAGAAAAAAAGAAATTGAAGAAAAAAAATCATTCTGTTAGAATATCCCAAAGAAAAAAAAAAAAAAAAAGAAAAAAAGTGGAAGATTTCGTGTTTCAAATTAAAATATTTCTCTTGATATTGTTTCTTTTATAAAATACATGTTTATATGCTTATTTTCTATTCATTACAAAGTGAAATCTAGATTTAAGAGAATGGCCCTAGGTACAATGAGGTCTGGCCCCAGGTACAATGAGGGTGTTGTATCTAAGGCCATGAGTGAAGTTTTTTTTTAAACCTTCTATTTCTCGGAATTTATTATTTTAGGTATTTATATTAATCCCAATTGGAAATAATTAGTCCTAAAGATACGTACACATCAGTTTGATAGTTTTCAACAGGTCAAGGGGTCATGTTTTGGGGCATTGAAAAAAAGCGGCCCTAGGTACACGGGTCTCCCCTATTCATTTGCCTGCACATTTTTACAGGCATATAAATTCCATTCTATGTGTTCGCTATCATTGCAAATTACAGATTGCAAACGAGATGCGACGTTTCTAACTACAGGTTCAATCGGCGATTCTTAGCTCAGGGAAAACATCTTCACAGAAAATGCTTTATCCACCAAGTTATCATTGAAATTAAAAATTCATGTATGCAGAAGTAAGAAGCAAAATATTAACAGGGAAGAGGAGCCACTCACCACTCTAGGAGTGGTTTCGAGCGATTCTAGCTTTGCTAGGCCGCTCCTCCGAAACATTTATTTAAAAAACTAAAAAACTAAAAATAAATAAATAAACAAATAAAATTACAAAGGTCGCCAGAGACAGGTCTCCCACGGGGCAATGAGCGGCATGCACTATGCTTGTAGATGAAGGTAAAAATAGATTTGGAAAGATTGTGAGTTCGTGGATAGTTCATATGTTTAGAGGGGGCCGGGCTGCTGCCCTTCGCGACAGGGGGCATCGTAATAGTACATGAGAGATGGACTGTTCAGGATAAAAGCTGATTTTGCAGATTTTCGTGTACTGTTTTAGGCCTGTAGGTAGGTTTGAAGAGGAAAAAATCAGTCTGTTGTGTTTGAGATTTCCATTAAGAGAGAGAAAGTTTTGACTAGTTTATTTGAGAAAGAAGGACGATTGATAATATTTTCTAGCTAGTTTTCTGGTCTTTGAGGAGGATTACGAATATGGAAGGAGGAAGTTAAAGCACAAGAGAAGTAGTAATGTTGAGGAGTTCCTTCCTCGCCGAAGGGGCATGTCCAGTAGAATTCCTGGGATTCAACTGTAGAAAGATCCCATTAATTATCCAGGTCCTTATAGCTGAAAAAGAAGGCCGTTGAAACAAAAAGAACTAATAGTTCGCAGCAAAACATATTTATTTTCTTTTGTCGAGTTTCATAAGAAAATGAACAGTACATTAATAGTGTAATTTCAGCATGACCATAAGTTACGAGAATGCAAAAGATAGGGGGTGAGAGAGAGAGCTACGAGGTTACATGTTATTCAATCAACAGTTATAGAGCGAATTCTGAAGTTGACTCTACTGCCATTAAGATCAGACTGTTGAATTACGCCAAGAATTTTGAAAAAGTGCCAAATTTATAGCCAAAGATATTCCTTTGTTTGTAGAATAATTTAATGTAAATATTTTGAACTTAGCACGACCGTTAAAAAAGACTAACGCCAATCCTCAATGCCAAACTTTATCGCCAGAAGGCCGTTATTTAAGGGAGACACTCAGACTAGGATTTATTGCACATCCCGTGATAAAAAAATATAAATTACTCTTTAATGATATTAGAACGGAAATGTATTGCTTAATTTAGCTTCGAATAAATAAACATACGCAATTTAAAGGAATGAAAATGTAATTATGTATCCAACGGCTTATGACTGGAAATAATATTATTTTATATTTTATTTATTAAATGATTTAGAAGAGCTTATGAATGTCATTTAAAAGTAATATGTTTTATTTTTTTAGACTATATTTATTAATAGCATAAGGGATAAAGTATTATTAGAATTAAGATATTTATTATAGACAAAAGCGAATAAATAAAAGTAATTTAGAATTTCGTTATCTATTTTTATTAGCTATTTAATTTATTGAAAATATAATAATTATTTATTGCCTTTATTTAAAGCTGTAATTAAAATTAATATATGTGAAGGAACGACTTCTTTATTAAAAAAAAATCATAAGCGGACATCGTTCTTTCCCGTATGAATATTATGTCTCAGCAGGACTTGAAAAAACAAAAACTGTCGAAAAGACGAGTACTAAATTTGAAGACACTGTAGCAGAGAACATATGAAGCAACACAGGATGAAACAACAAGCTATGAAACCACAATGGCCACAGTAGAAAAAGCGGCGGGGACTGCATCACAAAGCATTTTTGGCGAATAGCAGAAACAGCGGCCGGCCAGCACAGAGTCGCGGAAAATGAGATCAAAAGTTCTCTGACTAGAGTCGAAAATGACCAGCGCCGGTAATCCATTAAAGGAGATAGACGAAACACTGTATGGCTCTCGCAAACATATTGCGTTCCAGAGAGAAATATCGGAGAGCTGATGGGTCGAGCATAACCTATAAACACAAGCTGCTATTCTCGGCGTATTGTCCCATACACAGCAAAAAGTATTTCACGATGAGAGGATCAGAAGAGGACAAACTGCCGATACGATGCGTCCAATCCATAGTGTGCTCCAATCAGTGACATCCACAATGATTTTTCTCACAATTTAAAAATAATACAGCGACGACAAGTCATGTAGATCAAAATCCTTCAATTGAGATTAAAAACCATCGCGGTAAATAAGTTTCCATCTTCCTAAAAAAATTGCTATGATTTTATATTAACTCATAA
This sequence comes from Salticus scenicus, assembly GCA_963930645.1. Classification (NCBI taxonomy): domain Eukaryota; kingdom Metazoa; phylum Arthropoda; class Arachnida; order Araneae; family Salticidae; genus Salticus; species Salticus scenicus. The sequence goes on from OZ005655.1 coordinate 257,119,701, forward strand.
AGTCATTTTAAACAAAAATGCCCCTCTCTCTCACCAATGCATCTCGAACTGGTTGGTCGCTGGTCTAGCACCAAAGTGTGTCCAGTAGAATTCCTGGGATTCAACTGTAGAAAGATCCCATTAATTATCCAGGTCCTTATAGCTGAAAAAGAAGGCCGTTGAAACAAAAAGAACTAATAGTTCGCAGCAAAACATATTTATTTTCTTTTGTCGAGTTTCATAAGAAAATGAACAGTACATTAATAGTGTAATTTCAGCATGACCATAAGTTACGAGAATGCAAAAGATAGGGGGTGAGAGAGAGAGCTACGAGGTTACATGTTATTCAATCAACAGTTATAGAGCGAATTCTGAAGTTGACTCTACTGCCATTAAGATCAGACTGTTGAATTACGCCAAGAATTTTGAAAAAGTGCCAAATTTATAGCCAAAGATATTCCTTTGTTTGTAGAATAATTTAATGTAAATATTTTGAACTTAGCACGACCGTTAAAAAAAACTAACGCCAATCCTCAATGCCAAACTTTATCGCCAGAAGGCCGTTATTTAAGGGAGACACTCAGACTAGGATTTATTGCACATCCCGTGATAAAAAAATATAAATTACTCTTTAATGATATTAGAACGGAAATGTATTGCTTAATTTAGCTTCGAATAAATAAACATACGCAATTTAAAGGAATGAAAATGTAATTATGTATCCAACGGCTTATGACTGGAAATAATATTATTTTATATTTTATTTATTAAATGATTTAGAAGAGCTTATGAATGTCATTTAAAAGTAATATGTTTTATTTTTTTAGACTATTTATTAATAGCATAAGGGATAAAGTATTATTAGAATTAAGATATTTATTATAGACAAAAGCGAATAAATAAAAGTAATTTAGAATTTCGTTATCTATTTTTATTAGCTATTTAATTTATTGAAAATATAATAATTATTTATTGCCTTTATTTAAAGCTGTAATTAAAATTAATATATGTGAAGGAACGACTTCACAGGGCACAAGGGTGAGCGTCCGCAGTGGAATTAGTTGAGATATGACGGAAACGGGCCATGGCCTGACAGAAAAGCTGTTTTGGCTGGAAAGAGAGATCCCAAGAGTTGGAAGAGATTGTGGGAAGTAGATCGTAAGTATACCTTCCCTTTTATCTCACAATGCCTCCCAATGTTGCTTTAGATTTTTTTTTTTTACATTGTACTTGATAAAAGAGAAAGTGGCTGGTAAAGAGTGAGAGTCTCTGTGGCGTTTTTTGCAAGAGAATCTGCTAATTTGTTGCCTTCGACACCCTTGTGGGCAGAAACGTGTGCCAGGGAGGTACTAAATTTTAAATTTTTACTTTTATATCAAGAATTTGTGAATGTCTGCTCCTATGTCGTGCAATGGCTTGCAGGCCCGAAAGACTGTCACTGAAAATACTAGTTTTAGGGTAAATGTGGAGATTTTCCTCCACCCACTCGATAGCTTTTTGAATGGCAAATAATTCGGCTTGAAAAACCGAGTTATGGTCGCTAAACCTGCCCGCCCACTGATAGATAGAGATGTTGTTAACTAATACACAGAGTGCGGTTGCAACTGCATGCTTCGTTTTCGATCCATCAGTGTATATCGCCACGGGAGCAGAAGGGGAGTAACTGTTTTTAGTGCAATTAATAATTTCCGAGGCATCATCCTGTGCCGGATGAATTTCCTAACTGTTAGTTTGAGTTTATACAGATGCGTTAAATTGAGGCGCCATTTGAACATTTGTCATTACGATAATTTTTAAAACAAGGAATGTATTCGGAGCAAAGTTGAATAGTGGCCTTATTTAACAAGTATATTGGATGGCTTCACTGGGCAACTAGCTCCGCCATTTTGTTTCCAAGTAACAGTCATTTGAAAATTTGTCATCATGATTGTTGAAACACTGAGTTTTTGAAATACTGAACTAATTCGAACAAAAGGTAAACAGTGAACATGTGTTAGAAATATTTTAACTGAGTTTACTGAATAAGTTGCTCCGCTATTTTCAAATGCCGGCCATTTAAAAATTTTGTCACCCCGATACTTTTTAAATAAGTATAGGACCCATTATCCGGAACCCACGGGACCAGAAGAATTCCGGATTTCAGAATTTTCTGGATTTTGGGTCCTTTTCCCATTTTTGCTTTCCCTTAATTATAAAACATAACTCAGTAATTGACAGGTACTAATTTACTTGTAGGAGCAACTACTTCACATACAGACAGAAATTAAAAAAAAATATTCGAATTATATTCTAGAGCTCTTAAAACATGCTAAAAAATCAAAAACTGGAAGTCGTGATTTTTTGCAAATCTGATACTTTTTTCTATTAAATTTAGCAGGAAGAAAAAGATAACTATAATGCGTATATATATACAAACATGTACATTACTGCCACTTCTTTATCAATGCTGCTAAACATGAATACTGTCTCAATCATAAAAGCAGAATGCTAAAAAAAAAAAAAAAAAAAAAAAAAAAAATATATTTAAAAATTTCCATTTCTTTTTTCTTTCCTTTTTTAAGATCTTAATCAGAAGTTAAAAATCACCGGAAATCTATCATAAAATAAATTAGATTTTTTTTTTTTTTTTTTTATGTGGCTTGCTGTGAATTCCAGGGTTTTCCTGGACTACAAACATCCCTGACCATATGAAAGAAAGAAATTCTGTTTTAATTTCTAAATTTTCATAATGCTACCTAATAAAACACACAATAATTCATTTTAGGGTGATTTTCTTTCTTTCTTTTTTTTCTGATTTTAGATGTAAAATGTATTTTAATCATTAAAAAAAAAAAAAAAAAAAAAAAAAAAAAAAAATCTGAAATGATTCTGAATTTTGGGTCTTCCCGATTTTGGAATTCCGGATAATGGGTCCTATACTGTACAGAATTAATCTGGTCCAAAGTTCGAAAATGGACTTATTTTACAAAGATCTTCTTCGATGAAGTCCTTAGCCAACTTTATCCGCCATTTTGTTTCCAAGTGATGGCCACTTCAAAATTTTTCATCACGGTAACTTTCAAAATGCCGAATTAATTCGAACCAAATTTGTACAGTAGACTTACCTTAGAATTGTATTTGATATGTTCGTTGGCCAACAAAATTGACCATCTTTTTTCCAAGTGTTGGCCACTTGAAAATTATAGTTTCAAATGAAAAAATTATTTATAAATCGATTTGGTTAAACCTCCATATATGTGTACATCCCACTTCAATATCTCTACCAAGTTCATTAATGAACTCTATCCTCCATCTTGTTTCAAAATGACGGTCGCTTGTTGAAAAGAAAGAAATCAACTTTCTCTTCCGACTGAGCTGGATGGACTAGTTTTACATTATAAGCAATTTTTTGTAGTATTTTCAAAATTTAATTTAATGGAATTATTCTTAATATATTTTATACTAATACAATAATGCATTTAACGTAGCATTTGGGTTCTATTTAAAATATTTATTCTTAGTCCTTCGTTAGTTTTATGGAAGTATATTTTACTTTCATTATATGAACTTATATAAATTACTTATAGTTACTCACTTTTTTCACGTAAGATGGCGCTAGCTCACGTTACGTTGAACGCTTAATCTCAATTGAAAATAAAAAAGATTAAAGTTTTAATTAAATAACCCTGTTAAATATCATCTTTTTAATAGTGTTTTTAGCTTTAAGATTTTAAGATTAATAACTATCTCTTATTGCTTTCATTTATTTCATTTCAGAAGCAACTAGTTCGATTAATCTTTTCTTTACTTTTAATCATTTCTTTTCAGTTCGATCGTTTTGGGAACCTGTTTATTTCTACTACTTCTGTTTGGAATCGGTTACATGTGGACTTATCAAAAATAATTATTCCATTTTTCAATTCTGGTTGAGTTAATGTTTAATCTAATTTCCTTTTTTACTTTGTTTTGTTGCAAGATAGAAACTTGAGTTGTATATTGCTTGAATTAGCTATACAGCGATCAGAAATCTTGCTTACGCTGACAGAGATCCAAGTTTCCTGATGAAGATCATTTCTGGTTTTCAGCTTTTAAAATTCTATTTTCCATTTCATGAATTCTCTTTCTTTTAACAGATCCTTTTGGTTGCTTTATCTCTTTCCTTTTCTATTAATTGATGAATGTTTATATTGGATTAATTAGTTATGCAAATTATCTCATCGTTAGGCTTATGATTTATGTGTGTCATTTCTCTTCTGCGTAAGTACTTTAATAGATTTTTACTACTCAGTGTAATTAAATTAAATTATCACCGTGACTATAATATTAATCGAACTTCATCTCATTTAAAATTACATATGTTGGTATTTTCATCTCTCGTTCATTTGCTGAGTGTTGTAAAGGAATTAAATTATTCAAATTATATATATATATATATATATATATGTAGAATCTTGGCTGGGTGTCTAGAGGTGGGGCAATGATGAGATGCGACTTAGATAACGAAGACATTTATTACGTAACATACACAACACAGATTAAATATAAGGATTAATATATAATGGCAGACTTCCTATCATTAACCATTTGCTCGTTTCGAGGCTTAGCACACAATGCAAGCTCTCTTCATCAGTATAACCGTAACAAAGCAACATTTAAGCACTTGCTCACACTTAGAATTCACAAAAGTACCTTCGCGCACTTTATCAAATATGTGAGATTGATGCATTGAGCCCTCCATGGCTCTACACAACTATTATGAGCATTCTGTGCTCAAATTAGGACTAAATGACCACATCAGCCTTCGCGCTGACGGTCTCAACAGATCTCCACTGCAGCCAGATCTAAACTAACTCCCGTTCTTCTTCTCGTCTAAAGATGGGCATCGGAGGCAGCGCCATCTGTCGGCAGTACAAGGAATGCGTCATACAGAGCTTTCCACATAACTTCCTACAACGCTCTGCCATTCTGATGTGCGGTGACCTCACCGTCGAAGAAGCCTGGGGTACTAAAGGATATCTTCAAAATACAATTAAAAGAAAAAAAAAAAAGAGAAACAGACATTAAAAAAAAATTATGTACATAAAAATTCACAGTTAACTTTTTCTTTAAAGTTCATCAGTCCATATTATTGGATTTTAGTTTAGTTTGCGGACCATAATTTCATATGGTCTGCAGAAGTACTAGTATGTATAGGTCCTTCGTGATCACCTATCTTCTCGACTTCATATCTGTCTTTGGTCTTTACTCGCACAACTTTATAAGGACCTAAGAATTTTGGTCTTAGTTTCATGCCGGTTCCAAACTGAGTTCGCTGGATGGCAACTAGATCATTAATTTTATATACATGGGCTTTCTTTCTCTTCTTGTTGTAACATCAGCGATTTTCTTCTTGAATTTTAAGAATGTTTTTTCTTGCTTCTTCACGAATGGTATTAAGGTTATCAAGCATGGAATTTATCCTTTCCTCCTCGAGGAGTTCAAGTATTCTCTTATCTTCTTTCTTTGTCATTGTTACTCCAGTGAGTAGTTCAAAAGGAGTTCTTTTGGTACTTATCGATGCGGTGGAATTAATTGTTCTCTGGACAGCCTCAACAAACTTGTACCACTTGTTAGGGTCATTTATACATAACTTGGATAATACAGGAATGATTGTTCGGTGAAGTCTCTCTATTTGACCATTCCCTCTTGGGATTCCAGTTGTGATGGTGTCATGTTCGATTCCCTCTGATTTACAATAATCTGCAAATTCCTTAGATATGAACGCAGGTCCACGATCAGATATTATTCTTGCGGGGTTACCAAAAACAGCAGCTTGCTGTTTTAATTTTTGCAAGGCGTCTGCGGAAGAAGTTAATTTCACCGGATATAGCAACGAAAATTTACTAAATCCGTCGATGACAGTGAAAATGTGATTGTAGTTTTTGTTAGTGGTTGGTAATGGACCCACAAAATCGATGTGATACGTGGATAGTGGTATATCTCCTTTAGGGATAGGGTTCAAAAAACCTTCTCCTTTTCCCTGTTTCTTATTTACGAGAATACATTCTACACAACTTTTTACAACGTTATCTACGCATTTTTTCATATTAGAAAAATAGTAGTCTCTTTTTACTAACTCTTCAGTTTTATTAGCCGAAAAATGTCCTAAGGCATGACATTTCTTTACGACCTCAATTTGCATGGTCTCTGGGACAATTAGTACATCCCTATCATTTAACACCTTATATAAAATATTATTTTTTAACACATATTCGTCATTTTGGTTCTGTTGTAAAAGAGATTTCATAGTGTTGATAACCTCATCATTTTCTTGAGCAGTAGCAATACGATGAGTGAGAGTATCAGTTGTTCCAGTCATTACAGGGTGTCTGCTAAGCGCGTCAACATGCTGCATTTGTTTACCAGGACGGTGTTCAACTACGTAATCGAATTCTTGTAGCAGGAACGACCACCTGGCTACCTTAGGTGTCAATTCACGTTTATCTAAAGTTTTAGTGAACGCTTGACAGTCAGTATAAATTTTGAATTTACTACCTAACAAATAGTTCCTAAATTTTTTAAGGGCTTCTACTATCGCTAACATTTCTAACTCATAACTACAGTATTTTTCTTCTTGTACCGAGGTCTTTTTACTCATATAATGGATTGGATAGTACTGTCCATCGTCATCTTCTTGTAATAGGATTGCACCGAATCCTAATTTAGATGCATCTGTATGGACTTCTAGTTTATGACCTTGTTTAAAAAGGTGTAACACAGGCGTATTAGATAAAATGTCTTTCAGCTTTTGAAAAGCTAATTTCTGCTCTTGCTCGAATTTAAATGGAGTGGAAGCACGTAATAAGTCACTGAGTGGTCTTGCTATGTTGGCATATGAACGAATAAATTTTCTAAAGTAACCCGTTAAACCTAAGAAACTCTGCACTTCCCTAGCATTACGGGGTTCTGGGAAATTTTGGACTGCAAGAGTTTTTTCTACTGAGGGTTTAATCGTGCCATTCTCAATTATGTGACCTAAGAAATCGATCTTTCGTTTCAAAAACTGACATTTCTTTAAATTTAACTCTAGACCAATTTTGATGCCGTTTCTAACACACGTTTTAATTTATCTAACCCTTCATTCTCATCTTTAGATGGAATAATTATATCATCTAAATAAATAATTACAGTACCATCTTTTAATAGGTCTTTAAACACATAATTTACATATCTTTGAAATACTAAGGGACTATTACATAATCCATAGGGAACTTTTAGAAACTCATACTGTGCATTATCGGTCACAAAAGCTGTATATTTCCTACTTTTTTCCTCTACATCAACTTGTAAAAACGCATTCTTTAAATCTAGTGTCGAAAAAACTTTACCCTCCCCTAATCTATCAAATAAATCCTCAATATTTGGCAACGGGTATTTATCTTTAATAATTTTCTTATTTAAAGCACGATAATCACAGCATAACCTTATTCCTCCATCTTTTTTCCTACACACCACTATTGGCGAAGCGTAATTTGACGTACTTTCTCTAATTATACCATCTTTTAACCACAGGTCAATTTATTTATCCACCTCTGATTTCTCTACAAATGATAATCTGCGAGAGCGTAAACATACTGGTGTATCATCAGATAAAATAATGGACATTTTTAAATCAGTACTTTTTGTTTTAACTGGCTTATAACTTTTTATTAACTCGCTTAATCTCTCTTTTAACGACTTATCTAAAATATAACTGACATCGAATTTTTCTTCTGGAGAGTTGCACATATTTGAAAAAAAAGAACTAATTTATTTTCCCTTCGATCAAATAAAGAAAAAGTACACTCACTTGCTCCATCGAAATCGCTTTCCCCCGAACTCAGAAAAATTTTCCCCCCTATGTCGGTGGAATTCGAAACATGTGTTTCCTCTTTATTTTGTTGTTTCAAAATATGAAAGATATTACCAGGGAGAATTACATCACATGACAAATTGTTGCAAAAAGCCCCGATTACAGTTATTGAATCATGATTAGGTAAAGATATTTTAAATTCAGTCAGATTTGCATCTTTCTTTTCATTAAAGCAGCTAACTAGAGTGATTGAAGAAATAACATTTTTAGTCTGTGGAATGCTATTTTTATTTACAATTAGAATCGAAGAACCTGAATCTTTTAACCCTTTAAGTGGAATATCATCCACTAAAATATCAACATATTCGAGCTCATTAACAATTAGGTTAATCGGACTTGTTTCGGATTGAACTACTGAATTCGTTGGAAGATTTTCACGGAATTCTTTTTTCTCTGGAATACGTTTAGGGCAGACTCTAGCGAAATGAAATGTTTTCCCTTTTGCACCACAAATATAACACATTCTTTCATGCTTTTCGTGAGTTTGATTAGACACCGAATTACGTACTATGGGATCTTTATTATTATAATGTGTCTTTCTAAAAGGAGTTTTGTTTACAAACCGCTTATTCTCTGAACTTTCGTTTCGCGTATTATTATTAGTTTCAATTAACGATTTCCCTCTAGAAGAGTAGAATAAATCACACTCCCGACCTAATTCGTTGGGTTTAAACCAATTTTGACCTTCTCGAACACTAATATGTTCCCTAGTTCTAGAATCCAACGTTTCATATAATTTATCAGAAACTATAAAATCACACAATTGTTTAACGTCGTTAACCACTCTCAATCTACAATAGTAATCAAAAGAAGCGCTTAGACGGGAAGCGAACTGGACATGAGATTCTGACGGATTACGCAGCGCATTTTTAAAATTGCTTAAACATTCAAGCGACATTGGTTGAAATTGTCTTAAAATTAATTCCTTAACTTTTTCATAATCGTTAATTTCTTCGGTGGTTACGTACGCAAGAACCTGATTACATTTATCTCCCAATAAATTAATCAATATTTCCGATTTGAATTTAGACGGTACATTTTTAGAAACGAATGCTTTTTCAAGGGATTGAAAAAATAAGTGCAAAGCTTCCGGTTTCTCAGGTACTGAAATGGTTAAAGTTCGAATACTTCTAATTAAATTTTCTAATGATTCTGAAGTAGTTTCTGAATTTGATTGCTCAACATTATTACTAGAATTATTTGCTGCAGCCTGTAACTTTAAATTCTGTAACTCAATTTCTTTTTCTAACTGGGATAATTTAATTCTTTCTATCTCAATTTTGGTTTGTTCTTCTACAGATTTCAACTTTTGTTCTTCTACTAACATTTTAATAACACCTCTAACAAATTCTAAATCATTTTTATAAATGTCAGAACTCTCAATTAGAGTTTTTATTTCAACTACCCTAGCTTCTGCCGGAACAGTTAGGCCTAATTCTTCAGCAATTGTTTTTAAATCGGCTTTTCTAATACCTTGTAACACGTTTTGGGACATTATAACTCTAAATAATTACTTATACCAAAAGATATTTCAATATTTCTACCAAATTAATATCATACTTAAATAGAAACAAAATAATATGAGAACAATTTTCTTTAAAGTGCTTCTGTGGTTTTTGCTCTCAAATCGAAATTATCATGATTTTTAAATAACCACATGCAGAACAATTTGTATTATACAACAGAATATTTAGAACATCTTATATATTTTTTAATTATTACACATATTTCATATAATATCCCCATTATTATTATTGTTTCTTTAATAATTGTTATCACTTTCGTTTTAAAATAATATTGTTATAATATTGTTAAAATAATATTGCATATAACAATAAGCAAAATTATAAAAGATTACTCATAATCATATATTTCAATTATATTATTACTTCTATTCATTCTCCTCAAGTGATATTTTTACTTTATTTTAAACATATAAATCGAAACCAGAACTGTTCTTAAAATTATTTCACCATTAATTTCTAATTCAAAACTGTATTAAACTCCTTTTGCTCAATTCACGCATTAATCATTATTGTTTATTATCAAACAGAATGATAAATATATAAAAGTTACCTTTTATAACTTGTTGGTGTTGCCCATAATATCCCGGCCGAGCCCCCACTTGTAGAATCTTGGCTGGGTGTCTAGAGGTGGGGCAATGATGAGATGCGACTTAGATAACGAAGACATTTATTACGTAACATACACAACACAGATTAAATATAAGGATTAATATATAATGGCAGACTTCCTATCATTAACCATTTGCTCGTTTCGAGGCTTAGCACACAATGCAAGCTCTCTTCATCAGTATAACCGTAACAAAGCAACATTTAAGCACTTGCTCACACTTAGAATTCACAAAAGTACCTTCGCGCACTTTATCAAATATGTGAGATTGATGCATTGAGCCCTCCATGGCTCTACACAACTATTATGAGCATTCTGTGCTCAAATTAGGACTAAATGACCACATCAGCCTTCGCGCTGACGGTCTCAACCGATCTCCACTGCAGCCAGATCTAAACTAACTCCCGTTTTTCTTCTCGTCTAAAGATGGGCATCGGAGGCAGCGCCATCTGTCGGCAGTACAAGGAATGCGTCCTACAGAGCTTTCCACATAACTTCCTACATATATATATATGTATAATTTTTAAATAAATCAGCAAAAATAACAGCATTTTGTTTCTATAAATTTTATGTTATTTTATTTTACGTAAATTATTCGATAAATTAGTTCAGTGAGTAAAATCAAATCATTATTATCAGGGATGGAACACTGGTGCAGAATTCATAACACTGTCTATGAAATAAAATTTTCTACTTCGTATATCAACGATATTATAGGTAAAGAAATTTCTTAAACAAATACCAGTATGAATTCTGCGCTAGTGTTCCATTCCTGTACTATTTTGATATGATATTGAAACATTTCGAATGTAATGCTTATAATTGGAAGCGATCAAGTGGTATACGATCTTGCCAAAAGTAGAAAAAAATATGTCCATTTGGTAGATAAGTTACGATTCGACAAAATATTCTAAAAGGAATATATCAATTTAAACTTTAAGAATAAATGAACACATTCGAAATGTTAAAGAGAAAAAAAGCTCTATTCTAGTTGAATTTCTTTACG